>JAEBDU010000096.1:27547-96240 GCA_016802625.1 Heliconius numata
TTACAGTTATCATTAAAAAATGTAATAAATTATAAAATGTAATTAATCAAAATGAAAATATAATGAAAATCAATTAAATTAATTTATAAACAATTTATTAACTTTTCATTTCTTCGTTCTGGCGTACAAGCGTGGCGTTGTGCTCCGCCATTCAACACTCAACGCCTCGGAAATTTAGGCGAAAATTGGGAAACGGGGTGTCTTAACTTAGGTTCCCTTTATCTATTCTATTACATGCGAGATACAACGGGAAGTAGAAAATAAACAAAAAAAACTATAAAACCTACATGTATATTATTGGGTCCTTAGAAACAAATGTGTTATTATGGGGCGTTAAAGATGTACCCAATGTAAAAAAATACAGCGTTCCTGGTCATAAAATGGTCTATTACTACACAATAAATAGCAAATTGGGTAACTTATTTTCTCTACAAAGGCCTACTTAACTTTTTAAGTGCCAAGTTTATGATGGCAAATCTGTCAGTTTTATTTTAATATTTGTATAAAGATCGAAATGTGTTATAAAAAAGATTTCGAGAACAGAAGAAAACTAACAACAAAAGGAGATTTATTTGACAGTAAAAATTTATTTTTAGCAGTTATGTAATAGTGTTTTTAATATTACTTTATTATTTCGTATTATAACTATTACTTTATATATGCTAACAAAAAAAACCAGCTCAGCAACATAAGGTAGGCAGAGGGAACCTAGTGTTAAGACATTCCGTTTCCCACAACCCAACACGCAAAATCTCGAAAATTGGGAGAAAGGCCGGAATCCAACCGAATACCTTGCTAAATAAAAAAAAGCACCAAGTTTCCAAATATGACTTTTCCCAGAATGACAAATATAACATAAGTAAAGCAAAGTAGCGACAAGTGAAAATAAAAAGTCGACAATCGCATAACATCTGCCACGAGCAATGTTAAACTTGAGACCGACCCACATTACGTACAAAAAATACGAAATACATACATATTTATATTTAACTCGCTGAAAACCGACGGTGGTTAGAAATGTAATAGCGATGCAAACTTTTGTGAAACTTCTCAATATACGTCGAGGGTAGTTTTCAATTATTAAAACTAGATATATATAAGTAGACAACAACACAGCTTTTGTTTAACTTTTTGATATTTCATAACTTGGCTTTATGTTAATAATAATATCAAACAAGTTATATAGAAGTGCATAGTATTGCATACAAATATATAATAAAAATAATGTATATAGCTAAATCAATTCAATACCCAATGCCTCCAGAACTTTGGAATGAAAGTGTCTTAACACTTCGGTTTCCAGGTTCCCTCTGCTAACGCTACAATAACCGGAATACAGCGTTAAACTAAAAAAAATATTTCACATAACTTATTATATTTAAAAATACGATCAACTAAAATATATCCAAAAAATACATACCCTTCAATAATTCCCTTTAATCAAAGATAATTTAAAGTATGGCCACATATGCATGTTCAACGATAACCCCTGAACCGTACTGTAGTTGGGAACAGGCGTCGTCTGTTCGACTGCCCAATTCAAGACGTGCCGCTAAGTCATTGTCCTTAATATGTTCATTTAGAAACTTTCTTATTAACGATATGATAAGGCCAGTGGTTCCAAGAACTTAATTAATGATGATGATGTTTTTTTTTTTTATTTCGGTCAGCTTCACGCTATATCCCGCATGTAGCAGTATAGTCAGAGAGAGCCTAGTGATAAGACACTCCATACCTTTCCGCAGTAATGTAGATATATTGCGTGTGGAGGAGCGGAACTCAACGCTGCGCTTTGGCCTCGAGGACAAGTGCAAGGGCCCATGACCCAATTTATTTTTATATTAAAACTAGCGACCCCCTTGCGGCTTCGCCCGCTTTTACTACTGGATTATTCATATAATGTATGTTTGCAAAGCACTTAAGATAATGTGAAAATTAATTAAACTCTAATGCAACCCGCATTTTCGTAGTTTCAATAAGGATTTTCCAATTGTTTTACTCGGCAAGGATTTTTTAGTAGGTACTGTAATTTTAAATCTGTGCTACTAATCTTTTCAAGTACTTATTAAAATATATTTAAATGATTATTTTTAGATAGTTAAATGACTATTTTTAAACGGAAGAAATTATAAACAAAAGCCTACCTACTAACAACTACTGCAAAAAATATGAAACCAAATATACCGCGCTGAAATAATACATTCAACTCCAATTATTCAATACGTGCAAACACATCTAAATCTTCGTTGCTATGCCTCTAAAGCGGGCGGTTTTTTTTTTTCGAGGTTGTGGTTAATGCTGAAGAGGGTATTCTGTCCCTGATGAAAAGCAAGCACTACGTGGCTGCCTGTGAGGAAAATTAAATAGAATGCATTGGCCGGGAATCGAACTCGGGCTGCCCGCGTGGCAGGCGAGCATTCTACCACTGAACCACCGATGACTGCTCATGACGCGCTTGTATAAGCAAAACGTCGCGGGGCGCGTTTCGCAGCAAGGATGTTTTGATATTGTAACAACTTCTAAAGTACTTATTAAAATGAAAAAACAGTAAAAGACAGTTTTGATCTACATTAAATGGCCAACGTAACTAATATACTTATTTATATGCTGAGAGTAAGGCATAAGTAAAACTTGAGTAACATACAGGTGATGTGTCAACGGCGGGATGTGTCAACAATTAAATGCGTTTTTCTCTAAAACTATTCGCAATTTCGAAATAGTGTAAAAAGCAAATTTTATCTTCGTTTAACGTAGAAAATTAATAAAGTATTTTAAAGGATAAGGATTAATACCATTATGGAAAAATATCCCTCACAATAAAAAATATATTGAAATTACCATTTTTAGACAGAAATATGATCACTACACGTTATCCTTAAAAGATAAAAATATGCTCTCGCGGACTTTTTTGTAGATCTTTTTAAGAGGAACAATACTCCAGTACATTATTTTCATGTAGTACTTACCATTAAAGCAGCGCATGCGCGAAAGTGTCTCAACGGGTAGGACTTTATACACATTTATCGTATTTATGTTAATTTACATAAGAATGTACAAATAATAAACTATATATAAACCTTCCCTGAGAAATATTCGACCTAATAGAGAAAACCGCATAAAAATCCGTTGGGTGGTTTAGAAGAAGAAGAGTTAGAAAGTTCAGACAGACACGAAAAGCGACTTTGTTTTATAAGATATAGGATAGGATAATATACATATACGAATACTTAGTAGGTTTTGTTAAAACAAGAAAAGAAACTAAGTACATATTCGTAACGGAAACAAACTCAACAATGTAAAGCATACAAATGTGATTTTTAATTCTGTGAATTTAAATTGCAATATTAAATATTTAGGCGGACAAATAATATTTACGTATTGTAAAGGTATCTGTAATTTACATAATCCTTTTAAGGATGCCGACACTTACGCAAATTTTTAAGTAGTCGGAATACGAAAAAAACCTTTTTTAGGGTTCCGTAATCCGTACCTCAAAATATAAAAACAGAACCCTTATAGGATAATTTTGTTACCCGTCTGTAAGTCTATCAAGACCATTTATCCCGAGATCGAGTGGAGTAGAGTGGAGTAGAGTGGCAGAACTCAACCCCGCGCTTTTATCTTGGTCCCAGAGCGAAGAAAATTAAAATATTAATAAATAATAATTCATACCCTCGAGTGGGGATCAAACCCACAACCGTCGCGTTACAGTCACTTGTGTTTTGGGCCACGACGACCTCAATAAAAAAATACAAACACACAAATAAATAAATAATAACGAGATCCAAATCAATCCAAATCCCAAAGACAGTATTTCATTCCACAAACTAGAAGCCTGGAAGGTCTTGTAAGAAATAAGAATACAATAATGACAAAACAGGTCAAGCGCTCGTCCGTTTGGCATACATTTCGATCCATTAATGCTCTAAAGTAAGGCCTCTTCTTATGAGCGCTCTTGAAACATTCTACATGTAGCCATAACGAGGATCGGCGCCAACAGACTGAACGAGACTTAGGAGTTTATTTCTTGAAAAAAATTCAAAGGAAATTGCATAGCGGCGGAGAGGGTGTGTGAAGTCATTTTACTGGTAACAGTTTGAATGGTAAGATTAAATGTCTGGAACTAAAGGTTGTGTTACGTTTGTTTATATTTTTTTATGACTCGTATAACACCAGATCGTCTGTGCTTTTCGCACGGCTGAAAAAAATCAATAAAACTACTACTTTATTAAAACCAATTTGTAGTTCAAAGAAAATTAATATAATAATTTAAATACAGTCGAACATATAAATAATGAACGAATTGAATTTCATATAGTTTTGAGTTATATCTTGCAATATATATTAGCAATACATAACTAATATATTTGGCAGGCATATACATATGTTGCGTTGATATGAAGGGAACGAATATACAATTGGATTGCACAAATGTTAGTGTAAATAGCAGTTATCATTTATTTTGCTTAGTATAGCGATTGTAACGTAGTAATGACGTTGTGATTACTGTATACATGTGGATTCTATCTCTATTTAGGGGTATATTAAATATTTTTTGAGCTGGACCCTGTTTCCCGCACATATCAGAGGGAACCTAGTGAAAACGTACCCCACTCTCGAGGTATTGCTTATTGAGTGACGGAATTCTACGCCCTGTTTTTGCCTATCATGCCATTCATGCCTCTAGAATTCTATGGAGAATAGGGAACGGAGTGTTTTAATACCAGATTTCCTCTGCCTACTATATGAGGCATATACCTAGCGTGTGACTAACAAAAATTGGGACATATATCAACTTTATAACGAGTTTTAAACTGGACTGGACTATATGGCTTAATACAATAACATTTAGGCTTTACCCACAGAAATGTTTTTAAGCCACCATAAAATATAATTAAAACACAATTACATCACAACAAAGCAGGTCCGACCGTACTCATTTAGTACTTTATTGCTTATGTTATAAACTCCCCATATGCGAATTTTAAGCTAGATATATGTTTTATGTATGTAGATTCTATATTTTAGGGTTAATGTATGCGTAATGTTTAAAATTATGAAATGCGAGATAATGTTAGCTAACTCGTGACACAGTGATGATGACAGAATCATTCTTAAACCTTCCTTATGTATGGTTTCAAACTTCAAATCTTAATTAAAACTAATATTTCAAAGGTGGATTTTAAATGTTTTACCTAAATGATATTTAAGAACCTTTAGAAATCTTTACCAGAACATGATATTTAAGATGTATGAGAAAAAATACTTTTGCAAAACGATAATTTTAAACATTTATGATTATTTGTCTGTGCGTTTGTTCATGGTAATGTCATAAATCTTAGCTTAACGGATTTAAATGCAGTTTTCACTGTCTTTATAATTATAATGTTCTTAGACGAAAGTAATTCAGATTAGAAAATAATTGTGTAATACAAACGAACGAAACCGCGAGCGAGTCACTAGTTCTAAATATAAATGTATACTTATAAAATCTAATTTATTTTACAAAAATATATCTATGTAGGTACCAATATTCGTCCGTACATATGTTGTAAGCAAAATTGTTATATAGGAATATCGAACACATCATAAATCTCTCCGTCAAAGCGCTTTGTGCTGGCCAAGCAACACTGTAGATAAGGTGGAGCTCGTTAATTTTGTTACATACGCTACCACGAGGAACTGTGCTCAAATATATTGTAAATTCCTAATATTATTGTATACTCGCTATAAATCTAGATATATTTATTAGAAAACCTTCCGTTCCCATATTCCGCCGAATTCTGGAAGTATAGGGTTTTGAATGGCAGAACTTAACGCCGCGCCGGCTCGTAACTGTTAATAGAACTTGCAACCCGCTCCATATTGCGCCTCTACGCCACTGGTCTTTTACTTAAAAGGCAAAATATTTCCTATATCAACTCAGCTTAACATTTAATGATAATGAACCTAGACCCAATTCCGGCTTAATATATAAAAACCAGATTGGTGTCGTATCAGCGAAACCTTCGCTTTAACTGAACCGAAGCTGAAACTGTTCCATTTATAATCTAAATCCGGAAAATCTCACTTGATTTTTTCCTAAACGAAGTTCTGAGGATCGACATTTTTAAATTCTTTCATGAAATCCAATTTGTATTGTATGTTGCCTTGTTACGTACAGCGTGTTTTTATTTGCCTAGAGCCAGACTTCTTACTGTGCGATTTGGAATATAGTTTCAAGAATATCACATGTCGTTGGTGAATAGTAACTATATTTTGGTGAAATTTTCGTATACGAGTTATATCTCGTATTTCATACGATATATTTATTCTATTAATAGTATTTAATTAAGTGCGTTAGTTTATAACAAAATAAATTCGAGAAACCACCTATGTATGTACATGGAAAATATATGGGAAAACCTATAATTGCCAGCATTTATCAATGTAATAGAATCCAAAGCAATGATTTTTTTTTGTCTGTATGGCTTAACCGATATCTTTAGTTTGTAATGTTTGGAACTAATTTTAAGAACTATTTTAAAATGATAATGATACAGCATGGAGCTAATTCAGATTACTATACAAATAATTCTGTAGTTCAAGAGGGCGAAGCCGCGTATCGCTAGTTTTAAACATACATATGTATGTAAGTAACTAGGTTGACCAATACAGCGTATGGTAATGAAATGAAAGTTGTAAACCACAAATCCATAATTTTTCCTCATTTCCTCATCAATATTCAGACATGAACACTTTGCCTCGGGGAGCGGAACACTGTAACCTTGGTCTCGAATAAGAAATATATTTATTGTCATTGACATTTACCCTTTCTTGAATCTGAATATACAGCTAAACTAAAAGTTTGTAATGAAATAATTTAGTCTAACTAATTTAGAATAACTTCACGTAAAAACTACGGAACAGATTTGTATCTAAATTTAAGTAATATAACTTATATAGCGCTAGAATAACACATGGGCTACAATTTATGCAAAGATTTTGCACAATTAGCTATAATATAACAATAAGTTTATGCGGGCGAAGCCGCGTCTGGCCGCTAGTTTCATGACAAATTTGGTAGCAATAATTTAGTTTAGAAATGATTGCTCATCTCAAAATCGCATACATTTAGTATAACCGATTATAGGCTTTGTGAAATTCATTGTTGGTCGATAACGTTCTGAATGGGTAATGTACGGATTGTTATGACAGCTCCCTGATGCATTACATCATGACGTTCATATTCGACGGTGCACTAAATGTAATCATTTAATGTGCAATTCATGTTCGTATATGATATATTACCTAAACTACGTATTTAGTAGGTAACTATTGTAAAATAGAAGCTTTAGTTTTGTATTTTAGGTTCCTTTAGGTTGAGACTTTAACCACAACGGTACCAAGTAAATTAAGTTTCCATTCGGAAATGGGAATAAATTATTTTTATTTCCTATCTAAGAGTCCACTTTCCACGAGTTTCAAAGTGCAACATTGAGTTCTGTAACTGACAACGGAATATCTTGACTCTTGGCACTAAATTCTCTCTGGCTACTTTGCCATATGCAATATATAACGTTTCTTTTGTTTTTTTAGCTTCACACTCTATCTCAGATATATCGCAAAGTAGGCAGAGAGAACCTGGGAACCTAGTAATACTCCGTTCTCATTTGCACTTCCCTTTCCCTTAAATCTTTAACACAGTAACATAATGTCAACTGAGCATATACCTAGAAACATTATATCAATCTGGTTATTTGCTGATTCATACAAAACTGTAATACCTATTGAATGGCAATAGAGATCCATTCTCTTGGAATAAAGTCATATAATATATCTATATATTGCTATTATATTATTTGCTATGATTCATCAGTTTTATTTTTGTTATATTGTATGTCCGATGTAATAACTTGTAAATGTACAGTATATGTTTATATACTGAACTTGATTGTACGTAGTACGAATACATATATAATATGTAATTATTTAATGATAGTATATCTTAAATTTGGCTAGTAAATAGACTGATTTCTTTTCATTATGTTTTTATGACGCAGAGGGAGCCTAGTGTTAAGACACTCTATTCCCATTAAGACAGTTTTGTCCACGACTGGCCTCAGTAATTTCTAAGTAACCTAAATTGTACAAAAATATACAGAACATTTCTATTCGTCTATTACAAAAATACTTAAGAGTTAACCCACAAAAGGAACTCGAAACAATTGTAAAAGTAGAAAAAAAATTAAATGACTCTTAACCTCTGTTGCTCGAGTTCTCTAGAAAGCAGTGAAAGAAGATAAACATTCACAGTAACATCTGTTATGAGCAAGGTTGAACTTAAGTTGAGAGCGACCTACTTTACGTTTGTAAGAAACATCAAATATAATTTAACTTGTGAATGTGAATAAAAATCCTACCGATTTTAATTTTGTCATAGCTATGTATTTTAGGCATTTTTATTTTATAAATTAATTATATTTAAAAAAAATCATAATTAAAGTATAGTATGTGTGTGAAAAGTAAATACATGCGGTTTTTTAACGAAGCGCGAATTAAAGTAGCCCAAAAAGAATTGCTACGCTTTATACTATATTGTTTCACATATTGCATATATTCTTTCTCAGCATCACGCAACAGAGCAGGCAGAGGGAACTTAGTGTGAAGACACTCCGTTCCCCTTTTTCCGCCGAATTCTGAAGGCGTTGCGAGTTGCAAAGTGGACATGTAAATCTTTATAATAATAATCTACTTACAAATTATATAAAAGGGCTTACGTCGTAATAAAATACATCAGTCAGTCAATAATATGTTTTAAAAGACCTTCTGCACTAAATAGCTTTTGGAACAAGTGTTAGTTGTTCGAGTGCCCAATTTACTCTTAGTACGCGCAGCATCTTGTTAGTGTTTCAATTCAATTTAATTATTTTCTTAAGAATTATGCAATATTAACTAGTGCTTTTGTGTAGAATATTGAATATATTTTTTGCTGGGGCCAACTTTACGATGCATTTCACAAAAAGAAGGGTAAGCAAAAGAAAAATAGTGTTCTCACACTCTGGTCTTCACTTTCTGCCCAAATTTCAAGACATTGCGTAGTGAGTAGCGAAATTCAACGCTGCGCTTTGTCTTGTTGAGAGAGAGAAGAAATGAAAACAATTGGCTCCTCCGAGTAGGAATCGTACCCACGACAGTCAGATTCTGTCCCACTGCGCCATGATAGTCTTTTTTTCTATGTTGCTATATCATAAAAGGAAGAAAGGAAAATTCATCAATGGAACGTACGCATAACATCATATGAATATAAATTGCTTAATAAAAATTTTGGCAGCCATTATTAAATAAATAATAACTGTTCTTTGTAAGCTATTGAACTGTTAACTACGTTTCACTTAACACAGTTACAATACTTTAAAATTATATTTTTAATTAAAATCAACAGTTTTGATGTTTATTACATAAAAGTCTATAGTGGTACAGTAGTCGCTGTCTAATAATATGGGGGTTGTAGGTTCAAGTTTGATTTTGAAATTACTTAGATAATGAAACAATATATAACTACATAGATATATATTTCCTTTGTTTTTACCCCGTAAAATGTAAAAAAAAATTAAAAATGTTATAAAAAAATATAAGCTATACATATTTACAAATGTTACACGTATGTAGGTATGTACTTTAATGTACTTGTTGAGATGTGCCTCATTTCAATAGGGCATTAGGGAGTCGAGTTACGAAGCAAAATATGCTAAAAGTAATGTTATGGAAAAACTTTTTTTTCTGTGGCAATAATTTTTTAAAGTAAAGTCAAATTTAGAAATTAAAATTTATAATTATGTTAACTTTGCTTGTACTATTTGGTTAAATATTTGTAATTTTTTCACTAGTTTTTTTTTTGTATTTTTTTTTATTCCGCTATGGAGAAAAATATATGACGTGGTCTTTATATAAAGACTATATATAATAATATATAATAATATTACTTTATATATCTTAAGTAAACTCCATATTGCCAATGTCAATTATTTTATTATGACTAACATTGTGTGATCATAACAATTACAATACCTACGAGTATTATGTCATTCTTAATTTATGGTCTAAGACCTCAGTGACATACTTATAATTGAATAAATATTATTCCTTATTTCTTTTCTTTATATATAAAACAAATTTATACTTAACTGCAAAAATCTTTGTAAAAATTTTAATATAACACCATTATATAATAAAAGGATAGTTACCATATCTTTTTACCTATTTACTACATTTTAACATCGTCCATTTAGAAATTTTGCTACAAGTGTCAAATTTTATGATTTTTATGTACCTATATACCTAAGAACATAAATATCACAATAAAACGTTGTACGGCGTTTAATTCCGCTACTTAACAATTAACTTCCTTTTAATAAAATATATATTATGAAAAAATATTTACGTATCTAACTTCCATCTTCACTAGTCAGTGAACACACCTTCACTTTTATACCTACACCTATACTTACAACTTTGGAGAACAATAAAGACATAAACATAAAAAACTTATCCTTTTATAACATATACTCGTATAAAATATCAACCCACATACGCTAACGAGTTCATAAATTTTAAAACAAATTAGGAAAACAGTTGCGAAACGACAATAAAATATGATCGTAAACGTCGATCACAATACAAGAAAGACGGCTAGATCTGAAGTGATGTGGCGATGACATCAAGTGTTTCTTACACTGACACCTACTTCTTGTTAGATTTCTAAGTAAATATAAAAGTGTGATGAAAAAATCTTGTTTGTTTTATTTATCTCATATATTTTTTTAGATAGTTTCTTTTAAATACCTAAGAATAACAAGAGTGCCCCTTAAGTTATTATGTTTTAAGAGTGCCATACTATAAATACTAAAGTCTCATCTATCCCTAGAGTTCCACGGATCCTTGGAACTTAGTGTAAAGACACTCCGTTTCCATTAAGACACTCCCATTCACCACTTTCCGCCGAATTTTGGAAGCATTGTCTATTGAATGGTGGAACTTAACGCCGCGTTTTGCCAGAGAGAGAAAATTAAAATATTAAATATTTAAAAAAATATATAAAAATACCTATTGATATTTATTTTATCAATTGCAAAAGCTTTTGGCGTCTGTGAGTGTAATTTAGAATTATGCCACTCAGTTCTCAATGTATTGGCATCGAAATCAAATGTGTATGCAAAATTTTAGCTTCATCAGTTGTGGATAATTGGTTTTAAATTCATACCAACAAAAGGCAATAAAAAAATGCAATTGAATATAAAGTTGCAAAATTGAATATAATAAAACCTCCTCAGAAAAGTGTTTTTTTTAACCCTAAATTAATGTTCAATTGTCTTAAAAATATGCTAACACCATTAACAAGTTGTAAAAAACTTTTCGGCATATAAGAATTTCCACGTAGCCATAAGAATGTATGGCTTAGTTGTTACAGCGCTTGGACAATTTCCAAGAGACGCGGGTCTGGGTGCAAATTTCAATACGTTTTCTAAAATATGTTTATTCTATTCTTAAAGCGAAATAACGCTTTAAAAAAATTAAGGGTAGATAACAATTTAATATCCACCTACTGAACTAATTTAGATGAAACTTTCCAATAATATAGCTTATACATCAAAATATACAGACATTAAGAACTATAATTTTTGTAAAGACGTTTTACAATTTGGCTATAATATAACAATTAGTTTAAACGGGCGAAGCCTCAGGAGGGACGGTAGTACACTATAAAATTTTCCAATAGATAATATGAGTAATCTATTAGCATAATCTTTTTTAGATATCAGTTATTCCGGCTTGGGATATAAAAATCCTAACCGCTATAAAAGGCTGACACTGATAACATTACAACGGCGTATTGTTTTATCTCTTCAACAGATTTATTATTTTTAAAATATAATAGAGAATTACTTTTATGTTGCCGTCATTGCCAACAGGGCTTACCTACTTGTGTGGCTTCGATTCCCGCTCGAGGGAGTGAAATATTTATTTACGTTTATATTTCCATTTCTCGCTCTGGTGTCGAGGCAAAGCGCGGCGTCGAGTTCTGCCACTCAACACGCAATGCCTCCAGAATTCGGCAGAAAGTGGGGAACGGAATGTCTTAACACTAGGTTTTGTCTGCCTACCCTGCTATGTGCGGGATACAGCGTGAAGCTCATTTATTTAAAAGTTTTTTTTTTTTGTAACTAAGTATTTTTCATTCGTATGTGTGGAAAGAATGATGAGAAAATGCTAAAAATTCTTTAAAAATTATATAACGAATATAATATTTCATTTTATATCATTATGTCTAGTGGTCTTTTCTGTTTTAGCAGTGGTGTAGTTTGCTGGATTATTTAATACTGTAAGTACCTAACTTTTAAACAACATTATTTCAAATCTTTCAAAAGAACAACATAATTAAATATTAAAAAAAAACATAATTTAGTAATTACTCCAAATAACATATATAGCAATTACCAAATGATGTTTATTAAAACGGGGCAAACCAATTCTGTATATCGGTATACTAATAGCTAATCTAATAATCTGTGTTGACATAGCCAAAGCCACAGCGTTAATAATCACGTACACATTCGTAAAACGAGTGACGTCACGCGTTAGTTTATGTGACCGAAACAGGTCACCGGGGTGGCTGTAAAAGTATGAATAGCGAAGCTTCAGCCAGTTATAGTATAAGTAGGGTGCACTTAACGCAACGTTTAAATTTACATGAGAAATAATATTTGTATAAGCTTTTTATGTTAACTTTGGAGAAATTAAAAATTTGTAAGGCAAAATGTGTTATTACTATACTTTAAGCTTATTTAAGCCACAGCTATCGTGTTTTAGGTCGATCATGAGATGCATTTATCTTTTGTAGATATTTAATTTATGCATGAAAATGACTTCTCAAGATCGATCTCAGACTTGAGAGTAGTTTATAATAAATACGTGACATGTAAATAATGTAAATGACAATGTAGGATATGCCGTATAATCAAATGTCTTACTTCGCCATGATGTAGTATGTATGTATATTTGTCAAGTCAAGGCTTAGAATCAATGTTCATATTTTAAAATATATATATAAACCGTTTTGAATCATTACATTACATATCTGTAACAAAATTCACAAAAATTGTAGAAAATAATCTAAACTGAAATATAACAATTGGAAGCTATATATTTTAACACAATATATGGGCTTCACAGACGAATAAGGATCGTATAAGGGTTCCGCTTTTATCTTTTGAGGTACGGAACACTAAAAACTATAAAAACAATGTAAATAAAGTCAAATTCATACAGAACTAAGCAACGTCTAACCGTCTGCCACATACCAAGTCCTTCCAAGCATGAATATGTATAACATAATCATCTCATACTCCTTAGTGCATTATGCATTGCCTAATGTGCTATAAAGTTTCTTTATACTGAGAATAAAAATAGGTCAAAAAGACAATTTCAATGAAGGGGCCGGTGTTAAAAGTCGTAATTGAATGCGGTTTCGCTAAAATGTAAATGTAAGCTGCATCGTTATATCTATCTTTTTTAAATTGTTTATTCAGTTTTGTAAATTTAACAAAGAAATTTTAAAATATATTCATAATGTTGAATGAATAATATTGAGTAAATACTTATAATATTTTAAAATTATTTTTTATATAAAACGCGCATAAAAAATTTAAAGTATTGGATTTGAACTATAATATATAATTTCTCACCAAGCTACGTCGAAATATGTAGGTATATGAGTGTTAGAATTTATTAACAAAACAAATATTTATTTTCAAATTTCATACTTGCACTGGGGAAAAAAAATATGAAATAATTGTTTAATTTACTATGTAATCTTAACAACAAGTTTGTTATTAATTTCTTATTTCAAATTGATATCTATTCTCCCCAAAGAGAAATGAATTAACTTGGCTTTTGTATTTAAGCATAGTTTACTCGGTTATTGTGCTCCAGAACTTGGTCTGCAACAGATCTTAAGGAACAAACATTTATCAATATCTATATTCTATAACCAAATTTATATTTATTTTGTATATAAATATATGTAATCAGAATTTGTGTAAAACTCTGCTACGTCACAATTGTCTTCGAGGAAATTCTGCCACTCAACACGCAATGCCTCGAAAAATGAGGAGCAGAGTGTCTTAACACTAGGTTCCCTCTGCCTCCTCAGTCATATGCGGGATAAAGCGTGAAGCCGAAAACAAGAATTATAAAAGTACTTACATAATAAATAATAACAACAAGCACATAAAACGACTGATGACTTCTTATCAGCGATCCTCATTACTTCATCATCAAGTTGATTGGGTGACATCATTACATGTTAACTGCACATGTCACATGCCCTACACCCCAACCATAAAAACGCGTTTATATTTAACCGATCGTCGATTCTGTGAACTTTATTATATTCAGTTTATCGCGGCCAGTTAACTCTCAGTTTTAACATGTTATGTTTACAATGTTTATATCTTGTATGTACGTTCTTGTCGCAATAGCTACGGAAATATCAAAATTTATAACACTGCGACCTTCACACTAGGATCCTATTTTTCATCGAACGCCAATAAATAGAGCTTATAGTGGAGCACTTATAAGATCGAGGATAAGCTGTTCTTTAAATATATCGTGATACATTCAGATGTAGTTCGGACAAATATTATTGAAAATTCTTTTTCTATTGCTAGTTTATCTTTTTTCTATTTTATAAATTTATATGTATGGTTTGTACTTACTTTTGATATCTTTACATATTATAAAGCGATGTCAGTTTCTATCGATGTACTTTTCTTTATGACTACGCAAACTGATTTTTATTATTACTTAGAGCGGGTGAACAGGAAGTTATTATATTATAATACGTATAGTTTATGTAATATTAATATGATATCATTTGAAGAAAACTTTTATTTGCTTTCCGTTCAAAAAAATAGCTAAAAACAAAATATCAATAATAGTGTGGTCCATGGGAGGGAAGCCGCGAGCGAGACCATAGTTTATTATATTTAAATTTTCTACTTATACATACATTAGTAGACAAGACACATAAAATTTCGTAAATCCTCACATATTTAATTTCATCAGATAGTACCTAACATGTCCATTTATTTGTTACCAAATACATTTGCAAGCCTAATGCTATAGATGTTAGCAGTGTATTGTATTACCGACTTCTCAATACAATAACCAATTTATCTTACTTTATAGTATAGAGTCGCAGTCGTGGAGTTACAGGGATGCTGCGTACGAAGAGAATAATAATGAAGTTTCGATCCACGGACGTCTGCAGATAACAGAATATAACGAGTACATTCATTAAAATGTAACTATTTATTTTTTGTTTCCTATTTTATAGAAAAATAATTCAGAGAATAAAATCACTCTTTTCTCTACATCTTAATGTATCCTAATTTGTTAATGTATACCAACTAAAATTATCTATAGTTTCTAAGTATATAATAGAGTATGTAAATGTATATTGCAAAGACCTTTTCGTCAAGATGTTACAGAAGTAACGCAACACACCGAAATAAAACCCCAAAAGTTACCTTCGTCCTATATCACCAGTAAGTCCGTAAAAGTTAGAAAATTTACGCATCATATCTGCTCAGGTTTGGGAGTCTCTCTACGAAATATAAGAGTCCCAACCCCAAGATATTTATGTTCAATAAAAACGTCAATTCGACAGCGTTTATAGCCGAAAGGGTATCCCGAGCTACCTTACAAGCAGTTTGTTTGAATTAATAGTACAATATCAGTAAATTTTCTCACAATAGTCCGGTGTGTTTCGTTGATACGAAAGCTTCTTCATTTTTTTACAATACGACTTCGTCTTTTGTTGTTTTTTCAATGTGAAAATATATAAAATATTTTTTTTATTTCTTCCTTCTCATTAAACACACATAAAATATTTGAATTCTTAATAAAAGATTATCACCAAAAATGTATTTCATATATACAAATAAGCACATATTACTTTGAATGTAGAAAACAAAAGTTAATCTCTTTTCATATTATAATATTACATGTAGGATATGAGATTTGGCAGCCAGTTCACAAAAGAGATTGACACACGCTCCCGCTAAACCAAACATTTGTCTTATATAGAATTAACTACAAAAGAGTAAATATGAAAAGTTTAATTCACTGACGTGCTTTACGGTTACGACATTCCATATTTATATTTCTACCGTATTCGGATATGGTGGCGCAGTAGTACAACGTCTGACAGTAACCACGACTTTGGATTTGGTTCCTGTTCGAGGAGTTTCCTCAGAGTCTCCCATGCAATAAAAAATTAGGCAGAAAGTGGGGAACGAAGGGAACGGAAGTAGAAGTAGTAAGAAGACCTGCCCTGCCTGCATGGGGATAAAATTCGAAGCTTCTATTTTATATTAAATACATTTATGCATCCTAAAAAATTACCCACTTTTTAAATATATTCCTATGAATACAAAACTTATAATCGGATGTCGTTATAATTTTAAATTCCATTTCCACGAATAACAATTGCATAAAATCTGCATTTTCTCACCTATGAATACTCATGTTTCGTGTACCCTACTTTAGCATTACCAGATGTGCCTCAGCAGAAAATGTGTTAGAATTTCAATATAAATTAAAATAAAATATGTTTTTATATTATTTTTCTACACATACACAGTGTGTAGATAGAAAAATAATATTACGACAGGGACTCAAGTGTGTTGTGGGTTCCATGCCGACTACAAAAAATGTAAATATTTATTTAATTTATTACTTTCATTTCTTCGCTCTGCTCTCGAGACAAAGCGTGGCGTTGAATTCCGCCACTCAATACACAATGCCTTCAGAATTCGGCGTAAAATAGAAAACGAAATGTCTTAACACTAAATTCCCATTGCCTGCCCTGCTGTGAGAAGCTAATTTAATTTTATTTAATTTTTAAAATGATATACATATATGAGTTTACATAAATACATTGAAATTGAAGGTAAAATATTATAATTAACAAGGATCATTTCTCAAATACCCTCAAAATGAAACACTAATACAGGTGTTGTCTATGTCATTATTCGGTCTACTCTCGCAAGTGCAACCGACGCTAACTAGGTTAACTATCAACTGTACCGTGTACGTAGCATTGAAGATGATCTATTTTCTTAGAATTACACAGGAAATTTGCTGTTAGCTATTATATGGATAGTTTACCTAATTCTCAAGTATACCTTTGTTATTACTAATGATAGAACAGTTTTGACCATAATACTTCGACGATTTTTAATTGAAAAGAGGCCAGTTGTGGCGCAGGTGCATAAAGTGTGACTGTAACGCGACGGTTGTGAGTTCGATCCTCACTCAAGGGAATGAATTTATTTTTAATGTTTTTATTTGGCGTTGACCTCCGCCACTCAATACGTAATGCCTCGAAAAATTATGCGGATAGTGAGGATCGGAGCTGCTGCTGTGTGCGGGATACAGCGTGAAGCTAATTTATTTGATTTACTTTTTTTTAATAATTATTTATTTTCTTCATATGGTACCTACATACATTTATTTAAAAAAAATACCAAAGAATTCGTCACACATACATTCCTTAATTTAGGGCAATTTATATTCATTTTAGAGCTAGAATGTTGAGATACATTAAATTGCATCCAGATATGATATCGCGAAGTATCTCGTTAACTGAAATTGTAACAAAAGCAGTTGACCCAGAAGTCTAGAAAACAAATCCTACAGACAGGCTCTTGATGCGATTCAGAAATAAAAACTTCACGCTTAAGCCTGTCGTTCAAAATATGATGAGCTTTCGAAGAGGATAATTTCACAAATAATGAAAAAAAAACCAATTCTTTACATTTTTCGTTATGTCGTGAAAGTATTTTTTTATATTAAATAAAAATTTTCGTGAACTAATAACAGAACAAGTAAATAGGTTATATTCGTTTGCCCCTGATAAATATCAGGGGCAAACGAATATAACCGCGACAGGTTGTGGGTTCGATATCCAGTCGAGCAGTTGAAATATTTGATGTTCCCATTTCCTTATCAGAATAACGAGGCAAAACATATTGTTGAGATTCGCCGCTCAATAAGCAACCTCCAGAATTTGGCTGAAAGTGGGGAACGGAAGTGCCTTGATGGGAATGGAGGATCTTTATATTAGGTTTCCAAGTTCTTTCTGCCTATCCTGCTACGTGAAGGATACAGCGTGAAGCAAGAACAGAGAATAAAAACTAAACTGAAATTAGGTGAATAGGTTTTCTTCAATAAAAATATTTTCAGCATACGATACAGATTTTAATTCAGAATGGTTGTTATAATCAAGCTAACACCTACACAAAAACTAATGCAACAGAATTGAACATATGGAAGATATCGATCCAATTTCCTGTACCGAAATTCTTGTCTTAATTTACGTAATGTTAGTACCTAGTTAGTAAAAATATACAAACAGACGGAAGGGTCGATAAAGTAGGGCAATGCATGTAGGTCAAATGTGCACCTATTACAATATAATATATTGTGTTATATATATTTGAGTTGCTTTGACCAGTCGTTAAATTTTGTGGAAGCAATGTATTAATAATAGTGTTTTATGAAATAATCACTATAAGCGCCATTTATGTAAATAATGTTCTTTAATTGTAGATTTGTATTTAAATTATTTAATTTCTCTGTTTAATGTGAATAAGAGCGGCGTTTAGTTGTTCCATTCTACAAGGAGCGTCTCTAAAATAAGCTGGTATTAATTAACTCAGTTTCTTGCTTTTAACATTACATATAGACATGTAGAGAATTATCTCTGTATCGAGGCCGTCATGGCGCAGTGGCACAAGTGTGTGCCTATAAACACGGCGGTCATGGACTGGATGGATATTAATGATTACTTATTATTTTTATTTTTTTGCTTTGGCAACGAGACAAAAAACAGCGCTGAGTTTCGCCACCTAACACGCAATGGGTATAATAATAGTAGGTTCCTTCAGCCTACCCTGCAATATGCGGGATACTGATGAAGTTAAAAAAATAGAGTGTTAAATGTTTGTTTCAGAGGGTTGAAATTTCGTATGAATGACATACAAAAAGTTGTTTATGTATGCAATAAAACGGAAAGCATTCCGTTGTAACACGTGAAATGAAGAGTTATGTTAAGTAGTTGGGTAGGTGCATAGAATGCGCATAGGTGCATAGTTGAGGCAGAAGCAGTAATTGCTTATTAATGTAATTTACGGGGAAAATTCTGGTTGCTATCTCAGACTGGCAAGACTGGCGCTTTAAGACCGTCATTTCAAATCTAGTTTAAACTCGACGGTCTTGGGTTCGCTTCCCAAACGGGGAACTGAGAAATTTTATATTCTCATTTCTTCGCTCTGGCAACACCAGCGTTTAGTTACAATACTCAACACATAGTACTTCGAGAACGGAAGTGTCTTTGAGGGGAACATTCCCTACCTCTGTCTACGCTGCTAAGTGCGATATAGATCGAGAAGCTTAAAGTATTTTTATACTTCTTTTAAAGTGCTATTACACATTTAGAAAAGAAAAATATTTCTATAAAAAGTATGAAATATCCCGCAACTGTTAATTTTTATATGTTTTATGAAATATTATAATATATATTACGTAAAATTTGTAATCTATAGTTAAAAAAATGATTCTCTGTAAGAAAAGTAAATTTTCGTCACCAAGCGAATTCTCTTTGTTATGATGGTACACATCTAACAAAACAAAGGCGGATCTTTGTACAGCATTATCTAAATATATCTTGTCAAAATATACATACATAATACGAGTATGTTCTTAGTTCGTCCAAAACTCCGCTCATTTAGATTACAGTACGTATATTTTAATATAATCTTTTAAACTTAATGTTGTATCCTATATATAGCAAGGTAGGGAAAGGGAACCTGGGAACCCAGTGTTAAAATACTCGATTCTCATTAACATTACCATTCCCAACATTCCCCCAAATTCTGGTAGAGTGAGGTATTTTTTTATCCTTACAAAGGAATCGAACGTGAAACCATCGCTTTTACAGTCCCCTGTGCAGCGACGGGGGCCCCCATGGACGTATATTAATTATGAAAACAAAAAACTTTAAATAAACACCAATTTATTAGCAACAGCCATGTTCATTTTATTTAGTCACTAAATAATTCAGATGAAATAGAACTCGGCTGAAAATCGTTTACCTAACGAGAAAACGTGTTCTGTGGACTGTTTCACCACACTGTAAGCCTCAACTGGAACTATGTTACATCGCTTTGTTCTGTTTTAATGGAATGAACGTTGTTTTATTTGTGTTACGTTCACGTTTTGGAAAGCTGGCGGGCTAGCTTCTAAATATCAGTAAGATGTATCTATAATGTATGATACAAAATAAGTAAAAGGTATATATATATACAAAATAAGTAAAAGGTATATAAGTACATATATATAATTCGCATTTTCTCATCACAATGAAATAAAAAAATATTCCTTAAGATGAAACATCTCACTGATATTTAAAAGCTAACCAGCTAGCAAACTAGCCAGTGTATTTTCTATCTTTTCAACAAATTGTTATAGTAATATTTACGTATTTGCATATTTAGATATAAAAAATTGACTTATGACTTACGATATCAAAAATTTGTAACTAAAATCCACTACTGTGATAATTTTCCGAAGATATAAATAAAATAATATTAAAAATCGCTAAATTATAACTGCTTAATGGCAAAAAGAAATGCTAATACAAGAAACTTTGTCGACTTATTATTACTTACTTCATTTGAATCTTATTCAAAATGTTGAAAATTATAATAAATTTCTCTGCAGACAAAAAGTCATTATAATATTCATCGTCCTCTGTAAGACATACTGAAAGAATTCGGACAGAGACTGATTTGAAAGCTTTCATCTCTTAAATTTACAAGATAGATGCAAATGAGAAAAGGGTAGATTAGATTGGAAAGAAAAAGATAGAGATAATTCTGAAATCATATCTGAAACCAACAACTTTGCTGCAAACAATTTCATGATTGCAAATTGTTACGCTCAAGCTGTCCCAGTTTATTCATAAGACTTGTTATTAAATATTGACACCACTGTGGTGGAAGTGTCTCATGCCTGATGATGGTGAGTTCGAAACTCGATCGGGGAATTCCATTAGTCAAAATTGTTTCCACTTTCTAGTAAGACAAAGTTATACTATGGGCTAAACATGAAGAAAAGGCAGCAATATACCTATTTATATTTACAAATTAATTATTCAAAGACATATACCGAACGATGAAATGATCTAACATTGTAAAAACAAATAACATCGAAATAACAAATAAACTGTTCCGTGTTCCGTAAACACTAACAAATTGAAATTGACATCATACATCTCCATTATTCACAAGCAACGGCATTCTTGTAATTTCCGTACCCGTTGCCAGTAATGTATCAACGGTGTCGATTTCCAAATTTCAATTTCATTTTATTGCAGCTAACCAAGCGACGTCGCATCAGTTTAGTCCGTGGGAGACGTGACTTGAACAAATGAGATCTCAAATCAGGCCACTTGAAGTCTCGAGTGAAAGGATGAAGGGATGTGAACTATGCACAAGTGCTCTATAAAACACATAAATTCCACCCTTGATCCTGAGATAATAATCATGTAAATTAAGGAAAGTGGATAAAACGGTCTCCTTACCCTCGTAGACGATTCACACCTTTAGCTACTTGAAAATTTGACTGAAATTGCGTGAACGATTTTGTAATAACAATATCTGTCCGAAAGCTCTGCCTTAGATTTCTCGTATAATGAAGCGGGGCTTAGAGAGAGAGCCTGAGAGGATATTAAGTCCATCATAATTACCAAGTATCGCCGCTGAAACTTCAAACCTAAGTAATTACCAACTATCCTCGACGACTCGACAAAGTTCTGGACTACGTAAGACTTTTTGTATTTTTAATGGGGCGAAAAGACATTTTTCATTTGTGCGAAACTACAAAAGATTAACGATGAATACTTTTATATATGCGGAATAAATAAAATAAATTCATAAAATATGAAAATCAAAATTACGTTTTGCGCGACCTAACATAACTTAGTGGTCAAAACGATCCAACGAGTATTGGTGGTAATTTTATAATATGTTAAATTGGTATAGGTACTTGTTCTAGCACGAATAAATTATAATAGCTTAATTTGATTTAGAAAATATAGGTTTCTTTTTCAGCTTCACTGCTGCATCGTGCATCTACTGGGGTAAGCAGAGGGAACCTACTGTCTAGACAGTCTAATGTCACCACTTTCCGCTGAATTCTGTAGCATTGCGTGTTAAGTAGCGGAACTCACGCCGCGCTTTGATTCAACACCATAGCGAAGAAAAGAAAATATTAAATATTTCATTTCCTCAAACGAGAATCGAACTCACAACCTGTTGAGTTTACAGTCACACGCTAGTGCTTGGCCACGACTGGCCTCAAGAAAACAAAGTTAATTATATTTCTTCCAACACTAATTACATATATTAGTAAAGCTAAGATAAGAAGAATAAATTAATACGAGTACTAGTAGACCCTTACGACCTAATTCGTTTATCGCCACAGAAGTCACGAAGCCTAATTCATGAAAACGAAGTAAACGTAAACGCATGATAAAATCCACCATGTTTTATAACTGACACTTTTAATTAAAATTCCTCGCTACGCCGCTATGAATGAATGTATTTAATTGCATAATTCTTTTTAATTCTTATCGCGGTGGCACACCCGTTCGCTCTTTGGTTCTTTTTAAAATTTATTTATTTAGTTGCATTTCAACTGGCGCGAAGGTTGGTACTGTAATGCAATTTATGTCAACGATTTAAACTTGTTACCTAGTTAGGTTTTCCATTACTGCGCGTGGTCGACAGCCCTACGTATTTATTTTAATAGTACATACTAAGTAGACATATTATTTTATATGTATATTTTTTTTAATTATCTGTTTATTACCAAAAGTTAATTTAAAGGTAAGAAAGAATAGTTAAATTTTTACCATACCAACAAAATTACAAATTGCACATAAATATGGAGAAATAAATAAGCACACTTCGATTCCTACTCGAGGAAAGAAAATATTTCGTTTTGTTTTGATTTCTACCACTGTCACCAACAATGCCACAATACGGCGGACAGTGTCTTAACGGAGTGTCTAAGCACTAGGTTCCCAGGTTCCCTCCACCGAGCTGTGTGCGGGATACAGCATTAAGCTATAAAAAATAAGTACTTACTTGTATCTACAAAATACACAATACACAATCTATTTAAAAATTATCAAGACGGAAATGGAGAACAATTATTAACACATTAAGACAGGACGTTACGTTTACAATAAATTACAATATTAGCTTAAACGACTTATGATGTAAAATATCCTTTGACGGTCAAGTCGACCTCATCGTCAGCCTACACGTTACCTTGACGGATATTCAGTATTATTTATTTAGCATATTCGTGGTTGCTTTATAGGTTAGACTAATATTTAAATATATTTTCAAGTTCACAGTGAGAACTAGCCAGATTAAATTCGATTATTATACTAATATATCTATATTATTAAAACACTTACCTAGTTTTTTTGGTACTAGATGACTCTCTGCCAAAAATAAATTTCTGTAAATAAAAAAAATGTCGTATGTAAAATCTATACAACAGAGTAATTTATTTATTTCTTAAATTTTGCTTCCAGTGCAATGCGGGTGAAGATAAAAGAAACAATAATGCCACATATTTTTTAATATCGTAGATATCTACGAGTATATCTATCGCAAAAATATGTTGCCACGAGGAAACCATTCTTCCGCAAAATATATAATACTCTATTAGCTGTAGGGCAATATTGGTTGTTATAAAGATTATATAAGTAATTGTTTTACGTGGTGGCACAGTGCTTGTAAGCGCGATTTTTGTGGATTCTATTCCCACTTAGTGGAAGGAAATATTTTATATATTAATAGAATATTATATATTAGCAGCGATACAGAAAGTTCATATTTAATTACAAGTCTCTTAAACTATCGACAACCCTAGTACTGTGCAGTAAAAGTTGATTTTAAACATGCCGCAGAAGTTCTCAACATTTTCATTTACTAACCAAAGTTTCAGTTTCAGAAGCGTTATTTGTGAGCAAAGTTTTGCACTATCGTAACAATTTTATAAAAATTTTCAACGACATTTAACCTTAAATGTTCATGTTTTTCACATTATGAAGTGTTTTAAGTTAGTTTTTGCTGAGTATATCTACTTATAATTTTTTAAAAATAAGGTGAATGTTTGTGCGTAGAATTTCACGTAGAAATAGAAAAGGAAAAGCGTCAATTCTAAAAAAATCGTAAGAAGCATAAATTGTTTGTGAAATGTATACAGCTTTAGATATTACTCTAATAAATATTGAAATTATTTATATTATTATATAAACTAGGTGATTTTTAAATTAATTTAAGCCTTCGATATTTCCACACAGCTAGCATAACAAACACAAAACCTACAAACACTATATATAACAAAGTAAAACAAAGACAATTCAATACTGAATGTATTGTAATATAATGGTGTATTGTACTAACATATAGATTATAAATCAAAAATGTAATTAATAATATATCTGAAACAGTGTATTTCAAAACAACACTATTAAAAACTGCACATGCCACCAATTCTAAAAACAAAAGGTAACTAACTAACTAACAATGCAATCATCATTATTGCAACGTACATACAGCTAGCTAACTTTGGAATTACTAAAATAGTAGAAAAACAAACAACTGATAGTACTCTGTTGAAACAATAAAATATGTGTTATACTGTAGGTATATCTTTTATCTATCTATATATCGCATCTATATCTCGTATATAAGTACCTATTGATGTGGCCTAGGCTTTAGTTAATGAATACAGACAAATAGGTCAACATTATTATGTCAAATAGAGATTTTGAATCTATTTTTGTATGTATAAAAGATAAATAATTGAAGCCAGACGTGAGGCAGGGGTACAAGCGTGCGGGTTCAATTTCCACTCGAGGAAATTAATTACTTTATATTTTCATTTCCTCGCTCTAGTATCGGTTGAAAGCATGGCATTGAGTGCCGCCACTCAACACGCAATGCCTCTAGAATTCGTTGGTTGTTAAATGGAATTGTCTTAATGCTAATGGAGAGTGTTAATACTGGTTCCCCCTGCCTACTTTGATATGTGCGGGATATAGCGTGAAGCTAAAAAAATATAAATATATTTTTTCACGATTTTTGTAAAAGCTTGTACACGCGACGAGTGTAAATTCGATCTCCATTTTTCTATGCTAAAGAATATATTATCGTTTTCCCGGCATGGTTAAAGAAAGCATTAAGTTTTGGCTGAAACAGGATATCTCTAGCATATGAATAGATCTAGTTCTCTACCATATGAGTACACAAAGTAGACTCCGAACACCGCAAGAAAAATCTAAAGATACAAAGTTAAGAAAATAAATATAGGTATGTATGCACATTAGCATTTCTCATCTTCCACATTCCAATTCATACAGAAACAAACAAGTCGTGCTAATTTGTCTAAAATAACAATTACCACTATATAGGATGTTCAAACAAGTTTTTAATCAGGTTATACAAACAAATGTTTAAGTAGCTAACATCGTTTGTTTGCCCTTTCCAACTTGATGGTTGAACTTTCATTATGTTATCGCGCCTACAGATGACGAATAGTTTGTGGGGTTTCATGTTGAACTTAAACTGTGTTTAACTTAACGTAATTAGGAGTAATTAGATATTTCTTTTATGAGTATTGTATACTTAAATTGTTGAATATATAACAAATATGATAAAAAAGCTATGACTTGTCGCTGTCTGTATAAAGAAGGTATATAAGAAAATTTCTTCAGCTTTGTAATATTATTATATATGGAATACATACTAGCACTAATATGCAAAAATGTATTTTATATCCTAATCCCATATCAACTTCCCAATCAAGAATTGGGAAGTGTATCTGTCCACGCGATTATTCTGGATTAGCTTCCCAAATGGGGCAACGTTAACAATTTCAATTGAATCATGCTTTGTATAAATAAATATATTTAACAAAAATCGCTTAGCGAATTTCAACAATCTAAAACTATTCAGCAAGATTGCATATTTAAGTTAGCCTTATGCACGAGATTAGTCAAGTCATACGCTATACGAGTATTGTATGGATAACGTAACTTTGAGTAAACTGTCCTACCCTTCCGTGTTTGAGTTGAGAAGCGAGTACTAAAACACACTCGTGGACAAACTGAGCTAATCTCGGCAACCGCTTTTACCAAATTGACTCTCACGTTGTAACACTTTAAATTCAATTTCCAGTGCCAGCATATTTGCATAGAATATATTAGGATGGCAGTGCGAAAAGCCGGGGATGAATAACGGAGATACGAAACATGAAATCAACTTAAACTGCTGAATAAAAATGACGTAGCATTTGAAATGGAAACGAGCTTTTCATATCGAAGTTATAAATGTGATTCTAGTATATTCTATTCGTTTTTGCATTGGTAACGATGGTTTTGAGGCTTTTTTAGGGTTGCGTGCCTCAAAAGCTCAAATGGTAAAAACGGAACGAGTATAGAATCACTTTGTTGTCCGTCTATCAAGACTATTTATCTCGATATCGCGTAAAAAGAGAAAAAGTAAGTTTTCAAGTCAACGCAATCAAATATACGAGCAAATGCAATGCATAAATCAAGCAATGTATAAATTAGTAATTCGAGTACTCCCGTGGACCAACAGTTATGAAATTTTAATACAACTAAAGGACAAAATACGAAACGCTATATATAATTTGCATTTTATAGAAAAAAAAATCATTACAAACTTATAATTGTAGTTCATTTCTTACTAAGGAAGTTCATATGCCCGCAAGCTAAAGTTTGTAAACTTTTATAAGTTGAACTTTCGTAAACCTATAGATAATCCTACAATTGGTATGAAATCCTTAGTGGGGGCCGCACTTAACCGGTTTTTATTTAATGCATTTTGAATAAAACTTAAATAATATTATTAAGTGAGATTCTTAAGTGCAAAAAGGGCATCAATCTTCTTCCTCCTGGCATTAATCCCGGCTATTGCCAGGGTCTGCCTTCCTACATAACCTACGCAAAAAGGGCATCAATATTTTTTAAAATTGTGGAGCATATAAGCATGCAATTGTGGAGTAAATTGACGCGTTTTCAATTGGTACTAGTTTTGACTTCTTATAAGAAATCTTTTATTTTTATTGAAATTTGCTTAAGTAATTCTATTTATTTTATGGATATTGGATACTGAATAATTAGTTACTATTAAGCTTAAATTCGTTTTTTACTTAGAAATTAAACTAGATTAAATTGTAACAAAATAAAAAAGAAAACAAAAGATTCATAGAAATATTGTAAAATTATTCAATATTGTAGATTAAAATGTATTCTTCTGTTTCCACATTATTTATTAACATTATTTGTAAGTTAAAATAATATATTTAAAAAAAATACTTACCTTTAGAAATAATTATCGAGATTCGGTTCTTTTTAACACATTCACTTTATCCTTTTCAGTCCATATTATTCATTTAATTAAACGATTAAACAAAGGCCAAAGCCTCGAAGAAAATATCAAGTTGTTTCACGAAAAGTTTATCGTTTCACAGTAGTTACGGACGTTCGTGCAGTGATTAAACTTTAGCATACATAAGAGACCACCACACACCAGCTGACAGCCGGCTTTTTTCAAATGCCGGCTTCGCGCCTGCGTCTCTATTGAGAGCTATTTTATCTATATTTCCCGCCACATTCATACAGATTATAAATACATTGTTTTGACTATTTATTTTATTCTATTTTTATAAAAATATAATGAAATAGTATATAAAAATATATTATTTAATTAGTTTGCAGTTAATTAAATATATAAATATATTCACATCATACGTTATTTAGGTATGTATTTAGTATGTATGATAGCGCCATCTACATTACGACATATGCATTACGATATTTCAAAACTTAAATTTCAATATTTTTTTTGGAGAAATCTTATAAATGGCCACTGGAGAGAACCGTAGTAACTAATATTTTATAAATAACATGTCATATGTTTAGTTGCTAAATGTAAGGGAAAAATATTTTGTATCTTAAGTATATTTCGTATTCATTTCTTTCAAATAATAATTATTGAAAAAAGTAATAAACTGTTAATTTAAGTATTTCTACGTTTGTTGTAAGCCAGGACTACTATATTATAGTTTTTGCATCTGGGTTCGGTGTTAAATATTTTTTATAAATTATGAGTAACAAATTATTATTTATGGTAAACCTAAGTGCAAACTTTATTTGCTAGTATAAGTATATGTTATGTTATATTCCTTGTTTATGTGTGAACGGAACGTACACTTTAAACGAAATATGAATAAAAATTGATAAGAGAAAATTTGGCATAAAGGAACGTTACATGAACAATTTAATTTTTAAATGTCAATTTAATAATAAAAAAATTAAAACTGAAAATAACTTAAGGCGCTTAAGGTAGATTTTCATATTGTCGGCTTTCAGATCATATAGTAAGTATTTTGGAACGTCATTTCAAATTTCATCCATTTTAACTAAATTCGATAATGTTCCGACCTCTTTGCGTTATACGTCGAAAAATATATGTCGAAAAACATATTGTTAGGAGTAAAGTCATTCAACCCTCTTCTATCTTGAAACCTGCAGAAAAGATTAAACTTCACAATAAAGAAAACAAAGAGCTTTTCGGTCCTTTATTGGAAACAAATAAGCAACGAAAAGCGAAATTACGAAAGGAAGGTTAGTTATTTTAAAACCTTGATAATAATAATAGTATCTTAAGTTACCTTGTAATAATATTTCAACTTTCTATAAACTAGTCCTCTACTATCTCATGGATTTCATTGCCTCGCCTAAAATAAAGTAATCGTGTGGCATTTTTATTACGGAGCCAAATTGCGTTCTTTTATGTTACATGTTGGACAACGTAAATAGAGTTTATAAATACGCAGTAAATGCGTACGCTCTCCTATAGTTTTCGATCATATGACACTTGGCGCCGTGTGTTGTGTTCACTGACATTTTTGCATATATAAAATTATCTGTTTCAGCTAAAAATAGATCCGATCAAAACAACAAGACGACTACGTCGAACAAAAGTACGCAAAATTTTATTGATTTAAGACAACATGTTGTAGTCCCAAGTCCAAAAGCTAGATTTGACCGTATTTTAAAAAGTGTTAAAACAATGAATTGCAATATGTGGAGTAATACAAGGACTTGCTATCATTTTGTAAGATTTTTGTTAAATGGATCTCAAGTCAGATGTTTGACTACAACTTCTGTGAGTAACACAGCGCAGAGCTCCCCTGCTCAGCCAGGATATGCCGGCGAAGACAAAATCCTTCAAATAAGACAACATCAAAATGATTTCACTCAACAATTTCCTTCTGTAACTTTAATTTTAAACAAAACCATGACAGAAGAATCTAGGAAGACATTAGAAAAATGGAAGCAGGAACGAATTGCAGAAATGGGCTTGGATGAATTTAATAGATTTCATCAAGGTATGTCTGAAATACAAGATAATATTTAATATTCTATCAGTATATCTACATTGATATTACAAGTTGTACTTGCTTTACACTACATTGATGTTGATGACCATTATCACCCTTGTTAGATTCTTAGTTTATTAAAATATAAAAGATGAGTACTTTAAGCTTTCCATGAAGTAAGTGTAAAGGAAAGTCCTTACTAATTTTAAAATATATTTTTTTTAGTTTTTAGATCAGTATATTGGTAAATTAAACAATGAATAGCAAAGGACATTGTATTCATTATTACTTGGCAATGATTGTATGTCAAGAAACTTTACACACATGATCCTTCTGTTTCTTATTTTAATTATTCTCTGTGTTATGTTTTTTTTGTAAAATTTTGTGGTTTTTGTGGTTTTCCTTTATTGATTTTTAATTTATTTTCCACTTATAATTGATGATATAAGTATTAACATATTTGATTAGTTTTATTAGTTATATTATTATGGGTTAAATAAAAGCAATTATGTTTTTTGTTCCAAGGTGTGTTTTTAACTTTTTTTTATTTTAGCCGTTTCCAAAAATGCTTAAAGAATGTCATTTATTACAAGGCTATTGTAGCACAGTTGTAGCAGAGTGGCTGATGGTTGTGGGTTCAATCCCTACATGAATGGAATAAATTATTTTCATTTCCCTTAATTCCTAGTTCACAAAAGACAGCATTGAATTCATCCATTTAACTCAAAAAATGAATGGAAAAGGTGGGAAATAGGATTTAACACTAGGTTACCTCTTTAGGTTTTATTGCCTACTATAGATATACTGTATACTACTACAAAATATAAATTATATATGCTATTATTTATATTTTGTTCTTATAATAAAGACAAATAAACCCTATTTCTCTATTCCACAGCACAATTAGCAGTCGGTACGAAGTTCCACAATACACTCAAAACATATTTCACACAACCTCTAACACAGTTACGTATAGAGAAAGATGTTGAAGGTGTCTGGGTGTCTGTAGCTGATGTATTGAAGAATATCACCACACCTAAAGCTATTGAATCCAATGTGATACACCCAGTTTTGAAATATAGAGGAATATTTGATGCTATAGCTGATTACGAGTGAGTTGTTATTTGTATTATATCCAAGTAGGCAAAGTCTTAAGTTATGTACTTTAGTCATACATATTTTAATTTAAAATAACCTTTTATTGGATAAATTTTAAGTATAAATAAAAAAAACGTATTTAACATTTACAACGACTACAATTAGATCAGTAAGAGTATAATTGGAACTTAACATATGCGGAAGATGCTTAAAGCTGAAAAGAGTAGTAAATAGAAGAACTTCATTAAAGCCAGCAACACTCCACTTACCTTCAAGTACACTATATGTTTGTTTGCCTTGTCCTTTCTATAAAAAACAGAAAAGTATAATATATGTCTATTGTATGGAAACTTCTATTATAACAAAATATACTTTAGAAGTATAATTTAGAAGAACATCTTGCTATTTTTCTAGACTACTTAGTTTAGCAATGGAAATTTTCTATTGGACTAATATAATATGTTAAATGACACAGAATATATGTGAGATTAATAAAGTAAAGTATGTTTTGATTTGATTAGTTTATATTTTTATTAAGTATAAAATTGTAAAAAACATTATAGTATAAATTATAATATGTTAATTATTTATGTTCATTACACACTTTTTTATTTATATTATTAACTAAATTAATAAATAACGACTTAAATCGACAACTACCTTTCCTTTACTATACCAAATTTTATACCAAAAATATTACAATTTCAGAGAAAAACCAACTCTAATAGAATGGAAAAAATCCGACAAGCCGCGCAAATCAATAACAATGACATACGACAATCCAGTTCAATTGGCAGCTTACTTTGGAGCAGTATGCAATGATTTGAACTACAAACATTTTAATATTCGCGACGCCTTATTAGTTATAGCTTACACTGATGGTTCAAAAGCTGATATATTTCATTTATCTACTGATAAATTAAGGGAACATTGGGCCCAGTGGTTGATTAGATTGGAAGAATATATGGGCAAGTACGGACAGGATTCGAATAAAAGGTTGGAAGGTGGTAAGAGAATGTTTGAAGAGCAAATTGGGAACCTCTGAAGTTTTAAAGGTAATTTTGTTTTTAAAAGTTAATTCAAAGTTAATAATACAAGTTGCACAATTGTGCGACTGTAAACTTGATGGTAGTTGGTTTAATCTCACTAGAAAAATAATTATTTCCTCGTTCCGGTAAGTAAGAGCCCGCGCGGTATTGAGTGCGCTGCGCCACGCAATGTCCATATGCCCTGCTATATATGGGAAGATAAACAATTTCAATGAAATCCAGCATTTGGCAGAAAGTGGGGAACGTAGGGTCTTAACACTATCCTGCTGTGTGCGGGTGATGTTGACTACAGTATATGTAATATAAAATAACCTTGACTTAGAACATTGACATTAATACATAATGTTCAAATTCTTTCAGAGACAATTCATCAAACAATATATCTTATCAACGAGATAACCAGATGCCTCAAACAGAGAAATCTCGAATGACTTGAAATTAAATACACATATGAAAATATACAAATATTACTATATAATTTACTTTACTTTGTATAGATGCTTGATATTGAGGAAAAAATATTTTTAAGTACAAGAAAAAAACCTACAAAAGATAATACAGAAACATAAAAAGATATTCATAAAAATATAAAAACATCTTAAAGCTTTTGCATCGCGAAAAAAAAATAATATAAAAAGTTAAAAATATAAATATTTTAGAGGATTTTTTTCTGTAACTTATTTTAATATTTGTATTTAATTGCTATGTTGTTAAGATCTTATAAAATTTATTATAAGTTGTTTGTCATTAGATTATAGAGTGCATTTACTTGTAATATATAAATATACGAGGCTAGTCGTGGCTCAGGGGCACAAAGTGCGACTGAAAAACAGCTGGTTGTAGGTTCGGTTCCCACTTGAGGAGATTATATTTAAATAAATATTAAATTTATATTTCCATTTCTTTGCTCTGGTGTCGAAGTAACTCGGCGTTAAGTTCCGCCACTCGACACGCAATCCCTCCAGAATTCGGCGGAAAGAGAAGGAGAATGGAGTGTCTTAACACTAGGTTCCCTCTGCCTACCCTGCTGTGTGCGGGATACAGCGTGAAGCTGATTTTTTATATAAAACTAATATTGTTTTGGTTTTCCATACATCTTTAATTTCGTATAGAAATTACAGTTTAATAATTTTAACATTCTGCAAAATATGGAATCACGAAGATATTTATATATTTGATCAAAGAAGAGACATTATTTTCAATTGAGAATGTTAACTTAATCAACAGAAACTTTTATGCATAACATTTAATATGTTAAATAAATAAGATTATTGATTTGTTATTTGAGTTTGATATTTGAATGTTATTGTCATATTTTACTTCTTTATTTAACGGCCATATTCTATTTGTACAAGTTTATTATAATGTTAATCTTTAAAAATAAGTTTCGCTTTATTATATGTTATCACTAATTCGCCCTAAAATGAACAGAAGTTAGAACTTCTGAGAAATCTAAGAATGGTCTCTAGACCATTCTCTATAGTGACCTAACTGTAAGTTTTCTCTGCCTTATTTAAATTCACTGTCTATAGCTGCATTATGTTTATAAAACTACATTTAAAAAATATATATATAAGGTTTGTCCTTCAAATCCTACAAGAGTGGATTATAATATATACCTCTAATTCTCATTTAAACTTCTCTAATTCTCAAAAATAAAAAAAAGGCATTTTATTTTTTAAATTGTATAGTATAATCTCTAGGTTTATCTACAGATTTGTCAAATAGGTATAGTAGGATACCTATTTGACAAATTGTAGGAGGTAGGATAGATAGTCAATTTTGTGAAAAAGAGACTTGTGAGACTGGTAAGTTGTTGGGATTGTTATTTAAATTAACTATTAATATAATATCTCCGTATATTAATAATATAGGCGTTTTAAATTTAATTTAGATGGCAATATTAGTAATTAAAAATTGTATTTTCTTTTCATCATCAGCATGTGTGTTGCTCTCGGAAGTATAAAAATAATCTCGAAATTTTCTTTTAAATCAATTCATATTCTCTATATACATTCTCAAATCTTTTTTTTTTTTTTAAATTAACGCTATATAGATTTGTAGGCAGGAGGAACATGGAAACCTAGTGTTATCACTGTTACCATTTAGAAACTTCTGTTTCCCCACTTTCCGCCGAACTCTGGAGACATTGCGATTTGAATGGCGATACTCCGCAAATAATAATTTAATATTTTCCTATATTCTATGTGTGTGAAAAACACTTGAAAATTTTACAAAAATTATACGTGTACATTTAGTTAAATTTTGTTCTTTATAATAACACTTCTTTAGCCATGTTTCAAAAATGTTATATGTAATGCCATTTGCTTTATTATCAAAAGAACAAAGTTCAGTTAAATTAGCATAACTTACTTACTTATGTACTATTTTGTTTCTCAAAATTTTTTTTTTTATTTTTAGTATTTTTCTTTACTATTATTAGGTTTCGTATTTACTTATTTTATGCCAAATATACGAAGGCCTAGTCAGTTTTATCATTAAGTATTTGTTAAAAATACATTTTAACTCCACAAATTCTTCATTTTTCATAAATATAGTACGGTCGATGGATCATGGCCGTCTGAAAGTTGGGCTTTCTGAACTTTTGCGCATTATTCACTCGGGAGGAAAATAAAACAATACGGAACAATCGTAAGTTTATATTTCTGCAGCCTTCTACAGCTAATTTCAGGCGGCTAGGACTCGTTGACTATAATGTACACAAAGTGGAGAATGGAGTGCCTCAACACTGAATTCTCTCTGCAAACTTCCTTGAAAAAACAAAACATCTTAATTTGCCTCGACCCATATTATAATAAATATCATTTATAGTTACTTTTTTATGCTAAAGTATGTTTCTTTTTATCTTTGAGAAGTCTTTATTTTTAGTTTTTGCTGTGTTTAGATATTATGCTCAAGTATGACTTTGTATTGTTATGATGCCTTTATACCATTATACTGTACATATGATTCCCTGTTTGTCAATGTTGATTTTGTATCACTAATTCATTTATAAAGTACTTGAAAATTTGTTTACTTTTATTTAATACCCCGTTTCTTAGATGTATTGTTTAACATTTTTGAAAAATTACATATAAGTATTTACTTATAATTTTTAGACGTTTCCAATATATACTTATAAGATTAAATATGAATTGTACGGTCTTATTACATGTGTTACATTATATAAAAACATTATTTTAAAAAAGATTATTTTAATTTATTAAAATTTATGACGGAATCATTTGATAAAAAATATAAAAAAATTAAATCCGTGATATTTTTTTCATTTTAATTACGTTATAAATTATATTACAGCTTACGCTGGTTATATAGGTTCTACAGAAATTGTTATATAGTATAATTTCCAGTGCTATCAGTGTATTACTTTCGTATGTATACATACATAGCATTACATTTTTATAAAATTTATTAACTCAATTAATCGTGACCTATAAAGTAACCCTTTTATGGTTTGTTTTTTATTTTTATCTTACGGCTCCCTGAATCGGCTTATATATACCCTATATATAATTTATTGGTGGCTTTTACCGTCTCAGCCAAACCTGTGTACGTTCGTATAGAGAGAACCTAATGTTCAGTTTCCACCGATTTAACCGACCGACCAAGGCAAGTAAGCCCCGGCGTTGGGCACCGCCAGGCTTTCTTGCCTTGGCGTCAGACTGAAGATATGAAAATAGGCTTGTCAATTGAATATAATTTAGTTTACGTAGAACGGAACGAGCTTATAGGTTCAAGTTCAATATAAATCTGTGAATATGGCCAATCACGATAGTTGTCATCAAATGTAAATGTATTCTGTGGTTGTCATTGTCAAAGTTTAAACTTGTTTTGCTTATTAATATTTTAATAGGATAGGTAGATATTAATTTATTTTGTAGTAGTCGTTGTTTATCTTTCGTTAGAAAACGTTATTGAATTATTCGAATTAATTTCTTTAAAATTAAATCAATGACCAAATGAATTATTAATACTGTATTAAAAAGTGATTGTATCAAAATACAACTTTAATTATAGTGTTTATATTTCCTTCTGCATAATTTATTCATCAGTGCAAAGTCTACCGTGTTAAAGATATTTGTTGCGTTGATATAACCTTGAGATAATAGTTTTTAAAAATTTAAACTGGTTTTGATTACTTACTTAAATTAAATTTTATATAAGGTTTGTTTTAATTTAAAAATAATGTTTATTGTAAACAAAGCAAAGATATTTTCATATAACTACCTTTGGTAATATTAGAATTTTTGTTTCTTATAGTAATCATCATAATTTAAATTACTTAAATTCTTCTTTTTTTAAACCATAATTTTTGTCCATTGCATTTGTTTTTTTTTTGTTAAGATAAAGTTAGGTATTACATCTTATCGTCTATCATCTCTCATCTTAGCATTATCTTTAAGCTAGTATTATTTAAATCAACTACTTTAGTAGCTTGCTGACATAATTGGCTCTTTTTTCCCAGCAATGGCTAGTGTTGTCCGTCGAACAGTATGCCAAGTGCTAAACAGAAGAAATACATCACTACCTTCATGTAGATTAAAAAGTACTGAAGCTAATATACTTAAATCTATTCATAAAAATGTCAAGGTCACCAATCAAACTGTATGGGACTTTGCTTGGCAGAACCTGGATAGGTGGCCAGATAAAACTTTTACTGTAAGTAAATAAATTTATTTTTGACATCTTTTATAATGTTGTTACTACACCAAAGCAAGAAGAAATACATTTTAAAAAAACAGAAAACATTTTAATTTACCAAGACCAGACTATGTTTCTTGATCACAAAAAATCATTAACTAATGTCAGGTAATGTTTAAATTTTTATACATTATAAAAATTTTAACATTACCTGACAAGAATGTATGGCTTAGTGGCTAACTCAGTTCTTGGACAGTATTTAAGAGGTTTGAGCTGCTATGTTAGCTCTTGGTGCAAAAAAAAACTAAAAAACTTTGCTCAATAATTTATATGATATTATAATGTATTTTGTTATCTAATTTCCTTAGTCTTTTGAAATATTACTTCCTTCTAAAAAATAAATAAAATATATTTATATAGTAATTATATATGAGATATGAACATGATTAAAGTTTAAACATAAATCCACATTTGTTTAAACAGTCATAATTTATTAAAATTATAAAAAATCGAATTATTTTATAATTATTTTTTTGCTAATATTACAGATAAACTGATAAATATTTTCTGGAAATCTTATGAACAATTTTTATAGTACCTAATATATTTTTCTCTGTTTTTGAAACATAGTATGGCAAGAGAAAATAAATGTAAGTTCAAAGCGAAAGTTAATATAGTATTAGTATGTATTATTTCATTGTAGTATTTGTTTTTGCCACTTTGTTACAATAATTTGCTAATAATATGTTGTCCATTATAAATCTTTGTCTGAAACATTTATCATTTTATTTTGCTTGTAAACAATTTTTTTTCAATCTTTTTAGCTGCTATAGTAACAATCACTTGACTTAATAGTAGTAGCAGCAGTTAGGCTTTCTGAACTTTTCCCCATTGCTCATATGTGCGAAAAATAATAAATATTAAGAAAAATGCTTAAGTAAACTGAAAAATAATAACAATTTAAAAAAATGGAATTACTTGATTTCTATATAGTGTCTTGTGTATTATAAAATGATATGAGATAATGCAATTGTAAAGATATATATCTTACATCTTTTAATTTTTAAAGGTTATATGTAGTTAAATATTAATTTAAACTACTTATTACAAAAGAAAAATATACAAAATTTACAATGTTTTCTCATTGTAAATTTATATATTGTATTTTTATACAGTAAATTGATCAACTTCACAACATTGTCTTGTTTTTTTAAATATTTCCTTAAAATGTTGTTGTTATTAAATAATTGTTGGTCATAACTCATACTGTATTTTTTGCAAGGTTAAGAAATAAGGAAGGTGCACACAACAAATACAATCAAAACATAATTATTTTATATACAAAGTGTAGTGGTTAGTAGTTTTGACTTTTAATTTTTAGGTCGTAGGTTTGATTATTACTTAGATTTTACATTATTGTGACGAATATGAATTAGTTGTTTGTTTGCCTACATATACAAACAACAAATTGGTATTTAAATCTCCTTAAATAGATAGAGATTTTGAGTACCTCTTATACATACTTATGTAGAAGACATCAGTATAGAAGTGAGTGATGACAAAAACACTATATTTTTCACAGCTATTTCTCTATTTTCCTAGGTCTGTGCGGTAACCGGCCATGGCTACACATACGCTCAAACCTACAGAATGTCTGTCTCCTTTGCCGCGTCTTTACGTAATAAATTGAAATTGCTAAACGATGATGTAGTGGCCGTCATCTTACCCAACTTGCCGGAGTACCCGTGCGTCATTTTAGGTTTGATGGAAGCTGGTTGTGTGGCTAGTATGATGAATCCTGTGTATACTGCACGTGAGTATTTATAAGTAGTTATTTCTTATGGTTTTAAAGACAATAATTATAGTTTATTCTAAAATGTTCTTAGGCTAATACAGGCTATGGCTAGACTTAAATAATTTTTCATTCCTCCTATTTGGTGAAACACAATGCAGCGTTAAGGTCTGCCATCTCGCCGCCAATGATTGAAAAGAAAAAATAGAGCGACATGACGGCCGCAATATAAATATTTTATACATAAAAATATTCATTAAATCTGTTTCACGCTGATCCAGCAGGGTAGGTAGACGAAACCTTGTGTTAAGACACTCTGTTTCCCACTTTCCGCCGAATTTTTCTTGGCATTGCGTGTTGAGTGGCGGAACTCAACGCCGGGCTTTTGAAATAAAAATATTAAAAATTAATTATTCAATCCCTTCAGTGGAGATCGAATGCATAAATGTCGCGTTAAAGTCACACCCATGTGCGCCTGCGCCGAAACGGCCTCGTATGATTGTATTGATGTACTACTTATATCTATCTTTCATGTTATCATAGTGTAAATGTTATTGTATTATCTTAAACAATTACAATTCACTCTAAAATAAAAAAAAATGTAATATCTAATTCTGTAAAATTTTGTTTCAGATGAACTAAAACGTCAAATAGAATTAGTAAATTGTAAAGCGATAGTATCGTCCAAATTATCATATCCCAATATAGCACTCGCTTTAAATGAACTGCAAACTAATATACCAGTTATTCTAATAGATAATGATGATATACCAGAAGGTACTATTAGATTTGCCGAATTCGCTGAAGATTTGAGTGTTGATACAGATTGTTTAAAGAGTGTTAATAGAAGTGGTAAAGACTTAGCCATTTTGCCGTTTTCAAGTGGTACCACTGGGTTCCCTAAAGCAGTGGTTTTGACCCACGAAAGTGTTGTTACGGTTAACGAAATGATACTTGTGCCTGAAGTTGTTGGTGTTCAAGAGGCATCTGGTAAGTTATTGGTTGATTATTGTTATATTTATAATAAAGCGTAGTGTTAAGTTCCACCATTTACTTAATGGAAAAGGATAACGGAATATTTAATCACTGAGCTTCATCTTTCTTCCCAAATATCCAACCAATCCGTAAAACTTTAAATTAGCAATTTATTATTTTCTTATCTGAAATCCTTGTTTATAACAAAAATTACAATCATATATTGCACGCGTTTTACAATTACTTTGTCGCAGACTGTAAATATTAAGCGCGGTCATTCAACACGCCTTATCAGTGTTATATGTTATTGGTAGTACTAAAAATAAAAGAGTATTTTATCACGTTCAAATCATATGTTTCCATAGGTTACCATTTGCATGAAATGAAAGTGCATATTGCAGTGAAACCTGGTTAAGTTTGATCTCGATAATTAAGATACCTTCATTATTGAGAATTCCAATGAGATTTCGGCACTTGTTCGTCGAATTAAGACTTTTCGGTGCTGGTGAAATGAGATTTGATTTATTCGATGTTTACATTTACATGTAACTAAATTATTTGTATTTAGTTTTTCGTAAGTGTAAGATACTTCCTTCGGTGTCAATTAATGAAATAATATTAGTCACGTAGGTAAATCTTTAATAAAAAAGAAAAAAGTAAACATTTTAGTAAAAATGGCGATGACGCCTTAGCAGATTACAGATTTATGTTATAAAAAAATATATAAATATTCAAAATAAACCAAGGCCAAGCATCAATAACAATACCTTATTAGATTTATATTTTAACATTATTCTTAATTTATTTTCATGACATGATAACAATCCAAGGATAAAAAAAGCTAAATAATTTCAATAATTCCATCGAAGTTACTTGGAAGCCATTGACGTCATGAATTTGGTTGGATTTTTCGTTTCGTTTACATATAAAGGGCATTTATCTCACACTACAGGCAGCTATCCTTCTTAGTGTTTTTACAGTAGACCAACTATCCGTAATCTATAATTCATAAGTCAAAAAAGCAATTAATAATAAAATTTACTTAACTGATTAAACCGGCTAAATTCAAAGAGACTATTGTTATAGAAACTTACGAGCCTTAAAAAAAATGTGGCATTTATCCCGATTTTACTTTAGACATCCATGACCAAGGACTACTGAAAAGTGTTCGAAACGTCGGGTTTCTTTACTAAAATATACATGATTAGTCCTATTAAATAGTTTCATTTAAAATATATTAAATGTTTTTTTCAGCGTCTTACCAATCAGTGCTACCAGCAGTATTGCCGTTTTTCCATATATTCGGTTTTAATGCAGTTTTAATGAATCTCATGGCAAGAGGTATTAAGCTGGTCACAATGCCTACCTTCAAGCCTGAACTTTATTTGGAATCCTTGATACGTTTCAAAGCTAACCATTTGTATATCGTTCCACCTATGGGTAAGTTTTTTGTATATTTTTTTAAAGCGTCGCCGTATCCTGCACATAATAGAATAGACAGAGGGAACCTGGGAAAATAGTGATAAGACACTTCGTTCCTAATTACATATACAATTTTAAATCAAAGATATAACTAAAACTTACCTTGGAACTTATTTATAATTACATCATTTGTAATAACGTAAATTACAACACTTATCAATTAGTAATTAAAAGTAATTCTACAATTAAAATTGACCATTGGTTAAAATTTGGGCATTTTTACTAAAATTTGATAGTATTTGCTGTTTTTTTTAAATATCTGTGTTAAAGCACTCCGTACCATTCCGCTCAATTTTTGAGATATTGCGTGTTGAGTGAAGGAACTTAACGCCGCGCTTTGTCTCTTTTACCAGAGCGCGGAAAGTTCGCTTAAATTTGGGCCAATACGGTCGTAAAGAAAAATAAAATTGGAATTAACATATATTTTTTCCATTTTTCAGCTATATTTTTAGGCAAACATCCAGCAGTTACGCCAAAACATTTGGAAAACGTACAAACTGTAATTTGTGGGGCCGCGCCTTGTGGAAAAGACGATGTGGCGGCTGTCGTCAATAAGAATGTAAGTTTTATTTTTTTCAGTTTTCCGTACATGTCAGAATGAAAAGACAGAGGAAACCTTAAGACATTCCGTTTTCCGCTTTTCTCCGTGCTTTTTATGTTTAAAAATAATATGATACTCTGCGTTTTATGTAACGAAATCACAATCAGAAAATAAATAACTATAGTTTAATAATACTTTAATTGCCCCGCAGGAGAATTAAATATCACTAGATCAAAAACTTACGACGTAACATGCATTCAAAAAGAAAAAAATATGTTAGTAAATCATTGTTAGCATTAAATTTATGTAGAGGAATATAATAAAAAATATAACAAAAATGCTAGAAGAATATAATGCTAGAAAAATTATTTACTATTATTTTTTTATAAAAAACGAAATATATGATAAAAACATAACATCAAACAAATTTATCAATTATAGATTTAAAAGAATGATAAAAAACTTATTTAGATGTAAATTACACTAGAGGTCTCCTTATCAAAGTTGTTATTACCTAAAACGATGTGTGATAAGATTAAGCGATTATATATTATGTTATTGACCTGTAACTATAACAAAGTCCAATAAAATGTGTTAAATGTAATAAAAAATTATAATTTTAGTATTTTTTTTACTTTACGCATTACTCTGGAGGGGGAGGTCGTCGTGGCAGGCTGTGGCAGGAGCACAAGCGTGTAAACGCGACACTTTTGGGTTTGATTCCCACTCGAGGGAATGAAATACTTAATATTTTCATTTCCTTATACTAGCAATAAGGCGAAGCGCGGTGTTGAGTTCTGCTATGCAACATGAAATGCCTCCAGAATTCTAAGTGCCTTAATGGGAAGGGAGTGTGTTAACATTATGTTCCCATGTTCACTCTACCTATCCTGCCATATGGGAGATAGAGCGTGAAGCTAAAAAAAAATTCGGGGGCTAGACAGCCCCTAGTGGCTGCAAACGCGACTGTTGTGGATTCGATTCCTACTTGGAGAAATGTATTATTTTATATTTTCATTTCCTTGCTGTGGTAACAAGAAAAATCGTAGCGTTGAGTTCGTAATGATCAATGTATCAAAATTTTGGTGAAAAATGGAGAACGGAGTCTCTTAACACTAGATTCCCTCTTCCTACCCTGCTATAACATATATTTATACAAAATAATATACATATATATTTAACTGTTTATTCCAGAAAAACATAATATTCCGTCAAGGCTACGGTCTCACGGAGACCAACGGTGGTATTTCCGTTGGCAATAACGATGATACCAATCATTCATCAGTCGGCCATGTTTTTGCTGGAGGGGAAGTAAAAATAGCTGATATCAATACTTTTGAAGCTTTGGGGCCTGACCAGGTATGGTTTTAAATATATATTTATTACCTTTTTTAGTAATGATAGTTTAGTTAACTTATTGTAAACAGATTATATACTAATCTGCAATTTGTAATAAGGGAGTGTTTGAGATATTAAAAAAACAGCAGCGTGTAGCTTAGGCACTTCGTTCCCTAATTTAAACACTTCATTACCTAATTTCCCCATTTTCAAGACATAATTAATACCTGAATATGAATCGAACCCACTAAGTTGCGTTAACAGTCAGATGCCGTGCAACTGCGCCACAACGACCTCAATATATGTAAAAAAGGTTTTTAATTTACAGATATTAAATATAAAAACTCAATGTATAATTAAATTACATTAAAAAGCTATATTTGTTAAGGATTTAACAGTTTTTAATTATATAAGTAATTACATTACATTAATTTTAACCTTGTAATAAATAATCTATGCATATAATAAAAATGTAACAGATTTTTGTCTTTACGTAGAAGATATGTGGGAAAAACTATTATTAGAGGCATTTGGAGCGGAAAAGAACCCAAAACAATTATTTGTATATTTTTTGTCTGATTGTTTGTGCACGATAATCTCAGAAACTATCAACCGAATCTAAATACAGTTTTCACTATTGTGTTTTGATGAACTTCCCTTAACAAAATATCGAATTTGTTTTGTTTAAATAACTATAAATCAAAACGTTATATTACTATTACAAGCAGATGAAGTCGCGGGTCGCTAGTAACTATTAAAAACGTAAATATATTTTTTATTATCGTTATATAATTTAATTTAAATGGTAAATTTTGTGGGTATTTGACGTTAGTAACATAAGCAATATATCTTAAAGTCACTTTGACTTTGTATTATTTTTATTATGTTGAGTGTCTAAAGTAATTAATTTGTAAACCTACAGTGCTTTTTATTTTTGATTTTTGACCTGAAGCCGTCGTAGTGCAGCTTCGTAGCGTCTGATTGTTTGAAGGTTGTGGGTTCGATTCCCACTCGGGGGAATGAATTATTTTCATTTCCTAGCTAATAGTTACAAGGAGTGATGTTATGTTTCTGTTATAATGGTGAATGTTCCAGCTGTATAGGTTGTACATAGCGTAAACAAATGCCCAGACAAATAGACAAAAAAATTGAAAATCATTGTACTTTTACATTAATAAAAGCTACCAGTATTTTATTTTCTCTTATATATCTTCCATGTACAGAACCGAACTATTACGATTTTATCATATCATAAGTATATATTATTATTTATTTAACTTCACGTTGTGTCTTGTACATTGCAGCATAGGCAGAAGGAGTCTAGGAACCTAGTGTTAATACACTCCGTACTCTTTAAGACACTGCCGTTCCCCAACTAAACTCAACGCCATGCTTGACCTCGTTATTAGAGCGAGAGAATGAAAATATAAAATATTTTATTTATTCAAATGGAATTTGAACCCACAAGCTGTTTCATTTACAGCCGCACGCTTGTGGCATGCGTCATTGACCCCATCAATAAAATGATTATTTGCCTTTAATTAAAATGTTGAATCTACAGGAAGGTGAAATTTGGTATAGAGGAGCGAATCTAATGCAAGGCTATTACAAAAATGATGAAGCGACAAAAGAAGTTATGACGCAGGACGGATGGTTCAAAACGGGCGATATGGGGAAGTACGATGAAAATAAATATTTATATGTCACTGATAGATTGAAGGAGTTGATTAAGGTATGGATTTTTGTTTTTTTTGTGTGTGAGATAAAGGAGAGGTTATTGTTTTATTTTATAGTAAGAAAAAAATTAACGGTTAAAATTTTAAATTATTTTTTTAACCTGTTTCATCGCGTATATTTGAAAAAATGGTTTTCTTGGCCTTGGAGAAAAATTAAGTTTTACTTATCTTATATTTTATATATATAATTTTTTGAATTGTATTTTATAAATATAAATTTTACACGTAGATCACCAGAAGTAATAAAACATATGCAATTCATCTAGTAACTAACATAACATAACAAAATAACAATTTAACTCTAAAACCCCCAGGTAAAAGGTTACCAAGTACCACCAGCGGAACTTGAAATGGTAATACGTACACACAAGAAAGTTCTAGATTGCGCCGTAATAGGAATCCCCGATACCATATCCGGGGAAAAACCCAAAGCCTTCATTGTATCTCAGCCCGGGGAAAAAGTTAGTGATAAAGAAATATTAGATTTCGTTAATAAACAAGTTGCGCCATTTAAAAAGATAAAGGAAGTGCAATTTATTGATTCTATACCTAAGAATCCTACTGGGAAGATACTAAGACGGGTTTTGAAAGATAATTATTGTTGATTTTTTGTGTGTCAATAATTTCTTGCATTTTTTTGTATGTGTGACAGTGATATGTGTATTGAATTTGGTATGTCAAATAATTTTATTCAAAACTAGCGGCCCGATTGCTGCTTCGCCCGCTTGTTCTATACAATTGTTTATGTACGAATCTACGTTTAAATCGGTTAAGTCATTTCTGAGATTAACGTGTACAAACACACAGAGAAACAGATAAATGGATAAAAAAAGACAAACATTTTTAACATTTTTATTTTGTTTTTTATTACATTGACATAATATGTCACTTTAATATATTTTTTCTCATATTATAGGGGTCATTGAATCAGTTATTATATGTTACATGCTTAATTTTTTTACGTAAATGAAATAAATAATCATATTTTTTTTAAATGAAAATTATGGATAATATGGATTGTTGTGTTTGTTTTAATAGGTATATATCGTTTTTCTTAATGTCTCGAGTCAACAATTATAAAGCGATGAAATATTTTTTGTTAATAATTTTTTAATGAATATTTTCTATCAACAAATAATGGTTGTTAATCACAAGTTGGAATTGACATGTTTACTATTTTACTGTTGTTATATATTTTTTTAAATTATGTAATATTAGATTGGGAAGTAATAATAGTGTCATTTTGTTATAAATTGTTTATAAGAGTCAACCTTTAATTTTCGTTAATTTTTTTTATATTTTTTGTATATTTCTAGTGATTAAATATCATCATCACATTTTTATTGATTTGTTTTCTTATCTATATTAAAATTCTATAGAAGTTACTGTTCAACTTATATAGTTTTGTTGGTTATTATTATTTTTTAATTATATGAATTAGGTTGAGTATAATACAATTGTTTTTTCATTAAAGTGTTCACGTATTTCATTAATTATTATTCTAAATTTTTTGAAATTTTTTTTTTCAATATTTTGAAATATTTTTGTACAAAGTGCAATTTAATTTTTTTAATAATAAAATATTTCAAGTACTTAAACGTAACTTAGTTACCAATTTTCAAATTGACATATTATCACAGAAACGATGATTTATTTTACTACTTTTTTTGTATGAATCAAATCAAATCAAAAAGTGAGAAAACATGTTTTATATCTAATAGCATGCAGTATAGTAAAAATATTTAGAAACTTTTAAAAAAAATTAAGTTCTAATCTGGCCAGATTTCGTCGATCAAGATTCGTATAGTTTTGGATATGGGCAGAGCCTAAGTAAGACTTGATTCAGCCTATCCAAGTTTCAATACTTTAATTTCTAAGGCAAGGCTCAAATTTTATTTTGCATTTGTGTCCGTAATTAATAAAAGTAAAGCCAGAAAAAAAATCGATCGTCGATATATATATCAATCTTATTACCAATATGCGCAAAATGCGTTTATTTTTTCCCCCCCTTTTTTATATTGTGATTCTTAGTTGAAAGTTAGAGTAATAATAGGTAAAGACTATAATTATATACTCGAAATTTTTCTATACTTGTCAAAATCGTGCCATTTTTTTGGAATCAAATCGCTACGTTTATTTTTTTAGAATAATCTTTGTTTTTGTAAATAATATTTTTAAAACGTAATCATTATAAATGTTTTAAGTTCGTTTTGGAAAAAATCACTCTGGCCTTAAATGAACCTAAAATGACTGTGCTAAAAAATATACAAACTATTTTATAACGAACTTATGTGCCTTGATAGTTATTTTAACATGTATTTTTCTAGAAACTTAAGAGAATGTTAATTGTTGTTAAAAAATAATATTTTTAATAATTTGTATGTATTAAGCATTTGACGACTAACTTTTTGTGGACCAATTTTATACTGCCTTTTTGTAATATTTTGTAAGGAAAATTATTATTTGTAAAATAAAATAAAAATGAACTTTTTTGGTGTAATTTTTTATATAATGTTTTTTTATTGTAATATTATTATGATTGTTTAATTAAAGTACATGTATGAATTTATGTAACGTTGGTTTTTTTTAATAATATATATTTTTATTTAAGGTAATTTCAATTCATAAAATCATTTTATACTTATTTTATATAAAATTTACATGCAAATATTTTAAGGACGTCATGGCCCAACGACTCTGCATCTGTTATATTATTGTGGATCCGTTTCCCATTTGGGGAAATGAATTTAATTCTTTGCTGCGGTAACACGGCACATCCTGTCGTTGAGTTCCACTACTTGGCACACAGTTTTTCGATTGGGGGGTTCCTTTTGTCCAAAAATAAAATATTTTCTTGGCTTCATAAAACACATTTCATCATTTCCAAATTTTTATTAGAAAACGAAACGAAGAAAATAATTAAGTATTATAATCTGGTTCCCGACAATTCCTTTATATTCTGAATAGCAATTAAGTTTTTTAGTGTCTTAAACATTGCATAGGTGGTACATACTGGTGTGGGAACTATGTCAGTTTCCATGAGTGATTGAATATCTATTGTTTTTGCGAAATACGTGTGTCAAATTATTTCTTAATAAAATGTTTATTTTACATCGTTTTATTATTATATTTATTACATAAAAAGTTTTGTTTGACATATTTTGAACATGTTAGTATTTTACATATTATGCTTAAGTTTATTCAGCTTCACGCTTCACTGAAATTAGATACTTACGTCAGTAGTTCGAGTTAGAAATATTCCTTAGTGTTTTTTATTATTTTTTATCTTTACATAAAACAAAGCGGGCGAAGGTTGGCGAGCAAAGCGTACAGCGGAGCGTAGCCCCTGCAATGAAAATACTTTATATTTATTTATCTTTAACGAGACCTACTTTATACGGCTTAAAAAATATATTTATATGCAAAAGTTAAACAAAAACTTAATTGTAGAAAAAAATATGTTAATTACCACAAAGAAATTTAAAAGAAAATTAATAATTATAAGTGAATCTACTCTTAAGATCTTGACTTGGTAATGGGACCGATAGAAAACTACGCTCTTTCAAACAAAAGAAAAAATAGTCTTCCGTCAACAAAGGACGGAGAAATCGATGGACAAATGTAACAAATATATATTGTTAACAAATAAGGAAAAAAGTTGAATATAGAGTACCGTTAAAAAGGAGAATAGTTCTACAAACAATATCTTAAGCGCAAATATATGTAGCTAATGATATTATATACAATATAGATAAGTATTTTATATAAAAAAACAAAATATCTATGCACTTATTTTAATTGCTTCATGGAAATATAAAAACATAGTGATAAGAAACAACTTAATCTTGTAGGTTCATTAAAGTTTTATCCACTGGATTCGCGCTTCATACAAAATATTATTATACATTACTCATATAGGGTGTGGCGGTTTGTGAAGATAAAAAATCGCATCCGTATGGCGTATGCGTGCGACTGTAAACGAAACGTTTGTGGGTTCGATTACCACTCACAGGAATGAAATAGCTATTTAATATTTTCTTTTTTTGCTCTGGCAACGAGGCAAAGCAGGTTGTTGAGTTCCGTCACTCAAACGCAATGTCTCGAGAATTCGGTGGAAAGTGGGGAACGGAATTGTCTAAATGGGAACACTTCTTGGCATGGGTCTTGACACTCCATTGTCACTATCCATATTGCTATTAAAAAAAATGCGAAGATACATTTTTTTTAGCTATATAGTTAGACTATATATTTCAAATATAGAGTATATATCATTTAAATAATATTAATATAATTTAAAATTAAATTAGCAAAGCGCAGCGTTGAGTTTTAAGTTTATCCTTATTTCGACCTTAACGTTCAATAAAAAATAATGATAAAAAATATAGTAAAAAAGATTAATACGCTTAAAAAAGATTAATATGCTTAAAAAAGATTAATAGGCATTAAAACGCATTTACTTGCTACTGAAAACAATTAATTTACATTCTGACAATGTTTCAAATTATTGCAACTGTATTTCATTTTTCTTTTCTTTTAACTCATTTAAATATATTTATATCATATATTTGTATTATTTAGTTTAAGTATTTTCTTTTTTTTAATAATATATGTGTAGTGTATTTATATATGCAAAGAATATATGTTTATGTAGTTTATAAATGTATAATTGTATATATATATGTATCTATATTTGTCAATATCATTCCACTGGTTGGCTGGAAGAGATTTCTTTTAGAAATAAGTCCACCCTTGTCAACTATTTTTTTTTTCATTTTATTTTTTCATTTCTGTATGTTTGTTTTTATGCAATAAAGAATATATATATAAAAATAATAATGGGCTTAGAAAAATAAGTAATTCTTATTTCATATTTTTTTAAATACTTAAATTCGCTAATATATAAATAGCAGTTTCTACTTATTATAAAATAAGTTTTTTGTGTAATTTAGTGAAATTTGCATATTTCTTTTTAGATTCATGCTGTATTAATTTAGATAATACATTGTATTAAAAGAACTTTTAATGGCTGAGGCGATATGTTAGTGGATAAGAAATAAGATTTTTATTTCTTATCTTCACGCTGTATCCCGCATCTAGCAGGTTAGACAGGTGTTAACGAGATACCGCCAAACAAATAGATTAAATAATATTCTTCGATGGAAAATGAGGAACGGAGTGGCTTAACACTAAGATCCCTCTGCCTACCCAAACTGTACGCGGAAAAGAACGTGACGTTAAAATACCTAAGGCTTTTAAAATTGATTTCTGTTTTTTTTAAATACCTTAATGTGATAAAAACATTTCTTTTTCCTTCCATATATGTAGTTATCGTATATGGTTTTGCATAAATACATTGTAATCGTATTAAATCACAAAGTCGTTAAGAGGATAAGTGTGATGGAGATATCACGAGGTCTTCCGTGTAATATGATATTAGACATTCGAGTAAATATAGAATTGCCCAGTTGAGCTCGTGGCGAAGGAGAATTCACCGGAAAATGGAGAAGGGAGTTATCTTTGCACTAGGTTACCAGGTTCCGTTTGGCTACCTTGCTATGTACAGCGTGATGCCTAAAAATATATCTTTTCCCGGTGTTTTCTTTTATTTAAAGTATTTCTATTTCAAGGTCTTTTTTAATATATTTTTTATTATATAATATTCAGCTGTATCAATATTTCTTATAGCGGTAGGTATCTATAATAGTATTAACTCAATTGTACATTGACACAACACAACTTTAATTTTTTTAATTTTTCCTAATATTTTATCAGTTTTTTTTTCAGGTTCCTATTGTATCTCGCACATAGCAAGGATAGTGAGAGGGAACCAGGGAACCTAGTGTTCACCGACATTTTGCGTTGAGTGGCCGAAACCTCAACGTCTCGATTTGCCCTGTTACCGGAGCGAGGAAATGAAAATTTAAAATATTTCATTCCCACGAGTGGAAATCGAACCCACAGTCATCGAGTTTACAGTCGCTTGCTTGTGGTAATATACGATACGGATGGTCCCAATAAAGATTCGAAAAGTGACAGGTTGTGGCTCGAGGAAATGAAATATTTAATATTTTTATCTCTTCCGCCTGGTAACGAAGCAAAGTGCGTCATTAAGTTTTGCCACTCAACACACAACGACTCCACAGTTCGAGGGGTTCCTCCAAAATGTGGGAAACGGAAGTGTGTTAATGGAAAGTTAAAACTCGGTCTTACAACCAGGTTCCCAGGTACCCTCTGCCTCCTCGCTAAATGCCGCGTACAACGTGGAATAATAAAAAAAATTAAAACACCGATTAAACCATATGAAACAAACAGCTGGTTGATTATATTTATTAGTCTTGTTATCACCTAGCTTCATAGCGGCCGTGTCTAGATCGTACATTCAGTGTGAAGTTAGCACTCGGTCGGTCACTTCGTACTCGTGATGGCGCGAAAATTACTTTTACGACAAATGCGAGAAATAAAATCTCTCAGGAAGTTCTCCACGAGTAGTTTTTTAAGGAAAAATGATGAGTTCATAGTGAAATCATCTCAATCTGACATTGTGATGCCGAATATGAGGCTTTTGGATCGACTGTGGCTACATTTCCCGCAATACCAGGATCATGTTGCTATTGTAAGTATTAAATGTTTTTTTTTTAAGAGTTTTGTTTGAAATTAAAAAGAAAATTTTAGTGGCGTTAAAAATAAATATATATTTTTTTATTTTAAAGATTTTTTAATTTACAAATTACAATCTGTTAATCAATTTAAAATAAAACCAATCATATTCAATATTTATAATTGAAAAAACTAAAAATAATAAAATAATTTTGTCAATATAAAATGTGATATGAGTATATTACTTTGGGCTATGAATAAAACTGAAAGTGAAAAGCGTGCCATTTCCATTTAAATAAGTGTAGATAACGTGACTATTTTTCGGTCGGGTCGGCTTAAAACAAGACATTGTAGAGTGGCTTTAGTTTTTTAGTTTTTTTAATATATGTATGTATAAATAAATATACGTATAACCAATTGTAAGTTGGTTAACCATTCCGAAAAAACGGGACATTTACATCATATTTCGGGTCTCGTTCAAAACGGGTCTGGTCTGGTCTGGTCACGTATAACAAACAAAATTAGATTTTTCATTGAAAGTCTGTTTTTTGTTATTTTGTACTCGTTTACTAATTTATTAAGGAACTGATTTAATTAAGAAGTGATATATTGCGTAAATGACTCTTTAAGTATAGTCATTATAATGTATGTCATATATTTTGGACTTTGATATGACGTTATATGTAAATTAGTATATTAAATAAACTTATATATTTATACAAGTATTTTTATATTTATAAAATCAATAATAGTATTACATTTTGGACATTCAAGGTGGAAAGAAAATAAACTTACATAGTAATATAAAAATATTGCGCGGAAATCGCTTGAAGTCGTGGTTCGAACCTTGGATATCTCACTAGGATTTCCTATAAGGATAGTAGCTGCTTTACCTATCTATAATCAATTATTTAATAATTAATTATTTATTTCTCAATTATTTTCATTTATTATTAATGAATCTCTAAAATAGTTGCTATTACTACACTGAAAAGAGTTTATTAATCTTTTTGGTAAATAAGTACTAATGTACTTACCTACATGTAAAAAGAACAATACTGTTTTTTAATTAACTTTAAAGATTAAATACAAAGAACCAAGTGTTGAGTTTAATTGCTCTAATTGCTCAAATTGCTCAATATCTCCATTAAAATACACATACATATAATATCATATCGAGCAAAATCTTAATTCATAAAGAATTAACTTGTTTTATATTTTTTTAAATGTCTACATATCTTAATAGTATTGAAAATAATGAACACAGCATTTAGAAAGATAGAAGTAACCATCTGATTAACTAATAATAACTGAGTAAATAAATTCAGTATTGAGTTCCGCCACTCAACGCAGCGCAATGTCTCGATATTTGTCAGAAACTGCAGAACAATGTATTGACGCTTTAAAATAAAAAAAATATATTAGTGCATAAAAATATTTTCACAGCGATGCAAGTTCTTGTATGTACAAATTAACCAAGGCCAAGGACGACAAGATGATATAACGGCAACCTTCTTGTTTCCGGCTTATTAATATCTCGGAACTACTTTACACCAACCAAAATGTCAGTGATTTTTTTTAATAGATTTTCAAAATAATATTATATATTTTTATAATTAACTAGCGGCCCGCCAGCGGCTTCACCCGCGTGGACTACGTTATTATTAATTTCTATCTCCATGAGTGCCTACGTCCTATAAGAAATTTGAGACTCCTAGCATTTGTAGTAATGAAGTTTCATACAAACTATCAACCCCAAAAACAATCCCTTAGAAGTCGAATATAGCAAATTCCCGTCTTAGCGTGCACCTACGTCCTATAAATAACTCCTATGCAAAATTTCAGATTCCTAGCACTTGTAGTTTCTGAGATTTCGTGATGAGTGAGTGACCTTTCGATTTTATATATATGGATGAATGTAATCTATCTACTGTAAAATGCGATAAATGCATGGACATAAAAAGTAGTGTCTTCCACTTTCTATTATTTTTATGCCAATAATAAAATAAAGAATATTTATTGGAATACAATAATTAACAATTAATAGCATATAATATGGACTAAGATAACAGTGTGTTGTCAAGTAAAACCAGTTAGATAAAAAAAATATTATATTTATGGTACCATAAAGTTTATACGGTTATGTATTAGTCATACAATTTTTGAATTTCATGATGAATTGCTCAATTTTTCTGAAAGAACGCTTCAAAGAATCCTGCCTACAAAGCTAATTATTTTAAACTAATATTACTAGTTCCTTTTTAAAATAATCCCAAATCCCAATTTTCCAAGTTTTTTGTCTGTCTGGCTATCTGTTTGTTTTTGATTACAATTTATTAAGTGCATAATACTTAGATAATCATATTAAGATAATTCATAAATTTTCTCTGAATACACATAAAAAATAATATAAATACGAGTATATATTAGTTAAGGTCTATTTTCTATTCACGATGCTTATGTGAATAGAAAATAGATAAACGTATTAACGTAGGTATCTATTTCAATTTAAATACGTAAACACAGATTTCTCCCTCTGTTCTCTGTATTGGAATCGAACCGATGACCACTGATTACCATTTAAAGTCACTAACCACTCGACAAACAGGCCAGTTAGAAATAAGTGCCTATTATAAATTTGCAAAACACGTTTTAAGCCTACCAGTCCCAGTCTATCTATATCTTATCTAGTACGAACATACGAGTACTTTTACCGCGGGGCAAAGTCCTACAAGTGAAAGTCTCAGCTGAATGTCAACAAGAAAATAGATCGATATTTATATCTACGTATGTAAACTTTATCGTGCAAAAATCAGTTTCACGCTGTATCCCGCACATAGCAGCATAGGCAAAGGAAACCTAGTGTTAAGACACTCCGTTCCCCACTTTCTGCCGAATTCTATGGCATTGCGTGTTGGGTGGCAGAACTCAACGCCGCGCTTTGCCTCTACACCAGAGCGAAGAAATGGAAATATCAACTTAAATAAATATTTCACTTCCTGGAGTGGGGATCGAATCCAAAACCGTTGCGTTACAGTCACACTCTTGTGCCGCTGCCTCACGACGGCCTTTATCGTATAGTTAATAATAAAAATGGATGACACTGAAAACTGAAAATATGCGAGATAATATTTAAAGTGGAACATGATATGATAAATTAATGAATTATTAATTGGTTTAGCTTAGTAGTTTTTTGTTATTTATTAAATTAATGATATATTTTAAAAAATATATTGTTAGAAAATAACTAAATGATATATAATATATACAAATTGCATGAGCCTAAACTTGAATGATTTACTAGTCACTTCTGAAGAGTTCCAATGTTAGTTTTCCTGTTTCCATTATCACACCAGCTCGTCAGTACCATTATATTGTATTGTCACCTAAGTTCAGCTGAGATCTATATACTAAAATGTTGAACAGTTACTAAATATTTGATTAAATGCGGCGGTTGGGAGTTCAAAGTTCAAATACCATTCGAAGTAGTGTGTTAATTAGAGAAATATTTTTGTAGGAAAATAGCAAACTATAGATTTTGTTAGTCTAATATAATATACTTAGAATTTAAATAATTATTTTACGTATTTATATAAAAATATTTTACATGAATATTAAATGTAAATATAAAAATGTACGACCATTTATAACATATTCAAAATCATACTAATATATTATGCAAAAATTATATATTTTTTTTTTTTTGTTAAATTTACTCTAAATATTTATGATTTTTTTTTCGAAACATTAAGATTTACGTATCCTTGACCAAAATGGGGACTCTTATAAAAATTTGAAAAAAATATAAAAATTTGAAAAATTAGTCTGTATATTATTAGAGTTACGTTTTCAATAAAGTATATTTCTTTCTCAAATGTGAAATACGAATAACATTTTAATATTGTTAAAAATAAATAAAGAAAACCTAGATTTTCATCAGCATTTTTCGCATAACATAATATTGGTTGCGAGATGTCAGTCAACTTCTACTTTAGGACCTTAAGTATTCCATTTGCAATTTCAATGATGAAATACCTATATTAGAACATACTACAAACCAAACGCGGCTTCGCCGGCTAATAATATTAAGTAATTAAGTAGTCGTTTTTTTGGTATATTATAGTCAAATTATAAAAAATTACTACTACTTTTACTTTTAATTACTACTTTTAAGTAATGTACTCCATTTAGCGTCGGGTTCTTTTAAATATAGTAAAAATTTGCACTATTATTTTTACTATGTAAACAATTGGTATCGTTCGTATTAAAAGAGATAATTTTTAATGATAATACAATTAAGTTTTATCAACCATCGTCTTTCATGATAATAATCTGTTGATAACAGAAGGCTTGGCTATTACTTCGCGATTTACTTATAAATGTATTTATTATATCTAAATAACGACCAAAGGTGTTTTTTTATCACTTTATTTATCATGTTTTGGTGTTTTTGGGATAATTGCAGCCTATTGATGGCTTCCTATGCATTTTATAGGGAAATATGCATATGCCTATGTTTTAATAAAGCTCTCGCCGTGTCTTTCTTTTGACTGTAATCGCGAGATTAAAAGATGAAGCCTAAAAACATTTAAGAGTCAACAATGCTACGATTCTTTTCACCTACAAATATCCACGAAACGTTTTCGTAAAAAATCAATTTACATGTTAACATTATTCATTAAATTACAGACGTGCTAAAATTTGAAACAAACAACGTTTATGTCATTCTTTTGATTATTCGTATTTGGTATATGTATAAAGAAATAAAAGATAATATAATTATCATAGGTATTCCATAAAAAAAGTGCAATATAAGAAGTTTTTTTATAAATCGTTTTTTTTAAATAATGTATAGAGAAGCAATTTATATTTAATTAGTAGAGTTTAAAAAATACTCAACAATTACAAACACAAATTGAATAAAAAAGCGAGCATTGTTTACATAGTCATTTAGTGCCTTAAGCAACACAGGGTAAAAAATATGAAGAATAATGAATAAAGAAAATTATAATAATTGAAGAATTGATAAAATAATATTGATTTTTTTCATTGATTTGTAATAATAAATTCTGTTAAAAAAAGTCTTCTACTATAACTGAACCTATTTATGCAAAAAATATACCTATAATATCAGTAGGCTAGCCCGGACAAACAGAAAGATAGGCAGACAAAGGAAAATTATTGAAAAACACGTGTGTTTCCAAGTGCATATAGTTATCTTTCTGTCTGTCTGTCTATCTTTCTGTTTGTCCAGTCTGATCTACGGAATAGCTGAACTGATTTTTATGGGACTAAAATTGAGAGATATAGTTATTGGGAAGTAACACAAATGCTGCCGTCTTTTCCCAGAATTTCCACCAGATCGGGAAATAACTAAATATTTTTCTTAAATATATGACAACTTTTGCGAGAAAAATTAAATTCATTTAGATTAACATATAGTATATAAATAGTATGAATAACTAAATTAAAATAATAATTAATATTTTTTTCTCTAAATATACTTTAGTAAATTCAAAAAAAAAAATTAAGTACAAGCGTGGGAACCGCGCGGGGGCCTCTAGTATACCTACATATACTTATTTTTTTGTTTTATTATTAAAAGGTAAATTTACATTAATTTAATTGTACCTACTTTATGCCGGGACAAAGTTCAATGAAATTTATAAAGATAAGATTAGTCTATCTTTATGATGAGTTGTTATTTATTAAAATACTGTGACGTCATTTGCCGTTTACGCGTGCAACTCGTGTGTGGCCTTCGCATAAGTAAGTAAATTAACAAACTAAAAAAAACGTTACGATAATTGGCAACTTTTGGCACCTGTATTTGGTTTTTTTTTGTTTCAAAACTTCTTGCTTTTGCCGCAGGTTACAGGGTAGGCTAGGTGAACCTGGTCTAGGCCTAGCCTAGGGCTCATTTGAAGATAAATATTTTTCATTCGAGGGCTAATAAAATATTTGACAAAAATTTAGTTGAAATTCAAAGAAATAATCTAGTAATGTATTCCGCTGGCTGTAATTTTCACTAATTATTTTGCAAAAGTCAACTTAATGTCCTTGTTCAAACGATTAGGAACGACGCTATGGAAAAAAATTAGTGTTTTATTTTCCGTTTCAAGTATTTTATAATTTTAACATCCAACTTTACGTCGATTATATTTTGATAGGAATTTGTAAACCAGGGCTTCTTAAACTTATGTCGTTCGGGACCCTATTTATGATTGCGAGTTTCTTAACGACCCCCCATACAAATATAAAAGAAAAATAAATTAATATTTTTTGATGATTTATTTATTAGATAACAATATACATCATACATATGAAAATATATAGTTTTAGAATTCGTTTTGAAACATACTAAAATCCCCCAACTCTAGTTATGTTATAAAATGGTATATATAAATATTTGACATTAAAATCTCTCGCGACCCCAGAATTTTGCTACGCGACCCCTTTTGGGGTCGCGATCCATAGTTTAAGAAACCCTGTTGTAAACTATTCTGAAATTAACAAATTATTTTGGTCACATTCGATCTTATATTGAGTATATAGACAGCGATATGGATATAGATAAATTGTACAGCTATTAAATATGATATCGACCAAAAATTACCATAAGAGCTTTTACTGACGCACGCACGCCGCAATTTAGGTATAGATAAATAGAAATGTCATGAAATTAGAACGAAAAAATACAAATAACGTTAATGGTATATTTAAAATTTAAATTGATAATTTTATCGAAGCTATACTTACCTAAACTTTATATTTTATTTATTACTGAGCTGCGACGGTTGTGGGCTCGATTCCCAGTCGGAGTAATGAATGATTTTTATTTCCTTGCTCTCCTTAACAAATCGTAGCGCGAAGTTTAGCTCCGCTACTGAATATGCATTGTTTCAATAAGAACATTGTTTCCCCAGAACGTAAAGTCTTAACTCTAAGTTCTAGAGGGAACGTCAGGTCTATGCATATTATACTAAACTTATCTACCACAGACATGCAGGATAAAAATAACGTTTTATTTTTATTTATATTGACATATTAATAATAAAACTTAATTTGCAGGAATGTGCTGAAACAAAGAAAAGCTATACCTACAATCAAGTAAGAAAACACATGTCTGTCTTCGCCACTTCGCTAAGAAAGAAACTAGGTTTACAAGAAAATGATGTAGTCAGTGCACTCCTGCCTAATAGTCCTGAGTTCGCCGTCGTTGCTTTTGGAACGATTCAAGCTGGTTGCATTTTTAGTCCTGTCAATCCGGTTTATAAAGAATGTAAGATAACAACATTATAAATAATTGTAAAACATCATGCTTTGTCCCATATATAGCAGGGTAGGAGGAGGGAGCCTAGTGTTAAGACACTCTGTTTCCCACTTTCCGCCGAATTAGTGAAATAGTTGTATTCTATTGATATCAACCTAACAGGGTGGGCAATCCTCAATTTCCGCCAAATTATGAAGTCATAGCGCTTTGAGAGCCGGAACTCAACGCCAGGCTTTTCCCCGATACCCATATTAAATATTTTGTTTCCTCTAGTCGGAACCGAACCCACAACCTATCGCGTTTGCAGTTGTCAACAATGCTTACACAGCATTAACGTTAACCAGGTGTATATTATAATATAGTTGTATTTCATTATATCCTATCTTTCTTTTTATTTGAGTACAAAGTACAAAGTCTATTTTTTGGCATTTAGATAGGTATCTTTATAAATTGCATCATAAAATATTTTTTTACAATCAACTTATTGCTATTGTTCTTATAATTAATAATTATTAATCTAATCTAAGCAAAAATTTAATTTCAGTGGAAATAAGCCATCAGGTATCTTTAACAAATCCCAAAGCCATCATCACGATATCTGAATGCTTCGACGTCGTTGTAAAAGGTCTGAAATTGGCTAAAAGTGATGCAAAAATAATAATAATCGATAATCCAAATAAACCAATACCAGCTGGAGCAATACGATATACAGAGCTAGCGGAAAAAGGAGAAGCTGATTTTCATTTATTAGATAAGGTTGTCAAAGATGGTGAAGATGTTGCCCTGATACCGTTCTCCAGTGGTACCACAGGATTGCCAAAAGGAGTAGATATTACTTATAATAATTTACTCGCCGCTATCGAGATGATGGTTAGAGAAGAAAACAGGTTTCCTGAAATGACTAATGGTATACAAATTATTAAATAATTTATTTATATTATATTAGTTTTAGATGATATTGACGCTACGTCTCTATTTTTCGTTTATCTAGTAAAATTGAATCTTTATGAGTATTTCGTAGCAAGAAAATATTAATTACAATTATTTTTCTTTTTAGGTAACTTCCAGGATGTCATACCTTGCATATTACCATTTTTCCACATTTACGGAATCATAGTTACGTTATTAGGTCATTTTGCGAACGGATGCAAGTTAATATCAATGCCGAGATTTTCAACGACAACATATTTTGATATATTAAAGAATCAAAAACCCACTATATTGTACGTGGTACCTCCTATAGGTAAGATTTGATACTAACTAAACTAACTGATGTTTAAATTTGAAACATAAGGTTTTCTGTAAACTATAAATTTCTACAAACAATATACTCTACCATGCCCTGAGCAAATTACAATTAGACTTCTCTACTAATGTTTTTCTTCTCGCTATATCCCGTAAATACCCGAATGGGTAAAAATAACGAAGTATGAAGACACTAACATGAATTATGACAGTTTTTTTTCCTTTTCCCACTTTTCCACTCAATTCGGGAAAATGCCTGTTAAGTAGTAGAGCTTAACGCAACACTTTGTTTTATCTCCAAAGGAAAATATTTCTTTGCATTATTTAATTATAAAAAAAATATATATTATATTTTTTCAGCAATTCTTCTTGGAAAACATCCCGATGTGACAAAAGAGTTCTTCACAAACGTACGGCATATTCCGTGTGGCGCTGCTCCTCTATCTGCTTCAGATGTCATGGCGGTTCTAGAAAAAGGAAACGTGAGTGAAATCATTTATACAATTTAACTTTACTGTTTCGTATAGACCATATTTTAGACATATCTGTCGACTAAAAAAGATTAAAATTGTCGTGGCATAGGGCCACAAGCATGTGACTGTAAACGCGATAGGTTGTAGGTTCTATCATATATTTTCATTTTTTTGCTCTGGTATGCAGGTAAAGCGCGGCGTTGAGTTCCGCCACTCAACACACAATGCCTCCAGAATTAGGTAGAAAATGGGGAACGGAGTGTCTTAACACTGGGTTCCTTTTGCTTAACCTGTTGTGTGTGGGATAGGGATACTGTGAAGCTAAAAACAAGAATAACATGTGATAACATGTCTTAAGCAGACATCTGTTCTCAAACATTTAAATAAAAAATCGTCTCTTATTAGAGACAATATTAAAAAATTGTTCTGCAAATCTATCAGTATTTACTTGAATCAACAGAAATACAGTAGAATTCTTAAATAAAATTTTCTTATATCTCAATTTTCAGGGTAAATTAGAATTCAACCAAGGTTTTGGAGCAACGGAAACTACATCACTATGTACGTCGACTTTCAAAGGAACTCAAAATGTGGATTACTCAGCTTGCGGAGTCCCCATGGCGAGTACTGAACTTAAGTTCATAGATGGCGAAGGGAAACCAGTTAAAATTGGTGAAGTAAGTGTGACGATTTTCAAAAGTTCTTGGTTTCCTTACTGGAAATTCCGCGACCAGCAGGGCCCCCTATTCTTACGTCCGTGATTAAGACATTCAGTTCCCATTAAGAAAGTTCCTTTCTCCACTTTCCACAAAATTCTAGACGTATTGCGGGGTAAGCGGCTGAACACAACGCCACACGACAAATATTTCTTACCTTAATCATTTTATTCCTGATTTCTAGAAAGAGCAAAGTAATACAAGAACATTTACGGTATTTACTCACATTTTAAATTTTATATTCTATTGAAAACATTATTTAATTCTATTTGATTGTTATCCTTATTATTTATGCATGTATACACTAATACAAGAGCGTCTCTAGGTATAATTATAATAATTGTTTTTGCAATTAACATTTTGTTTGTAAATTTAAATAACACGTGAGATTTTAAAAGTAACTAGTGACGCAAATGGTAATGTAATAATATCGAATAAAATCATGCGAAGAAAAAAATAAAAAAATGGTACAACAAAAGATTTTTTTTTGAGGTAATACAAACACCAGCCACTAGTGTTAGAGCTAAAGTGGAAAATGGGATGATAATAAAATTTTCAAAACTGATTGAATTTGAACAATTTATTATCAACTCCCTCCATTCTCCACACAAAGAAATCTAGAAAAAATAGATAAACATACTAATTAAAAAAAAACTTAATTCCTTACAGTTGGGAGAACTATGTATTAGATCGCCTACAATAATGAAGGGATATCACAAAAATGAAGCGGCGACCAAAGAAACTATGACCGAGGACGGCTTCTTTAAGACTGGGGACTTGGGACGTTACGATCCTAAGCATGGACTGTATGTTACTGATAGGATAAAGGAACTGATTAAGGTATTCTTTTAATCTTCTTTTAGCTTTATCCGTATCCAATATTTAGCAGCAACAGGTAGAGGAAACCTAGAGTTAAGACACTCCGTTCTCCAGTTTCTGCCTACTTTTCGAGATGTTGCGTCTTGAGCGGCGGACCGCGGAACTCAACGCTGTGGTTGCTCTTCCAGCCAGAACGTAATATGATTGCGAAATTTGACGAGGCAATTGAATTAAATATATCGAAGAGTGACGTAAAAAACAAATTAAATATGCTCTCTTGAAAAATAAAATAAAAAAATTCAATTAAAAAAACTTCATATTTTAAAACATGAAATGACGAAATGTCTAAACTAAACTATAATAATTATAATGTAAAAATTTTAACAACATTTAAATATTATTCACATTATTGCTATCAAATATATAAGATAGTTATAGATACAATCTTTATATATTGTTAAAATAATTACTTTTATCTGAACATCTCGATCAGTGTGGCATCATTTTTAATTATAAAATAATAGATAAAATTATAATACGATTAAAGTATTTAGATTACATGATTCTAATAGAATGAAAATTAGACTGTTGGTTGCTAAGGAAACTTGTCTATTACTTTGTGTATTATGCAAAGGCAGACCCAAGTGGGGAACCTAAGTGCTAAGACACTCCGTTCCCGACTTGCCTAGCCTGCTATATGCCGGATACATCGCGCAACCGATTTGATTCAATCAATTTTTCAATAATAATTTTTAAACCATACCATTATTATAATGCCTTCCGAACCGGTGGTTTTTGTTCATATGTTCATTCGACGATTCAAAAGTGCTTATAATAAGTTTATTTGAATAAAGAATATTTTGAATTGAATTGAATTGAATTCTACAGGTAAAAGGAATGCAAGTAGCACCAGCGGAATTAGAAAGCTTATTACGATCTCATCCAGCAGTACAAGACGCAGCAGTTATAGGAGTGCCTCATATCTACAATGGAGAAGTTCCAAAAGCTTTTGTTATTAAGAAAAACGGTCAAAACGCGTCCACAGAAGACATACAGAGTTACGTTGCGGACAAAGTAGCTTCATTCAAGAAAATCGAAGAGGTTGTATTCGTAGATGACATTCCAAAAAACAATTCGGGTAAAATATTACGGAAAGAATTGAAAAAAATGTATGGATGATATAAAAAGCTTTTAAAATCAGTAATTTTACAAGAGGTTAGGTGTATATTTATAGTAGGTATATTGAAAAAGATAATTGTTTTTATATCTTGTTATGGAAAATGTTATTAATTTATAAAATACTGTTACTATTTTTAATTATAAAATATAATAAAATTCTTATTTTTTATAAAATGACTTTTAATTGAAACACTTATAATACCTCCAGTGAATTATCGTAACGGGATAAGTGGCAGGAACCTAGTGCTAAGACACTCCGTTCCTTTTTTATTGAATTGGCTGAAATTTTGCTTCTGTACGATGGTTAGATGTTGTTTTTAAAATGATAATGATATAAGAGTATAAAAGTATTTCAGATGATAAAATAATAATTTCGTAGTTCAGGCGCCCGCTTGCGAAATTAATATCATCGGATGAGAGTGTAAACCTAACAATGTACTAAGTAATAATTATCATTTGGTAAATATTGTAAATTGCTAAATTTCTTTGCAGATACTTAATTGCTTAATGATTAAAAAATCTTAATGGGACGTAATAAGTACCATTAAAATAGATTAGACCGATGCGCTACATATTATATTATATGAATATTTAATATACATACTTATTATTACTTAAGTAATTGTTATTGTATGTTGTTAAGCATGGGATATTAATTATTGATGTTAACACTTTTAGCTGACCGATATATCCACATATATATTTTTCACTTATATATTAAGAGAAAGCAGAGGGAACCTAGGAACCTAGTGATAGACATTCCGATCCCATTAAGGAACTTCCGTTCTCCACTTTTCGACGAATTCTTCAGGCGTGTTGAGAATTCTTCAGGTGGAACTCAGATTCGCGCTTTACCTGCGCCACGACGATCGCATAAGCTAGAAACTCACCACTATAATTAATCAGGATTACAGTCACGAACGTGAAAAATATACCACTTCAGTTACGTGTTCTAGTATTTTAATGTTTACGCTGATCTTGCCTTCCTTACTCTCTTCATTTCTTTCAAAAACCAGAACCTTTATCTTACTCATATTCACCCTAAGACTATTATTTTCACACCTTGTTTTTAGAGTGGTCTAGGATCTCGGCTGATTTCCAGCAGAAACTGCCCTGCCGGCAGCAAAATGCACAGTACAGCACGAATCTAAAAAAAAGATAAATAAAATGTCTATTATGTAGAGACACTAATATTATTCACAAAACAAAATCTAAGAACAAAAACAAAGGTTACCGATTGCAAAATACTACAACTCGAAGGCGCATAATACCGCTCCCAACTCTGAGATCGATCTTAAGATAGAGATCACGAGTTGAGAGCGATTTGTAAATAATGGTCCTAGTTTATACGAATATCATCAATGAAAGATATACTATTGAAAATAAATAGCAAATTCGTTTAATAGTGATTAAACTATAAAGAATTACATATTACCTCACAGTTAATCAGTTGGGTTTATAAATATGGTCCTCTGTTCTCTCTGCCCACCCTGCTGTAGCTTGGTACAAATATACAGAACAATTAGTCTATTGTATAATTCATGTTTCTGGTTCTAAACTCTTTCTCTAATATTGGCACTGATTGTAGATAATGTAGGTAAAACGTCACTAGCTCCGTATAATCCAGCTTATACAGCTCATTGACCGGCCTTCACCTCTTGTACTGATAGCAACGTCAACTATTTATTCTTATTAATGTTTTGTTTTTGTGTATAGTTTATTAAAATGAAAAATAAAATTGCCAGTATCACTGTATGTGAATAAAAAATGTATGTAACTAAGGGGTAAAAAATAAAAAATAAAAATAGTGGACACAACGCTAGAAGAATATAATAGTCTAGTTTTTTTTATTTCTAATAATAAATTTTATTTTAAAAGTTTTTTTCTGACTCTACTTTGATAACTGAGGCCGTCATGGCGCTAGGACCCAAGAGTGTGACTGTAACGCGACTATTGTGGGTTCAAGCCCCACTCGAGGGAATGAATTATAATTTACGAGTATTAATATTTTAATTTCTTCGCTCTGGCACCAAGCCAAAGTCAATCCCGGCGTTAAGTTCCGCCACTCAGTACGTAATGCCTCGAAAAATGTAGCGGAAAGTGGGGAACGGAGTATCTTAATACTAGGTCCCCTCTGCCTACCCTGCTGCGTACCAGCTATTATATAGGCTTGCAAAACGTTGAATTGGAATTGATCATTGAGATTTGAATCGTAATGTGAAACAATGTAATAATCTTTTTTTTCTTTTTAGCTCTACGATAAGGTAGAGAATGTACTGTGAGCAGTACTGTGCCTTTGACACTCCGTTTTACTCTTTCTTTTTCTTTTATGTTCTGGTGAGTGGCGAATGCTTTACCAGAGACGAAAATTAAAGTAATTTATTGTTTCGAGTAGTAATCGAATTCACAACCTATGCATTACAGATAGTAAATCCAATGGTCTTTGGACTATTGTAACAATGTGAGTAAAAACAATTCTTAATATATTTTTATGTTAATCAACAAAGCCACAATTCCCTATTGTTTTGATTATTCCACACATATAACAAAGAAAATAAAAATAAAATAATTATCAGCTCTTTTAATTCTTACGGTTCATGTGTATATAATAGCGCTTATCAATTGTGTTGATAAAGGCTGAACGGCAAATATTGTTACTGCAATAATATGTTGCAGTAGGCATGCAATTTTAAAGTCAACTTCACAAACATCTAAAATTAATTTGAATATTTTAAATATTTTAACTAATTTCTTTCGCGTATATTTAAGACTCAAACCCACCATACTAAAAGGCAAGATACAGTCAGCTCATTTTGCAGGAATCCAGGGCGGTGCGCGAGGAAATTGAGAAATCGTTGGCGGTAGTTTGATATAATAATTATGTCAACTGACAGACGAACGCAACCTCAGTGTATCCGTGACCACGGACTACTGCAAAGTGCTCGAAACGTCGGGTTCCCAAAAATGTATAATCTTAAATATACGCTGTTAAAATAGTTTCAAGGTCTCTCTCAAGAAAACATTTTTAACTATGATTTTTCGGATTCGAACTCAAAGTGCTCGCAGTCAGTTGAACACGTATCAACTATACCTATTATGAGTGCGTTTAGAAATTTGAGCTGTATGCCGTCCTGTGGACGAGAGGGAAAAACCCGTGGCGTGAGTTTACTTTATCGCATTACATACTAACTATACGTTCACTTCAATATAATTTAGTTTTCTATACAAAGCCAGTGATCCGCTCGCGGCTTCGCCCGCTTGAACAACACAAATATCTAATCTAAAATAGTTATAATTATAAAGAAAATATGCATAGATTGATAGCCAAGGTCTTAATAAACGCTTATTATATATTAAAATATAATATGAATATTATTTTAGTGATATTTGTAATTAGATCCGGTAGCTATCATTATCATATCGACTTCATCATGATGATTTATATCACAATCATTAATTGACTAATTATCATTTATTATAATACTATTTAATATCGATGATTAAAGACCTAACTAATATATAGTATGTTTTAGATTATTAATACATAAATAAAAATAACTAAATTCCCATATAATTGTCATAGTCATTGGGTATCTAGCTTTATAGCGATATATATCTGAATATAATACAGTATAGATGTTAAAAATAGGCATGTGTTTAATTCATTGAATCTTGGCCGTATTGGCGTCAGTAGTTCAGTTCAGACTTCAGTGTGGTAGAATGTATCGGTAGCGTCGCTTGTCTCATTTTTATTACAATTTGTTTATTGTTTACTTTTAAAAGCTGTTTGTTTTAGTGTTTTTGTTTTTATTTTAACATTAATTATTTCGTTTAAACGTGGTAGTGAAGCTCTGGTAAGTCCAAAACTATTATTTATTCATTAAACTTCAAGGAATGTTAAGAAATTAATAGTTGAGTTTAACAATGAATTAAAATCAATGCATATTATGTTAATTTTCTATACGTTATTTATTCATCGGTATTTGGTTATAGCCGATTCCTACTCGATCAATTGTGAACAATGGAAATAAGTTGTTTTCTTTTGTTTTTGTTCCAGAGATATGTTTTAATATTTTATTATGAGTACATATTTAATGTTAGTTACTTACTAAACATTTTTGTTGAGTAATAAAGAAAGAATGGAAAATGAGTTATATCTCTCCGCTATGTTATCACCCTCTGCTATAATATAGAATAATTGTTCCTTCTCTGGAACTGTTCCTATATTGATTTTATAATGTATTGAAATCTTGGAAAAACAAATAAGCAGTGACATGTGAAAGTAGGCGTTCTTCTTAAATTAGTTAGTTAATCAGAATATTATTGAAAAATTCGATGGAAAGTGGTAAAGGGAGTGGTCTAAACATTAGGTTCCCTCTGCCTGTCCTGCTGAGTGCGGGATACAGCGTGAAGCTGATTTATTTATTTTTTATTATAATATTTATTGTTATTACTAACAATGTTTGTACGTGAAACATTATTATGCACAAAGACGTTTATCGCATACAAGGACATTGCATACTAGTTATTAAATTCATCACTGTCAACTTTTTTAAATTTGTTGAGCGCAGCGGCACAAGCATGTTCCTGTAACGCGACGGTTGTGGGTTCGATCCCCACTCGCGAAAGTGAAATATTTAAGAATATTTTTTAAATGTTTCCCCTTTATGAGCAACCCGTACATTCGACATTTTTACATGCTTTTATTTTTTAATACATGCTAATATTTTTTAAAAGTTTATCGTAGAAATCCATCCTTAAAAATGATTCAAGATATTGTTAGTAGACGGGCGCATTAAAGTAAATTTGTATTTTGTGTTCAAATCCGTTGTTACTTATTATAAAACCTTAATATTTGACATCGTTTGTAAGAAATTTACATTTATTACGTTTAATTTTTATAAACCCATTCATTTAAAAATCTTATATATCTGTGCGAATCTACTCGTATATGTTAAATATTTGCGATGCGTGCTTATGTCCATATATTTATAATTCCTAGATGAGTCATCGATCTTCAGCTGATAATACGATTGTGTGAAACCTACCTTTGTACCTATATTAAACTTATCTCGACAATTCAATATTAAACAAATCATTGTATATTAAACAAATCATCTAGTCTAGAGAGGCCAGGCGAGGAGAAGAGGCACAAGAGTGCGACCGATTCCTTTCTATTGTAAGTCGCAATTTTAAACATATTGTGACCTTAAACGCAGAGGCGAAGATGTAAAAAATATCAACTTTTCAAAAGTACTTTAACTATAATTATATAACTGAGAAAATTATTCGATGCACCTGCAAGGTACGTCGAAAACATGTGTCCTTGGCTTACGCTGGTGATAACATACCATGCTACAACGTGACAGAGCCAAATTAAAACATAAAATATATTTCTCCCTATAAAATCTAAAAGCATATGAAAAACACGTTTTATTTACGCCCTTTGCGAACTCTCTACCGCTCTGGCGGCGCCCCATCCTACTGCTTCAAGTGTGGTGTCTAACATAATCGCTTTTCCATAATCTAAATTTTCCACTATGATTAATTTCTAACTCGTTTTCTATCGTTTTCCTAGATGGAAATGGCATGGAATGGCATTTCATCAAACCCCATTAAAGTTTATCCCTTAAATTATCTTCTAAGCCCCCTTTAATAATAAAATACCTTAACCTAAACTATTTTTAGTTCTGCACATAGTCTTAATAGGACTTAGGTTGAGAGCTTAGGTTGTAGATGTTCTTGTAGGGGGTTCATACCTTGAGAATTCTTTAACGCTAAACTCGATAAAAATTGGTAATTATATGTCTTCCTTAGCTATTATTTGCTACTCACTAACTTTCTATATATGCCAAAAAGTTCCCAGTTTTTAAATAGAACACCAGAGAAGTTTGTCCACATCGCTAGTAAATAAAAGAAAAGTTTCCTATATTAAGCCTATTATTTGCAGGATCAAAAATCAATACCAATAAATCAATTCGATTAAAAATTTAGAAACTTTCTTTAAAACAAAGAAAAATATAATAAAAAATTTAAAGATAAATGTGAAGAAAATATTAGATAAAATGTTTATTGTGCAATAGTAATAAAAATTAAAACAATAACCGTAGTAAATTTTAA
>JAEBDU010000096.1:146240-195941 GCA_016802625.1 Heliconius numata
AAAATAATAATTCGATTTAAAAATGTTAAAAAGCAGACTTTTATCGAAAATTATTGAGAAACAAGTGTTTTTGGCAAAATTAAAACATATATGGGCTAGTGATAATGTCGTGAAATCACCTTTTGAAGATGTTGTCATACCAGAGATGCCTGTTCCTGAATATATTTGGAGTAATATAGAGAAATGGTCGAATAAAACTGCTTTGGTAATAAAATTGAAAAACATTATTTTATTTTTTTGCAAAAATACTATAAAATATTGTAAAATTAATGATAATTTCAATACAATATGATTTCTCAAGGTTGTGTTTCTTTGAAGACACTTAAGGTGGCTGCTATAAATAATTGAACAATTTATACCAATACACACTCTATTGTGCGTAAAATAAATATTTTATCGCAATTTTGAATGTCATTTAAAATATTAAATTTATCAGTAGACTGTTAGAATGATAAGATTTTTATATAGATATATGTTTTTTATATTATTCGCTAGTTATTATTTAATATTCAGTATTTTAAATAACAAATTAAAGATAAACTGATGTCGTTAGTCATTTTGATTAGGCTAATGTTTGTAGTGAATAAGTACACAAAGAATACATGTTTCATTTATATTAAGTTGTTTTTAGCTTCAGGGTTAGCAGAGGTATTTTTTTTCCTTCCAGAGTGGACTTCAGGGTTAAACCTAGTATAGAGACAGTTCCGTTCCCCAATTACCCCCAAAATCTGGAGATATTGCGTGTTGATTGTTGGAATTCCTCAAGTGGAAATCGAACCTACAACCGTTACACAACAAACGCTGTCCCGATACTCCACGAGGGATTAGTGTCAAATAACATGTTAATGATGATTTAATTTTTTATACAATTAATGAAAGTCAACAAACCTTTAAGTGATATTAGAAGTTTCTAGTGATATTAAACATGATTTATCCTTTTATATTTATACCTATTACGTAATTTAATATCTACGAAATATATATTTTTAGACAAGTAAGTAATAACAATAAATATAGTAGAAAAATACTCAATAACTAATATGGCACTAAAATTTCAAATTACAGGTGTGTTCAGTGACTAAAAGACAATATACCTATAATGAAATGTACAAGCAATCTCGAACACTGGGTGCATCCTTAAGAAAGAAGTTTGATATAAAAGATGGCGATCCCGTTGCCGTGATGATGCCAAACATGCCAGAATATGCTACAGTCTTGCTGGGTATCCTGAGTGCTGGAGGCCTGGTGACTACCCTGAACCCTATTTATACAACTTGTATGTATGCAGTTTTGTTCCGATGTTTACTCTGTTTCTCTACCTTCAGTGAAAAATAACAATTGGTAAACTTAATTAATATTTTCTAAGATATTCGCGATTTTTGTACATTATAAATAAAACAATTTAAACAATTAAAATATTCTTGAACACTGATATACTTAAAAGCACGAGTATTGTATGAGGTGAGAGGAAAAGGCCTCAGCTTTTTAAAAGTTAAGCAGTCTCATATTCAAATGGAGAAACCACTTACAAATTACAATAATCACGACGACTGAAAGTGGCTCAGACCGCTTTCAAGGAAAAGCGATAGAAGCACAATCTACGTCATAGTGAAAACATTCATATGCAAGAATCGCTTGAAACGCCTTGATCGCGTGTGGGAAATCTCTCGAGCCACTACATACAACAACGTCGCCACCAGGCATACTTCTAAAAACGTTGAAATCTCAAACCCACCCAGAGTCAGCTGATCATGCAACAAAAGCAAAAGCAGTGGGGAATCTCGGGCGGGTACATCTAATTTGATATAATAATTGTATTAACAAATGACAGACAGACAAATGCCACTTCAGACTTTGGACTACTATAAAGTGCTTGAAGCATCGGATTTAATACTAAAAATAGACGATTAAACCCAGTTAAAATAGTTTTAATTATAAAATATAACAAAATAAATATATAATTGAATGTATTATAAAATTATATATTTATTTATAATTAATAGTTATAACTATAGGTCTTATATAAGTATTTTATATAACCAGTAAGGACTAAAAAACGTGATTAAAAATCGATTAGAACATCTAAAGACGAAACGTGCATGATCTTTGACATGAACAAATTACTCAAAAATAATTTAATATTATGTCGTGTCGAGAATACAATATTTTATAAATTTTGCTACTAAACGCGCTAATAATAAATATACGATAAACAATTTAAATTGACAAACTCACAAGTATGGTACCGTAATATTCGATACAAAATCGAATTATAATTCCAACGGAAAAATGTGTATGTCTATACAGGCAATAAAAATTAAAAACGTTAGCTGTCAATCTCTTCCAAAAGTCAAAACAAATTTTCGAATTTCGGTAGTTCTTCTAATTTTTATTTTACACGGCGAAAGCAAAATTCTACTAATTAAATGATAAGGAACGTTGAAGACTATATAAAAACTAGATTTTAAAATTATTCGTCAAAATGTACTACAGGGTAGTGAATCGCTTAAAATTTATCTTTTTCGCGATGAATCTTAAGAATTTACTGCAAAAGGAAGAGATAACAGTTCTAAAATCCTACAAAAGACGAAAAAGGTAACGGCGACGGTTGTATATTTTCTGGAAATAACCGACAACAAATAAATTCTCAGAAGACATATATAAAATTGTAGACACGAAACCTGAATCAAAATTAATTTCAAATCTTAATTTGGGGACTACTGGGTACACTAATATTTTATAAGTGGTATAGGTTTGATCTCCACTCAAGAAAATGGATTATATTCATTTTCTGGGATGTCTTGAAATTAGGCTCTCCCTGCATTTCATGCTATGTGAGAAATAAATGTGATGCTTTTGTTTTCTAATAATATGTTTTTGTTTTTGATTACAATATAATTTGAGACTTGATTATTTTCTATTTCAGATGAAGTAAAAAGACAAATATCGATGTCCAATCCTAAGATAGCAATCACTGTTCCCGATACAGTGCCTGTACTACAAGAAGCATTTAAACAAAACAATGTAAAAATACCAATAATTGTAATTGACACATTTGGAGATCTACCAGAAAACACTATATCTTATAAAGAAATGACTGAAAATACTATAGATTTAGATATATTAAAAGATGTAAAGACAAATATTGATGATACTGCCTTTCTATTATATTCGAGTGGTACTACAGGTTTACCTAAAGGTGTAGAATTGTCACACAAAAACATTGTTGCTAATTGTGCACAGCAAAATGGTGAAAGTAGGCTTTATCAATATACCACTGGTAAGTGTTTTAGCTTCACTCTATATACCGAATATAGAAGGGTCGGGTAACCAGAGGGAACTTAGTGTTAAGACACTATGTTCCCTACTAAATTATTGATTGAAAACCAGAGCAGGGATACAGTAAATTAAATATAACCCCAAGCCAGGATGAATCCATCAACCAACCAACCAAACATTGCAGATACAGTCAGCCTTTGTCCACTGAATCCCATGTTGAATAATTATAACATATGTATGTGTTTGTATGGGATTGAACTATCAAGTTCAAAATTATTATTTAAATTCCATCCTATTATCATAATATAAAACAATTTTCTTGCATTTATTTAGGATGAAATATATTTATTCCTAATTAGAAATATAACTCAACTCAATCTTATTATAATACAGTGTAAGAATTTTTTATTGTATATTTATAATTTTTAATATTATGTTTCTATTTGAAAGGCAAGGTCTATAACTAATTCAAAACATTCTATATTTTCTTTGTCTTTTGATACAATTTATAAAAATAAATTTATTGAGCATTAAACATTGTAAAATGCATATTTCATTATAAATTTAAATTATATTTTTCTTTTTCAGAGTCACATCAAGATACAGCACTAGCATACTTGCCTTTCTTTCATTGTTACGGCCTTAATGTCAATTTGCTACACAAACTGTCTGTCGGATTGCGGCTAATAACCTTACCAAGATTTCATCCTAAGACCTTTTTAGATGCTTTGGATTCATATAAATGCCATTTGCTTTATATGGCTCCCCCTACAGGTAATTAGAAGTATAAAAATAGTAGTAGTTGTGGGTTTGTTTTCCTCTTAGGGAATTGTTTTCAACAAGTCTTAAGACTAGGCTTCCCTGTACCTACCCTGCTTTGTATGGGATACAGCATGTAATTCGTTTTAATCTTCATGCATTTTCACAAAACCTTTAAATTTTCTTTTTCGTTTTACAATGGATAGTTTATTTAAATCCCCTGTATCTTCCATTTAAATTTATATTATGTTTAATTGAAACTTCTACAAAATAGTCTGCCTATATATTTAATTTAAATTCATAATATATTGAATGTTACAGTTTTATTCCTGGCAACAGACCCAAACGTTAAGGCAGGACATTTTCAAAAATTAAACAGTGCTATTTCTGCAGCCGCACCCACACCACTGCCAGATATACATAGGTTTATAGATAAAGTTGGGGTAAGTTTTAAACTCTTATCTATACTAATATAATAAAGCGGAAGAGTTTGTTTGTTTGTTTGTTTGTTTGTTTGTTTGTTTGTTTGAACGCTAAGATCTCTGGATCTACTGGATCGATTTACTTTGTTTTTGTTTTGTATGAAAGCTGCATTCTTCAGAAGTGCATATATGATTGATGACAGAAGTGTATATAATATTACATTACACATATATACTAATAAATTAAAATACTTTCTAATTTGACATGCAATTTATTCTGCCATGTTAATAACAACCTTCGTCGCTACGCGACTGCGTTCGTTACCGCGTCATTTGATATTCGTCCTTATGAAAATAAATATAATAGTCACTTTTAGCATTTCATCTAGATTGAAATTATATTTCTATAGAAATTATATTCTTATATTTCAAGCAGGCGTAGCCGCGTCCGGGTCCGCTAGTACCATATATTGATAGAGGCCTTTAAAGTGTAGTGCTATAGCGTGGGACGCGTCGGCTGTGGGTTCGATTCTCACTTGAGGAAATGAAATTACTTATATTTTTCTTTTTGAGTGTATAATGACGACATAATCGGCCAAACTGTATGCCCGTTTGAAAATTGGTGTCTAGTAGACAGCAGAGTGTCTCTAAGCTATTTGCTAGCTACGGCAAGTAAGTGTAGGAAAAGGGAATTTGGGAACCTAGTATTAAGACACTTCATTCACTTCCGTTCCCCACTTTGAGAGGTGGAACTCAACGATGCGCTTAACAAAATTAAATAAGCACCTATATTGATTTTATTGGCTGGTTGAAGATTCTATTCCAGGATATGAAATATTAAATATTTTCATTTCTTCGCGCTGATGTCGAGGCAAAGCGTGGCGTTGAGTTCCGTTCAACCCGCAATACCTTAAAAAATTGGCGGATATTGGCAAATGGACTGTTTTAACACCATTTGCCTACCCTGTTATACCTATGCGGAATATAGCGTGAAGTAGGAAAATAAAACCTATATTTTTACATGGCGCCTATGAAAAAACTATAGCTAACCGTCATAGCGCCATGTAAAAATATATAGAATTATATTCCGTTTAAAATGAAATAATTATTAAGAGAATACAAAATATCTCATTCCTCTCTTATTAAATCCTCTTTACTTGAATTTTATAAGTAATGTCTTTATTCCAGCGCGATATCCACTTTGGTCAAGCGTACGGTCTCACAGAGACGGCACCACTAGCGACTATAGCAATACCCGGTAGTAAAGACTATACTTCGGTAGGAACAGCTATCCCCAACGTGGAGCTGAGGATAGTGGATCACCAGATGAAGAATTTAGGGCCTGGTGAGGTGAGGAACTGTCGATTTTTTAAAGTTTTTTAAACGTGGTGGTTGTTGGTCTGGAAACGGTTTAGTTGCGGAAAGTTCCCCACTTTCCGCAACTACACCGTTTGTTGTTCGGAAGTGTTTTAATGGAAAAGAAGTGTCTTAACACTAACTTTTTAATTTTCTTCTGCCTACCATGTGCGGGATGCAGCGTGAATCTAAAAAAATATATATTTCGCTTCTTTTTCCATATATGTTTAACAATTAACGTATTGTCAAATCTTATTTGAACTGACGTCAAACGCTAGGAATCCGGAACAGAATGATATCGTAAATAGATCAGTGACATACTCACATAGTAAACTGTTTAGCACTGTGCTTAGTTGATTATATTGTAATATGATATGTGATTTATTTGTGTAATATGTGTTTGGGAATTTTGCATTTTTGTAGGGTTGTTCTTGAATATTGAGTAAAGAAATCGTTAAAAACTATGAGTAATAATAGTATTTTTTACCATATTTAAATATATTTTTTGCTTTTACTTTCATTTACTATCTACAGGTGGAAGAAATTTAATAGCTACCTACAGTTTCACGCTGCAGCGGTATAGATCTCGCATATAGCAGATTCGTTAAAAAACTATTGGTTTCCACCATACAAGACGCAATGCCTCAAAAATTCAGCGAAAAGTAGGGAACGGAGGAGTGTCTTAATGCTTCGGTTCCTTTTCCTATATGCGGGATACAGCAATAAGCAATAAAAATTACAGCTCAACCTAATAAAAGCGTGCATTTGCCAGCGTATACAAATTTACTTATATTCTCGTTGTATTGTTCAAAATTATGTAAATGGGAAATACCCTATTAAAACTGTCAGTACATTTCAATATGAGTAATTTTTCACTGTTGGAAAAACAAGACATTATTTAAATATCGTCATTATAGCTAAGTTTAAGTATTATTTATATTATATGAAAATCGTGCTTAAGAGACTTATTGAGTAAAATGTTTCTATGTATAAATAAATATCAGAATGTGTAAAATAAATGGGGAGTCTAAGACTGACAGAACATCCTTCATTGTAAATAATTGTTGTTGAGCAAACTTAGAAGAAACTCTTCAGTAATATAGCTTGTACATCAGAGTAATACATAGGCTATAATTTAGGTAAAAATGTTGTTTTTTATAATATGACAATAAATTTAAGCGGACGAAGCCGCGCCTTGGTTGCTAGTCTACTTTATATATTTTGTCCTAATTATGTCCCAATTTCTTTTTAATTTCATTAAAGACAAATAACTACAATCAAGTTTAATATTCTGATATATGGCATCCCTATCAAAACAACAAAGTTAAAATTTTTCTTAGAAATGATTCTCTATTGACAATATCAATTATAGATACATAAATATACGTGAATTATTTCTTACAACAACTCTAAGTGTAGGCCAATGCTCTTAGTGCTGATGACATCAGCTAACTATAATTTTATTTTAGTAGAATCTTATCAATAATATCTCTAATTGCTCAAACAATACTCTTTAAAATTCTTGGATAATACTTGGAAGTATGAATCATGATTATTTTATTATGACTTCATTGTTATCGGCCGTTATGGCGCATTGCTCAAGCGTACTGTTTGTTGTGGGTTCGATCGGGGGAGTGAATTTTTTAATATTTTCATTTCTTTGCTCTCGTAACAAGGTAGAGCAAATGCCAAAGCATGAAGATCACGAAGATCCAATGGAAAGTGGGGAACGGAGTGTCTTAACACTATGTTCCCTCTGTCTGTCTTACTATGATTGGGATCACTTACATTTGTTTCGAGGTAAAACAAGGGAGAAATAGAAAGTAAGGATTAGTGGGATACGTTCTTTCCGCCTAGTCTTGTAAACGTATACAATAAAATATGTGACATCTAGATCTTTCTAAAGATATTTTATATAACTTGATGTTAGAAGAATTTTAATGACACGTTTTACCGTTAATACTAGAAGGATCCATATAAGGTACCTAATGGTCATCAATATAATATCCATCATAGTTAAAATAGTTTTGTTTATTGTTATGTTTGATGATTTGTATTTTTAATATATTCGTAAGAATTTTTATTTGAGGCCATTGTGGTGAGACTGTAAACGCGAAAGTTGTCGATTCGATTTCCACTCAGGGAAAGTGATTATATTAATATTATTTTTATTTCCCCAGTCTGGTACATAAAACGCGGCGTTAAGTTCTGCCATTTAACATATAATGTCTTGATAATTTGTCGGAATGGGGAACAAAGTATCTTAATACAAGGTTCCCTCTGCCCACCCAGCTAAGCGAGAAAAAAGATGAAGCTGAAAAAAAATACAATAAATATTTCCTTATAATGAGGTGATTCTAAAAATGAATTAGAAGATTTATTAAAACTTTACATTTTTTTTTCAGTTAGGTGAATTAGTCATAAAAGGTCCAAACATTATGAAAGGATACAAAAATAATGAAGAGGCTAACCGTCAGGTCTTCCTTGAAAATAATTGGTTGAGGACGGGAGACTTGGCGAAAATAGATGAAAATGGCACAGTAACTATTGCTGATCGATTGAAGGAATTAATCAAGGTAAAGTGATTATTTGAAGCTAGCCGTGGCAAAGGGGCACAAGCGTGTAACTGTAGTGTCTTTTAGCTCTGGTGTCATTCCAGAAGTCGGTGAAAATAGTATTTAAATTAAACACTAAACTTATTTGATAACATTTTGCACACCAATACTTTCTTTAATTAAATACATTTAATACAATATCCAATCCTGAGGTACCCATAGAAGACAAAGTTGCGGTAAGGTACGTTAGGTAGAAAAAAGAGTTAGGATAGCTTCACGCTTCTTCTCGTATAGAGGGACCTAGTGTCAAGATTTCATTCGCGACACTCACTCCCGCAATTTTCGAAGCACTAAGGCCTCAAATGGTAATTACCTAAACATCTTACAGGTGAATGCCTATCAAGTACCACCAGCGGAACTAGAAAGCCTAATAAAAGAATATCCGGCGGTGTTAGACGCAGCCGTCATAGGAATTCCAGATAGTTCAACGGGAGAGAAACCTAAAGCGTTTGTAGTTCTACACAAAGGTGCAGCAGTTACGGAGAAAAATATAATGGACCATGTGACAGACAGAGTTTCACCATACAAAAGGTTAAAGGAAGTGCAGTTTGTTGAAACCATTCATAAGAATCCTACTGGGAAAATATTGAGAAGGTTGCTTTTGGAGGATCATATTAAGAATCTAAAATGAAAATTAAATTAATAATTTTTGTTAGTTTTTTTATATGTAAATAAATTATGAGAAAGTAGATGAATGCGTGATTCAGTGGCTCAAGCGTGCTGTAATCGGGTCGGTTGTGGGTTCGATTCTCGTTCTGGAGAGTGAATTTTTTTATATATTTTTTTATATTATATATAAGAAAATATAAATAAGAATAAAATAACGGCGGAAGAAAAAGACAATTTTTAGGACTGTTTTTAAGTTTAAGATATGTCTTGTCTTTTTTATTTTAGAGTTAGCTATTTAATATAAGAAAAATATATGTAGTATTATTTATTAAAATTTTATTAATTATCGTGTGAAATTGTTGGTGATTGTTATTTAAACTTTGTCTGTGTTATTATTAGTAAATGGTTATACTGTTATTTTGTTTTTTATTTACTTAGGGATTTAACTTTATCTAATTTTATTAATGGCGTCATGGGAAAGTAGCAAAGCGTATGATCGAGAGTTCTTTCTGTCTACCTTTATATTTACGGGATACAGCGTGAAACTAAAAAAATATGATTTTGATATTAGATTTTTAGTTATTGCTCGTCTTGTTTTCCTTAAACTCGTGTGCGATCACGTTTTATAATACTTTAGGCATTGTCAAGGACGTAAACCAGTATGCAGGTATAGTACCGTCGACGAGTCTTGGCCGCTCTGAAGTTGGCTGTAGATGACTGCGCTGATTTGATTTTATTAATTTTGATTATTATCTTCTCGAGTGACTTTCTCGAGACTTTTTATTAAAGTCATAAATTTGTTCTAATTTATGATAGATCTAGGTATCTTTTGTTGGTTTAACCCAGCGACGTGTCTAAACGACCGAAATGATGTTGACGAGCGAGCCTTTAAATATCAATTAAAATTTAATTAAAACTAAAAATATTTATTTTCTTAGGTAAAATGTGGCATTCGAAGTAAAATATCGTAAATCACGATATAGAGGCCAACGTAGCTTCTGCGTCTGTCTGTGGACGCGAAGACGCTGAAGAGTTAGTTTGCTTGGACGCTCTAATCTCCGGAATTATGGTCCGAATTGAATAATGGTTTTTGTTGCCATATCAATTGATAGTAAGGTAAGGAACATAGTGTCTTAACATTGCGATTTCTCTGCCTACTCTGCTATGTGGGAAACAATTGAGTCTTCTTGATTTTCTAAATCAAATAATTTACATATATAAGATATCAATCGTGGCCCAAAAGCACAAGCGTGCAACTTATATAATAAGCGACCGGTTGTGAGTTCGGTTCCCATTCGAGGAAATTAATATTTTATTTCTTTGCTTTGGTAACGACGAAAAGCGCGGTTTGAGTCGCCACCACTCAACACGCAATGTCTCAAGTATTTGGTGGAAAATAGGAAATGGAAGTATTTTAATGGGAACGGAGTGTCCTAACACTACATAGATTCATGGGTTTCCTCAGCTTACCCTGCTAAGTATGGGGTACAGCGTGAAACTAAAAAACACAAGGAATACACTCATAAATAATGACTAAATAAACATATTGACGTCCAAATATTTCTCCAAATTATTCATAGCGTTTTAAAATGTATAATTTGGAACTAAATTAGCATTTCGCATACCATTTACGTAACATCTCTCTAGGCGCCATTGTTGTTATTATAAGGATTTTCCGCGTCGCCTTTATATGTTAATTTTAATAATACCTCACATTCTTTATACTTAATTCTATTATAATAGATATTTGTTTACTATCGTATCTTTTAATAATTTATAGTGAAATTTTATATGGAAATATATGTACACATATTGTGTTGTTATATATTTCCAAGCAAATTTCTCTATAGATTGAGGCTAGTCGTAGCGCAGGTGCACTAATGTGTGACTGTAAACGAATGGTTGTGGGTTCGATGCCTACTTGATGAAATGAAATATTTATTTAAATTTCAGAATTCGGCTGAATGCTGATTTATTTTTACTTATGTAAAATATTTTTTTTAGCTTCACGCTGTATACCACGCATTAGAGGATTGGAGTGAACCTGAAAACTTTAAGATTAAGTACTTAAGTTTTTTCCTAATAGCTTGTTAGTTTAATGCGTGTTATAAAATTAAACATCATTAATTGTTAACTATACACGAAATCAGGAAATATAGATATATATAAAAGAATTACGTAGAAAATTCTAAGATATACTTAATGGAATCTAATATCAATAATGAAAATTCTAATATCAATAATAATGTTTTCCTAGAATATTATCTTTATTATTTACTCTATAGTAAAGTATAGAATGAATAACTAATCTTTTGTTTTAGAATATCTTTTATTGAAATATAAATAGTGATGAGATAATTGTAATATAGGAATTTCTGAATGTACACGCGGTGACCTACGTTCAATACAAAGAAAGAAACAAGTGAGTATGATTATAATAATAAAATGTATGTAGAATATTCATATTGACTCCTGTTGGAAGATTTTTAGTTTCACGCTTCCTGCACATAGAAGGGAAGGCAAAGGGAACTTGGGAACCTAGTTTTACTATACTGTTCCACACTTTCCGCCGAATTCTGGAGGCATTGCGTTTTAATTGGCATGGCGCGGTTTACCTCGATACCAAAGCAAAGAAATAAAAAGGTTTATGAAATATAGATAGGATATTTATTAAATATGCTTTAATAATTAGGTACAGATAAGAAAAGTAGGATAGGTTGAGATAAGCTAGTGTTAAAACATTCTGTCACTCTTTATGTTCGATTACCTAGCTACCGGTATAAAACAGAGTAATATATACATAGCTAGCTAGTATTATATCCTTTATTTGTTAAAAAAGTAATGACATGTTGTTAAGATAATAATATAAACTAAACCAACATGAATACTTAAAAAAAGTAAAAATATAGCATACTTTTAAATATAAGTAGGTAAGCTTTAAAGGCAATGCCAAAGTCAATCGTTTACATCGAATTCCTTTTAAACTTTAGGATTCTTTTGTAGAATATATTATACTGATTTTATAATATTTTTTTAGCTTGACGCTATATCCCGCATATAATATGGTAGGCAGAGGGAACCTGGGAAATTAATGTTAAAAGACTTCCGTTTCCTACTTTGGTGATTAAATTATAGTAAAGAAATTATGATATGCACCAATGTTTACAACATTGCTTCGTATATACCTATTACTTTTAGATAGATCTAATAAAGAAGGCCGTGGTGGCGCAGCGCGTTGTGGGTTCGATTTCCGCTCGGAGCAATAAAATATTTATTAATTTCATATCATCGTTCTGGCAAAGGAAAGACAAAGCTAGACATTGAGTTACGTCACTTAACTTAGAAGTGAGAATAGAAGTCTCTTAATGAGAATGGAGAGTCGTAACACCAGGCATACAGCATAGTACACCTGAAACTGAAGCTAAAAAACAAATAAAATGTATACAAAACCCCTTAAATATAGCTAGCGATCGAGCTTAGCAGGTTGAACGATTTTCCTTGAGAGGAATTCCAACAAGAATTTGAAAACAACGCATTATGTGCTCGTGATATCTATAAAAAGTTGTAAACGAGATGGGTTATGCCAAATATATATGGCGCCAACATTTTAATGTAAATTTTTTGCAAAATATGCTAAAATGAACGAAATAAATTCTTACCTGTATGATTTAGTGAAGCTTATCCGTTTCTTGAGCTCTGGTTAGACTTACTGCGGCGTTGAACTTCGGCATTCATTATGCAATGTCTCGAATTTGAACTGAAAACGAGACCGACTTTCTGCTACTTTTTTTTTTCATGTTCTTGCTTATAGGTACTTTTAAAATAACTCTGTGTATGTGGAACCGAAGTGTCTAATCGGGAACAAAGTGCCTTAACACCAGGTTCCCAAGGTCCGTCTGCCTATTCTGCTTTGTGCAGAATACTGCTTAAAACTAAAAAAAAATCAAATTACATCAGTAACTTTAGTACCGTATATTTTTAAAAATGTTTACTGCCTTAAATAAACATAACAAACACACAATTTAAGTAGCGGTCTTTGAACTCGTAATTTCGCCAATTTTAAACCGGACCTTGTTTCGTTTTTTTTTGGTTTAAAAATAAGGGTCCAAAAGAAAAAAGCGCATTCTTTTAAAACTTGTAGGCGGATGTTTACTATTTACTTAAATATTTATTGCTATTATTGAATAAAGTTTAATATTTTAATTTATCTTATTTTTTGAGATATTTCTGATCTAAACTGATGTTATAAAGTTGAAGAGTTCGTTTTTTCGAACTTTAATCTCTGGAACTACTGGTTCGATTGAAAATTAATTTTGGGTTACATAACGTAGTATCTTAACACTAGGTTTTTCTTTCTCTGGTATATGCTGAAAAAAACAAAATCTTGATTATCTGTGTTTTTGTTACAGATAATCTACAGACAAGTCATTCTGGCTATCACTTTTAACTCATTCCAAAGCTCTGTCGTGGAATTTATTATGTATATAAAAGGATGTATAAATTGTTTTAAACATACAAATTTATTGAGTAAGTAAAAGTTTCTTTTTACGCAATTCCTTATAATAAACTCATATTTCTTGTTACCCTCTTTACATTTTAAATTTATCAAATCAATTATATTATGTAACTTTCTACTGCAACGGATACCTAATCTTTTTCTTAGCTTTATTCTGTTATCCCGCACATGCTACACAGGCTTAGCAGAGGGAACCTGGGACTCAGTATTAAGACACTCCGTTCCCATTAAGTCACTTCCGTTCCCCACTTTCTGCCGAATTCTGAAGGTATTGCCCGTTGAGTGGCGGAACTTTGATTCGTTACCAAAGGGAGGAAATTAAAATATCAAATATTTCATGTCCTCCAGTGGGAATCGAACCCACTACAAGGTAATGCTTACAGTCGCATACTTGTGCGTACGTCGACATACAGTTTTAATTTGGTATAAGAAATAATTAGGTATAGCTACAGATATATTATAAAAATTATTTTATTACTTTTTTCTATTTTATTATTGTGTATAAAGTAAAATAGAGTGCCAAACTTGCCAACACTCAATGTCTTGAAAACTTGGCGGGAAGTGGAGAACGGAAAGTTTTACCACTAAGCTTTCTTGGTCTACCCTGTATTGAATTAAATAATAAAAAAAATCACTTAAAAATGATAAAGAAAGTGCGTTGGCGTGATATACTGTTATTATGACACTTCTTTAGAACAACTCAGATTATTGGTATTAATATTTATAAATTTCACTCTTTCTGGGTTTCGGTCGAGACGAGACGGATGCATGGTATTTATTTATATGCTGGGTTTTTCTTATGCTTTTTGGGTATTGCGATTTCTCTTGAATAACTTTTATGGGCGTGTTACAAATAGAATAAAGTTTACTTATAAATAATAATAATTTTCGAAAATGTAGACAAGAATAAGAACAAGCTAATTACTGAGACTAATTTACTCTACGTATCACATCTTGCAAAAGGTTAATTTTTTTAACTTCACGCTGTATCCCGTATTGGGTAGGGTATTCAGAACAGAACCTAGGAACCAAGTGTTAAGACACTCCGTTTCTTTTCATTTCCTCGAGTGGGAATTGAACCCACAACCATCGCGATTACAGTCGCAAACTTGTACCTCGCGCTTCAACTGATCAAAGCGTAAAAACGTTTGCAAAAATAAATTACATCACTAGAATAATTTAATACATTACGTACAACGTATTTCAATAGAACTATTCATCCGCCACGGATCTAAGGACGAGCACGCGGATATACGACTAGTATATAGCTATAGTAAAAAAATCGATATAATAATAAATGTGACATTTTTGTTTACATCTATAAGATGAATCACTAGTAATTCCCAAAACCTCGCATTCCACTGTCGACCGTCCTTCGTAAGGGCACCTTCACACGACGCGACAATGCTACGTTATTAACTTTGTATGGTATTATTATTATTATTATCCTCGAAATCTTGTAATCTTTGTAAAGCTAGCATGGTTAGTAATTAAATATGCTAATGTTATCAAATTAACGGGTATTTTTTAAATATTCGTTGAATTTTGTATGATAATTCTAATGTTATTGGATTATTAAATGTAAACAAAACATTTATGTCGTGGCTCGGAAGAGACTATAAACGCAAAGGATTATGGGTTCGATTCCTATTTGAGTTCCGCCGCTCAATGTGCAATGCCAAGTACGAGAACGGAAATGTCTAAATTTGAACTGAATGTCTTAGCACTAGGTTCACAGGTTCCCTCAGCTACTATGTGCAGGATACAGCTTGAATACACATACAAAAAAAACTTTGCCCTACATAATTATATAAACGTAAAAATACGTTATTCAAAAATTTAAATACAACCAGTAGTTCCATAAATGATAATAAAATCTTTTATCATGCTAACAAGTAAAACTTTTAACCTTTTAACTACAATAAAAACGGTTACATGTTTAGGAAGGACGTTGCCATTAATATTAATTGAGATGTTTTGAAGAATTGTCAGTTGTTGTAATAGGCTTATTATTGTCATCTTTAGAATCAAGTTTCATAAATTATAAAACCGCGAAATATTTGATAAACATTTTGCTAAATTTTCAAATATTATGAATAATTTAAATCATTTCCTTGATAAAAATTTAAATTAGGCATTGTCTGATCGGTTTCGGGTTATAATATTATTATGTCTATATCGTATTTTATTTTATGGGTATATAATATATAGTATAGGAATATTTTGACGTTTTTCAAATTTTTATAATGGATGGCCCAAATTTATTTGTTTTTGTGAAGATAGTTTTACTTGAAAAATATTTTTCACAATGTGGAAAAAGAGGAAACTATCAATTCAACTGTATGTAGTCTTCTTTTCTTTGTATCAATTAGTCATATAATTATGATGAGATTTCATTGATTACGGAATCATTATGACAAATAAAATAATCAGATAAATGTTTTTTAGTAGTAACTGATACAGTAACAGAAATATATTATGTGTAAAATCCAACTGTCTACCTATTATGGTTCCTGAGATACAGCCTGGTGATAGACGGACAGACAAACAGCGAAGTATTAGTAATAGGATCCCATTTTATAACTAAAACACCGAGTGGTACCAATTTCAAAATTAACTTACTTTAATAATAAATAGGAAAATAAGTATGACAAATTTAATTAATTATTCATTAATTTTTCCTTTTTTTTCTTAAAAAACTTTATATTGAATCACTAATAATATTTTCCAAAAAGGTTTCTAAACAAAGAAATCTATTACATTTCAATCTCACAAAAAATTAAATTTACGAACTAAAAAGAATATACATATATAGAGAAAAATTGTAAACAATGTAATAATAATTATTATTTATAATAATATCAGTCGCCCATGTGTCGCCAGCTGAGTGTCAATAAAAACAAGAGTCAGATAGCTGACCGACCAGTCTTGAACAGAATTCGTATAGTCCTTGACGTTAACACGTTTAAAAAATAATATATTATTAATAATTGTTATTATTAATAATAATAATAAATAATAATAAAGATGATATCGAGGATAGTGTGTTTAGTTTTGATAGTCGGATTGGTGAACGCCGCCACATTTATGGGTTTGAATCCAAAGAAACCTAAGGAATTTGGTAAGTTTATTTATCGTTATTTTTGTATTTGTATATTTTCTATTATTTTTAGAGCGATTTCATTAAAAATGTTTATATATTATTTAGTAGAGCAGCGTAGGTCGTATCTACGTATTAAAATATCAATTAGAACATATTGATTAAAGTGGATTTTCCTTTATAAATATTTTAATAGGAGTTTGTTATATTGTAACTTCTCGCAGTTGATGTTTTTTACTTCCGGTTGCCGCCACGTGTTGCTAACTTTAGTTTTGTTTAAAAGATTTCCTTACGTTTTCATAAGACATAAGAATGCTAACTTTTTCAAGTTGAAGATAAATATTAAATTAGTTATTAATTAATTAGTTTTTAGTAGCTATGTTTATTTTGATATTTAAAGTTATTAGCAATTATATGACTTGTTAATACTATGACTTGCAAGGATTAGGGGCTCTATATTGAAACTGTAAAGCTAGTTCACGTTTCTTTATTATGTTCTCATAAAATACAAAGTAAATTAATTATTTTTATTTCTCCTCTCTGGAATATAAATTTCGCTGCTTACTTCCGGCACCCAATACGCCGTATCTGGAATTCAGGTGGAGTTTGAATAACAGAACGCTGTTGTTCAAAATCATTATTCAAACAAAAACAAGAAGAAAAGTTCTTATTGTTTTTGTTTGAAGAAGATGACTTCTTCCTGGCTCCTATGAATGAGCAGTGTGAAAGAAAAATAAAGACAAATTATCGTTTTTCGTTCTGAGAAATCATTAAAATCATTAAACATCACTTCGGTCACGGACAGTTAAAGTTAATACGTAAGTGCGTTAATAATATACAATCATAGAGGTAATTTTGGAATTAAAAGGAAATTTCGCATGAATACTTCGCGTAGCTTATTAATTATGACAAAATGTATGACTGTAGGGCATTTTAATGTATAATTATGAGATATGCGTATAAAGGTATATTTATTTGTCAATATGGTGATGATTTAATATAGTGACATATCACTTTGAGGCCGTCGTGGCTGAGTGGAACAGAGACTGGCGGTGAACGCGATGGCTGTAGGTACGATTACAACTGAGAAAAAATATTATATTTAATTTAATTTCACCGTTCTGAAATAAAAAAATTAGCACCCTTTACACAATGCCTCGAGGAATAATAATATTTTGGATAACAATCATCTTTTCTAACATTTCTTATGTAATATTCGTTATCATATTCTCAAAACAATTTTCAACAATCAAACCAAAATGTTAAAATCTACATAAAAATTAGAGTTGTTTGTCAATATAACGTTTGATCTAAGTACTTTCTTCTGTCTGGTGTGGAGGCAAAGAAGAATAGAATCACTAGAATTCGATGAAAAGTGGAGAACGGAGCATCTTAACCCTAGGTTCCCTCTGCCTAACCTGCTGTGTGCGGATATAGCATGAAGCTGATTTGATTTTTCATTTTGTAGGTACAGGAAACCTAGTGTTAAGACACTCAGTTTCCCACTTCCAGTCTTCCTCGGAAGTCGTATGCTTTGCTAGCTTATCAGAGCGAGTAAATGAAAATATTAAATAACTCATTCCCTCGGGTAGTAATCGAACCCACAACCTGTCGCATCTACACTGCGCCACTGGGTGCCTCAATATATAATATATCTTAATTTAACAAAAATTTACAGTAATAAATAACCAATATTATGTAAAATTTAATAATTATACGATATAAATCATTGCCGCGTGCAAAATTCAAATTAGTCAAACGAGTGGCGCCGGTATGGTATTCTCTTATCAATTACATATATAAAGTTACGAATAAATATAAATTTAAAACTCAGACGGCGCCGGTGTGATTTAAAACAAGGTCTTGTACTCACCGATTATCTTTTGGAAACATATAAAAATTATTATTTACATATTAATATTAAAATATGGTTATGAGGAATTATTGTAATGAAATGCCTGTTTGAACGAAGAATGTCTGTATTGTGTTTTTTAATTAAATATGTTTTTTTTTAATAGTATTTAATTTTTTCAATGAGAAATTATTTGCTTATATTTATTCTGATTAGGAATAGAACCTAGAGCTTCGTTAACTCTGATAAAGAAGCTAAGCTACAGGTTATATACACATTGAAATAAATATCTTTGTAATCGTAATAAAATCGATATATGCGTGAATAACATTTTAAAATCATAAAAGTATTACTTGAAGATGTAATAGGAATATGATGTAATCGAATGCGATATCGACTTTGAAAAAAATCTTCAAAAGGCTTTAAAGTTAAATGACGTTTTAAATACTTACACGCTGTCAAACTGTCAGTGAGCGTATAAAAAAATAAACGCGGCAATTAAAGCCACAGATACAATACAATAATTTTTATTCAATTCACGATTGATTGTTTAGGGTTGCTATAATATATATTTAAATTTTTGTGATATTTTTTTCTGTCGGTATAAAATTTTTTAACAATTAATTATAATATATTTTATGTTTTCCGATTAGTTTATTTTCGTTTCATTTTAAATACACGAAATTTAGAATAGTTAATTCTATTTATTCTTTATCATACAATGTATACGTACAAAACTGAATTTATGATAACCTCTTGAGGCCAGTCGTGAGACAGGGCCACGAGCAACAAGCGTGACAGGTTGTGGCTTCGATTATCACTCGAGGAAATGATATATTTCAAATTTTCATTTCCTCGCTCTGGTAACGAGACAAAACGCGGTATTGTGTTCCTCACTCAACACGCAATGCTTCCAGAATTCGGCGGAAAGTGGGGAAGTGTTTTGATGGAAAAGGAGAGATATATTATAATTGGGACGAAGTGTTTTAACATTAGGTTCCCAGGTTCCCTCTGCCTACTCTGCTTTATGTGGGAATCCCGCATAAAGCCTCTGCTTACTCTACTACACTACTCTTAGTGTGTAGAGTAGTGTGAAGCTAAAACAGAAATGGTAACCCTATATAAAAATATTTATGTGCACCTTTGGAAACCTTCAAGAGTCAAGGTCCTGTAGTATAAACAATTTGCAAGGTGAATATTGTAAATATTTTATATTTCTCGTACGATAAGACTTCAACACTCTAAATGTTGCTTCGTAATACAAATTTATAGTTATTACAAATGTTTTTTGAATTTAATTAAATATGATTTTTTCTTTTATTTCGATTTTCTTTTCAAAATCTATTTTTAATATAAGAATAATAAGTAGATATATAACATTTTTGTATTGGATTTGATTTGAATTTAATTATTATTAAATTATTTTAAGCAGCGTAGCACGCAAATCGGCGGAAAGTGAGGAGCGGAAGTGTCTTAGTGAGAATTGAGTGTCTTAACACTGTGTTCCCCAACTCCCTCTATTTACCCTGCTATGTGTGGGTCAAAGAGTGAAGTTAAAAATTTATATATTTATACACGAGCCTATTATTTAAGACCTAGGTCTAGTACACCTAGGTAAAATAGACTATATATAAGTATAAGTACCTATATTACTTTTAACAATCCACTAAATGATCTCCGTTACATCCTTGTCCGCGGCAAGCTCGATGCATTGTTGTCGAGTTCATTGTCGTCGTCAAAACTTAGAGACGCCCGCATTCCGTCAATTTTGAATATTTTTATGTAACAGTTATTTGTTTTATATGTAGGTAGGGAATATTAATTACTTTGTTTTTGTATATATATGTGTATATTCATTTGCTATATATTTTTAAAGAAAATTCTGGTCCTGTTCTCGTTAGATCTATATTGGGTGCTCATTTTTAGGATTACATACCTATAAAAACGGAATCCTTATAGGATCACTTTGTTGTCCGTCTGTCCTTCTGTCAAGACCATTTATCTCCAGATCATCGGGAAACTCAAGAGCCGCTGTTTATCTTGCCACAGCAGGGAAATGAAAATGATTAATTTCCTCGAGTTGAGAACCCACTACCATCAATTAACACGTTTAATTTAAGCCACGATCGCCTCAAAATAATTTAATTTGATAGATATTTTAAAATGTCCATATAAATGTTCATAATAATACTTTTCATAATTTGAATCCAATTTTGTAAATTCGTCATCGTTCATTAATAGGATTATTTAATAAAACTCTTATAATATTCTATTATCGTATATTTCGTGCACAGTAGCCAACATTTACAAAAGCGTTAATATATATGAATATTTAAAGCTATTTCCGCTAATAACCAATATGTATTAATATATTCATAAATAATTTTTCACTAAGAATCAATTTTATTTTGCTATTTTATGAACTGATATCATATATATTTTCCATAGCAATTTTTTATTTCATTTCTAGGACGATTGTTTTTAAGATTATGAATGATATAAAATCCAAAAATCTCCTCACACCGGTTACGCAAAGCTCAGCGTAGCGTTGGGTTCCGCTATCATTATTTATACCTGGGTAGGCAGAGAGAACCTGGTGAATTAGCGTTAAAATACTCTGTTCCCCATTTTTCCCCATTTTTTGTGTTAAGTAGCGGAACTCAACGCTGCACTTTGACTCGTTACTAAAGCGAGGGAATGAAAATATTTTATTTCCTGAAATAGGAATCAAACCCACAACCTGTTGCCTTTACAGTCGCTCTATAATTAATCGTATTATAATTAATTTCAATGGTATTATATAATAAATTTTCATTTTTTCTTGTTACAGCTAACAAATCAGGTTGTTACATTAAAGAGATCGACGACGTGATACCGTACGGCAAGACGGTCAGTCCGGTCGGTGTCTGCTACAGCATAGAGTGCTCCAGGCACATGATCTACTATGCATCGTAAGTATTTATATTCTTGTTTACTTACTGTAGGTTTTTTCACTAGTTCTATTTTAAACTCTTTTTATTATTTTTTTATATTTTTTTCTTTGTTCCGTTCTCCACATTTTGTCAATTTTTTGTGACAAAATGTGAGATGTGACGAAAATCAAAATTATAAAATTTGTTAATCATAGGCATATTTTTGGTCATACTTAGTTAGTATGACCATTTTAGTTATTGCTTTTTTTTATTTGATTTCAATCTACTACTATACATACACGATGATGCCAACATTCAATCTTTTTTCTCCGTTCCCGTTCAAAAATATCGAAACACTTTAAAATTTAAATTCAATAAAAAACCTAACGAAAGTGTCCTAATGAGAACGGAGTATCAACCCAGGATCCCTCTGCCCTATACGAAAAAAATCAATAAAAACATATTTTCTGTTTCAGATGTGGAACTATAGCCGCAGATGCACCAAACTGTTACATTACGGATGCAGTTCTAAACGTACCATATCCCAGCTGCTGTCCACAAGTGAAATGCAATGATGACAATTTTGAGGATAATTACATCATATAATTTAGATTAATCGGGGGACATTTGATGACATATTGACATTTATGTAGACTGAAATAGAGGGGGTATTTTCGAAAATTTATATTAGATTTAATGTTGATTGGTTGTTCTTTTTGTATGTAAAAAATTGGTAATATGTCATATGAAATTATTTTACTCTTTAACCGGATTAATAGTGTATACATAGTATTTATTACACATTTTCGGCGTTTAGTGCCCCTATTCAAGATGTAATGTCTTCACTCTTAGGAGGAAAGTGGGGGGCGGAGTGCCTTAACACTAAGAACGCTTTGCCTACAAAACAGACATTTATATTACTTTGGAATGTTCCATGGTCACGGGTGTCTACCTGTTAATCCGATTAAAGAGTTTCATTTAAAATATGCAATAATTGCGAAAATCAAAGAAAAATGCTTCAAAAATATAGAGATTAATAAATATCATTCTCACATGGTCAAATGATAATTCTAAGTAGTTATCTTAGGGTATCTGATATTTGTAAAAATCTCCCTACAGAGATGCTAACAACTTAAATTAGTTGTTAGAAAAGTAAGAGAATTTTTTATTTTATGCAGTTTGATGAGAAAACTTAAGTCGAATTTAAAGAGGAGATAGTCGGTTATCATTAAGTTCAAATCCCGCTTCTTCCAAAAGTATATACAATTATCAAAAAATCTTTTCTTGATATTCTTAATAGTAGGAGAAGAATAAATATATCGATGAAAATTGTAGAAAAACAAAAAGAAAGAAACAAGAAGTGAAACCTAGATGTACAAATTATAATTGTGAAAGGCACTTATGGAGCAACTCTTGAAAGAGACGCCTAACTAAAAGGTTTTAAGAGTAGCGACTTCAAATACTGCTATATTCGGAATATTCTAGCAGAACGTTATTATATTTGTTATACGATGTAAAATAACATTTTATAATATTGTAAAATATATAGGGTAGTATATTTAGATTTAGTTATTAAGTTATTTTTAGAGAAAATGTCAATTAATTTGAGTGCTCCCAAAAATTGATAGAGTTCCTTTATAAGGGTTAGAATGTGTGTATTCTAACTCGAGAAGCTATCTTGCCGCCAAATTGTTATTATTTATTAAATTAAATTAGTTTTACTCTTTGTTTATGTTTTTTTATAATACTTATATCCATACTTTTTTATTATAACTATTGCGATTTTACGACCTTCTGTTCCATTATAGGCAAAGATAGGAATTTAAGAGGCGAATGGGCCGTGCCCAGAATTTCAAGTAATATCGAAATGAAATCGAACCCACAACCGTCGCGCTTACAGTTGCACGACGACTTAAAAAAATTCACGTAAAAACTACACAACAAAATTGGATGCAACTTTGCAGTAGTATAGCATCAGAATAACACATACACACTTGGCTATAATATAAAAAAATCAGTTTAAGCGAGCAAAGCCGCGGTTAGGTCGCTAGTAAATGAAATTGTCCTACAATGATAAAGATATAAAAATTTATAGAATACCACAATTCAATGTAAACGCCATCTATTTAGACGATATGGAATCTTTAATAGAACTAATTTAAAATAAGGAATAGAATAAAATTTATATCGAATTAATAAACTTGCAGATAAGTGTATTAAAATATACATTATGATAAGCGATTTAAATAATAAAAACGAGGGACATAGGAGCCCTGTAAGATGTATTTTAGTTTACACCTTTCGTGTAAGATGGCAGTGCATCAACGGGCCTTATTTTTTATGGTAAGGAAACACTTTTATCAGACTTGAGCCCATATATTGATAAAATGGCCTAGGTCATTCATAATATCCACTAACACATAAAAGTGATCGACTATCACCGGCCAGGGTAGATACACTGGGCACACGTGCGTGCGTGAATACATGACAGCATATCTATTTCTACAGTGAGATTTTACATAACTTATTCCTTTAATTTTCCTGCACTTGATATACTTCCCAATGTCTTGAAAACTTGTCTAAGCGTGGAACGGAGTGTCTTAACACTCTGCTTTACCCTGGTATATCCGCGATGCAGCGTGAAGCTAAAAATTCACATTCTCTTCACCTTTACAGCAAAATAAATGAATATTAAAAAATATTTATTTTTCAATATACCTATACACAAATACCTACCTGTTTGTACGGGCATGTTTCAGTTTAGCCAGAATAAATAAATAGTTTACTTTAGTTTTTAAATGGAACGATGGAAATTGAATACTGCTATGTTTTTGAAATGTTATCCTTGCCTTGAAATCCACAGCTTTTCGGATTACATAGATTAAAAAGTTGAAAAAAAAAAAAAAATCTCAGTGTAGAGTTCGTGTGTGATTGAAAAATAAATTGCGGTGGAGTTTGAACCGATCCGATGAATCCCTTACAAATCGGAATGTTTTAGTCTTCTCTTGATGTTATGGGAAAAATCCTAAAAACATAAATATTGTATATCTATATTTTTTGTCAAATATCGATCGATTAATGGTCAACAAGACTATATTCTTAAATATAGTAAACTATATTCTATATTTAAACTATATTCTAAATACAGTAGTTAATGCAGTTAGTTGCAGCAGTGTTAATAAATTACACTGATTGATTTGATTATTGAATTTACTGTTTCTGAGTTTACTTGACATTTTAGAAACATGGCATAATTTGAAATTGTGTACTAAATATGTATTTAAAATTATGTGTTAGTTTTTTTTTGCTTCACACAACAGCCTGTATATAGCGGGGTAGGCAGTGGGAACCTAGTGTTAAGACACTCCGTTCCTCACTTTCCGCCGAAATCGGGAGCCATTGCATGTTGAGGGGCAGAATTTAACGCCGCGCTTTGCTTCGAAACCACAGCGAAGAAATGGAAATATTAATTTAAATAAATAAAATTACCTCTGCGCCACGACTGGGGCTTAGAATATAAATAAAACATACTATTTCTTATTTCATTTCAAAATTATAAAGTAAGTTAAGCGAGAAAGAAAATTTTAATTTTTCCCTAAAAAAAGCAAAATGCGTTCGCCTATTCCAGTAATTGTGAAAATATTCTAAGAGACTTTTAAATAAAATAGACCCCCTGTGGGCTTAAGAAATAGGAGACGTAATAAAGGTATTTTAAGACGAAAAATTAGATAATAAAAAAATATACTCGCCATGGGAATTACAAGGGAATCTCTTTGTTTTTAACAACAGTATTGTGAATTTTGGGGCGTACTATGAGTACCTACTTTGTAATAATGACAATTTTCTCTCGAATATAAATGCTGGAATTATTATTAAAATAATAATTGTCATTATATTAGGAGACAGAACTCGGTGTCTTTTAACATTTTTGTCAGAAAATATAATATTTACATTTTATAAGAATATTTAATGTTTTGTATTCTTTAATTTAAACTTAAATTGTAATTTTATTGTATTGGTTTCTTATTTTATCTTAAAATCATACCTAATTATCTAACCTACCCCTGAACCCTACGATTAATATTACAAGAAATTCATTATACGCCCTACGAGCTCGACTTTCTTCCCTATTCTCATTTAACTTAACAAATTGTTTTCCTCAATTAAACATATCTTTCATAATATTATTCAGTAAAATAATAAAATCAGTGAATGCTCAATAATATTGTTTATATCGTAAGACCGTAATGTGCTTTTTGATTGTATTATATTTAATATTTAAAAAATCTTGTAATCTGATCTTGGTAATAAAAATATTGCAAAATTTAAAAATTAAAAAAAGCTATATTTTAATTAGATTTTATTCACGTCCTTTGGAGAGAAGAAGATTTCCACCTATTTTATGTAAGAGAATTGTCAATGTAGGGTAATTTACAAAAAGTAAAATAATAATACCCACATAATTATTTATAAAACAGGAGGAACGGCTAGTGACATTTTTGATGGATTGAGTCAGTACGTCGTTATTCTGCCTCTCGTAAGGTATAATTGTCACGGTGTTTAAATATTTAAAATCAGTGCTAGTACTAGAACTGTGCGTAAAAAAAGTGTTAAAGTGTAAAGTGTGCAGTGTTAAGTGCATGAAACGTAAAAGTGGAACTATTAAGTGTTATCCTATACTTCCCTCCTGGCATTTTGACAATGAATAGCATCTCATGGAGAATATAACACCACTTCGGTCCCAGGTTTTTAAAATTTTTTTTTTTAGTTTCACGCTGTATTTTACACATAATAGGGTAGACAGAATTTAGCATCGAGATAGTGTTTTCTATGTTTAGCACTAAGTAGTAAAAGTCAATGTTACGTTTTATTTTGCCAGAGTGGGGAAGTCAAAATCAGCTTCAATCAATCAGCTTCACGTTGTATCCCGCACTCAGCAGGGTAAGCAGAGGGAACTTAGTGTTAAGACACTCCGTTCCCCACGTGCAGAAGTCATATATTTTTCTAATTTTTGTAGCTATAATAGCAATTGTGATTTTTCAAACATCCGCTATCTCACTGTACTACGATCAAACAATAATCAACTCTTTCTAAATTCTATAGAGAAACGGCAAAAGAGGTGGCTGGAATTTTTACCTATTAAACATACATATATGTATTATTAGATGATTTTTATAATTTCGAAAATTAATTTATTTCTCTACTATCTATCTGTGATATAAAATTAAAATCAATTCCTTTTACGGTTTCGAATGCTATAAAAAGGTATATAACGACAAAATTAATGATTTAACAAGTTTTTCATTCTAAGCCCATATTTTAAGTTTGAATTTGATTGTAGTTTTGAAATTAAATTTTAATAAGCAGATTAACACATAATTTGCTTCTGTTATTTGATAGGAATTTTGATGGTACATATTGGGATATCAAATATTATAATAAGTTATCTAACGTTTGTTCCAGCGCGACGATATTATTTTAATACGCAATTTATGTATTGTTTATGTTATTTTCTATTATGATTAATATATCATATAAAATTTAAATATATTAAAAGACTGTTCAAAAGACTGTTCACTAGGGTCCCAGGTTCCCTCTGCTTACCCTGCTATGTGCTTGGATACAATGTAAAGCCAAAAACATATAATTACTTGGCATACGAGAAAGCAGAACAAAATAAAATATTTCACGACTAAAATAGTACTAGTTTATGATTCCGTCGGGAAAATACAGGATAACAATGATTTAATGAAAGCGACAAAGTTACAATTTAAAAATTCCACCACTGTTTATTATATGTACGTGTTCATATGTAGGCTATGATCTTGCTGCGTTGGTAACGATGTAAGTATCATCTAAATTTTTAATATTTTTTTTATATAAAAAAAATGCTGTTGTAATAAAATATACATATTTTCATAATATTTCCATATAACCGTCAATATGGCTTCCGCCATGGTCGGTATGCCAGAAGACCTAACCCACCGTTGGGCTACGTTAGGTACAACAGATTCACTGGATAATATAACAATAGGAGCTTCACGAGAACTGTGTTACCATCAGGTGACGTACCGTACGGTTTGCCTTTTCTTTTCCATTAAAAAAAATCATGTTTATTTTATATCCATACCTATATTATAAATTCGAAAGTAACTCTGTCTGTCTGTCTGTCTGTCTGTCTGTCCTTTACGCAATCAGGGCCAAACCGCTAATTTAATTGTAATAAAATACTCATATAGAGATACTTGAGGGTCCCGGGATGAACATAGGATACTTTTTTTTTCTCATATTTGTAATATTTTCGATATATATCCATATATTAAAATAATTAATTTGACAAGCAATTTATTCCGCCATGTTAATAACAATCGTCGCTACGCGTTGCTAAGCAACGGCTTGCAAAGTTTGTTGTTTTAAGAAAACGTCACCCAAAGTGAATTTGCTTAATGCATACATGGCGCGCGCCGATATAGATTTGTATATATTAACAAAAATTAGATGATTTCTATAATTTGATATTCATCCTTATGAAAACAAATATAATAGTCACTTTTAGCATTTCATCTAGATGGAAATTATAGTTTACTGTATAACATTCTAATAAATAAGATGTCACTGATTCCAAATGACCTAGCCTACGAGTGGTATAGTATGACCGACGCGAACGGGCAGATGACTTTGATGATTTTGTAATTTTTTATATATTTTCGAATTACTATTATTTTTGAGGTAATTATTAGCTGCTTATAATTAATTTATCTCAGTTCGGTTATCTATACCGATGTTACACACTTAAAATATTGTAATTTTAATCATTTGGGATTTTATTTAATGTTGTTCGCAAAAATTAATAAAATGTTTAGTACGCGCGCACGGCAAACTTTAGGTACTTCTTCTAATATTAAGAATTTCCTTTAGTTACTTTTACTTCTTTTGTTTGTTCATTTCGGTTACTCAGATATTTTTTCTAATAATAAATCTCCACTTATTATTATTTTTTAACTTATTTTAATTATTTAGGCTTATATTTTCGCGGGTGTAGCCGCTTCCGGGCCCACTAGTATTATATACAAGAAATTTTATCTTTTCATTTGTTCAATGTCAAACATAATATGTATCGATGTTATTAGTTATATCATTTTCTAACTCACACTTTAAATATTTATCGGAACACCATAAACTGAAAACTGAACTCTAGTTAATAATTTATTTCTTTGTTTGTCCAATAAAAAAAACAACAACAAATATCACTTGCATCCATTGCTTGCACATTTGCTTGGTTGGATCTTAAACTATACTTCATTTCAGCTTAGTACAATGTAAATTTTTAGAGGGATAAAGTAGAAATTGTAAGAGTGGAATTTGCGGTGGACGATGTCCGCGCGCGTGGAATTCTTCTTACCTTTCGTTTTAATTCAGTTTCTAGAAATATTAATTTAAATGTAATTTGAATGAGCTAAGTCAGCTCTGGTAAACTGTTCCAAAGTAGATATAAAATTGTTTTTTTTTTTTCAGTTTCACGCTGTATCCCGCATATAGCAGGATAGGCAGAAATATTAGTATCAAATTAGTCTTTTCGCGATTTTCCGCCAACCTCTCGAGGAGACTCTTACCTTGTTACCTAGGTTTAAGGAGTTCCTATAATTACTAAAATATCTTTAGAAATTGATATGTTTAGAAATGTCTGGATGTATCCGCAGTGGGTTTTGGTTCATTATGTGGTTTACTGTAAACTCCGTAAAAAAATGTACTTCTTTATATGTTATGGCTGTTTTGCTCTGGTATCGAGGCAAAGCGCGGCGTTGAGTTCCACCACTCAGGTGGGGCAATGCTCAAACTCAACAAAATGCAATGCCTCTAGAACTGGAAAGTGGGTAATAGAAGTGTCATAATGGGGAATGGTGGTTCTCATCACTAGGTTCCCAGTTTCTGCCTATTCTGCTAGATGCGAACGTACAGCGTGAAGCTTAAAAAATAAAGTAAAAAGAAATTCTTATCGTAGACGAAAAAAATTTCAAACTCAATAACTCTCCGAGAGCAACTTTACAAGAATAAGTTTTACAAGAGTAGTGAATAATGAAGTACTAATTGCCGATTACTTGGCCGATTGCTGATTTATTACTGGACCGGCTCTGCACTCGAAAAACTGTTAACTTTAGTAAGATATTTTAACGTTTCGTTACTTTTTTTTACAAATAATTAAACGTAATTGTACAAATCTTTATTTGATCTTGCCCAAAACTTGATATTTTAAATAGGTCACTATAATTCTAAGGGTGCGAATTCATTCCCTGAGAATTGAACTTATTACCGTTACCTTTACATTTAAACACTGTGCCGAAAAATATAACAGAAAATATTTATTGCCCTTTTACTAAAAAAATAAAATAACCTTAATTTTTAAAATAACTCAAACGTAACGCCAACGAACGCTTGTTATATTATTAAGGATCTAAAAGGAAAAATCCAAACAGAAACAAAAACAAAATCAAATATCCATTTCCCCACTTACAATTTTAATTAAATGATTCTAACCAAACCGTCGTTCTTTGTTCCGGTCAGATGTAATCTAAATAATTGGAAATGTATAAATATAGGTGCGGCCGCGTTACCCTGCCTTTGACTATCGTGAGTTATTTCCACCAGAACCAGCTGTACATCTAGTACAGGCCTCGTACCTCAGGCCTGGGCAGCCCAGTTTATATATATTGTAAGTTAAGACAGCTAGCGTTGTTATCATGTCTTAAAAGATTCTACAGAAAATAATAATAAATAAATATATAATAATACATTGAGATATCGTTACTATTTTTAACTTGTTCCAAGAAAAGATAGGTACCAAGACAATATTTTTTTAACATGAGATACTCTATTCTTTACCTTGCACGCGAATGAACTCGGAAGACATTGCGTAGCTGTGACGGAACTTAACGCTGAGCTATGTCCTATCTAAGGTGTCAGGTGACATTAAAATAATAAATTTTCCTTATCGAAGATAGCAACCACAACCATCACATATTTAGATGATATCCCGCGCATTATGTAGCTTCACGAGAATCTGAGAACCTAGAACTTAAGACACTTCGTCCCAGAGAGAGACCTTAAGACACTCCGTCCTTATTAAGACATTTTCCTTCTATACGGTATTATAGAAGTCTCGTTACCAGAACCAGAAAATGAAAATATTAATTCCTCCAGTGGAAATAGAATCCACAACGCTTCTACGCTTCTGCCCTTGGGCCTGTCTGGTATGTCTTCTTCAAAATAAACCTATATTATATAAGTTTATTTCTCCCAAATTGAGCACCCAATACACTTTGTATATACAAGGTAATTGAGTAATAGCATTAGCTTTATGAGTACATCATAATATATGAGTAACGCTCATGTAGTAAACCATTAAAATTTATGTTTATACTAAATACCTAGCTAGTGTGGCAACGTTCCAAATCTAAATTATATTAAACGTTATCAAGGTATAATTATGGTTGACTTTGGGGGTAATTATACTAGTTACTATGGATCGTTATTCCAGTCCTACGGTCGTAAGTTCAAATTTGTAGCTAAAGAGCTTCCATATTCGTTCCATATTTTATAGGCAATTACAAAGACTTCGTCTTGGGTGGCAGAACTCGAAAGCTTTCCTTTTAACTGGAGCTGGGAATTGAAAACAGTACCTATAAATATAATGAGGCTGTCGAGGTCGTCGTGGGTTCTATTCCTGTTCGAAGTGCTATTCCCCTAAATATTTAATCTTTCATTTCCTCGCTCTAGTCACAAGGCAAAGCACCGATACATCAAATTAGTTGTTGCCTGTTGATAAAGAACTGGGGTCCGCGTTTAGAATGTCTCATATTATATTAAATACAACCCTTAGTAATTTTTTAGTTGAACTGCACCCCCAACTGCTAGGTACAAGTTAGTGTTTCTGTAAACGCTAAATTCTTATAAGTTAGGACTCAACACTTCTTCATCCATCTAACCACTGCAATTCAAACCCATTGTGTTAATAAAATAAGTAGTTTACTATTACGATTACAGTCTCAAGTCATTTGCTAAAATATTTGCTGTGACTTTGTTGGGTAATTGTTTATTTTATATTCTAATTTAAAATGTTTATTTACACGAGATGTCGCTGTGCGACAGGCAATGTCGCGGCGTTAGGTTCCGCCCTTCAACTGCAGTATCTCAGCACTCAGTATCATTCCCAGCATAATTGACCCGAAATACAATAAAACACGACAGTTCTAATGGTGTTTTTTTAAGGCTACGGTGGTGGGTTCGATTCCCATGCGGGGGATTGAATTATTTAATATTGACATTCCCTCAGGCTAAGATTAAATACAAAAATATCAAAGATTAGACAAAATTAAAAATTATTATATAAAATATACATTATATCCAACAAGTAAGTAATTCAATATTTTTAGATAATTTTCTGAACCTCGCAAATCTCTTGAAACGTCTCGAGTCTAATTAATTACTGTTCATTTAATATTAGACTTGGATATAACAAGTTTTATATTACGAGTATGAATTTTAAACGTAGGTACCTACTGAACGTATAATTTCATATTTTCTAATTGCATATTAAGTCAACCCTTCAAGTTGCTAAGTGGTTCTTAAGAATTAATAATAAGTCTTGCAAGGGGAACGAGGCCAGTCGTGGCGCAACGGCACAGACTGTAAACGTGAAAGGTTATGGGTTCGATTCCCATTTGAGTAAATATTTAATGTTTTCATTTCTTCACTATGGTCGAGGCAAAGTGCGGCGTTGAGTCCTGCTACTCAATGCCTCCAGAATTCTGAGAAAAATGTAGAACGCTATGTCTTAATAACGGGTCGTGCCTCTGCGCCAAACTCTCCTCTGTTATAAATGCTTTCAGTATTTTTATTTTGTTTATTTTACTTCACTTCACGCTTTGTACCATGGTAGGCAGAGGGAACTCGGGAACCTAGTGTTAAGTAACTCCATTCTCATTAAGACACTTCCTTTGCCTATTTTCCATGGAATTCTAAACGTTTGGGGGTTAATATCGAAACTCAACGCCGCACCGTTCAGTATTTTCAGTATTTTATGATTTTTATACGTATAATTATAATATATTCTTCCAAATCCTCGTACAGAGTGCAAGAGGAGAGGTATTTATAATCTCTTAACTTGCTAATATCTGCCCCTCAAACGTTTTGTGTTAACATAGACGTTTATTAAACTTTGATATTAATTTTATAACCACTTCATTTAGCTTCAAGCTGCAATTATTTTGAAGCAAATAAGCTTCTATTTAAATATTATATGGAAGATGGTAATCTTGCCTTAAATTAACTATTTATGTGGTAATAATTGATCTAAAGTATTTTTTTTTTACTTTCACGCTGTAACCCGCATGTAACCAGGGTAGGCAGACGGCATACGATTACATCTATCCTTTAAACACTGTAACGCAACGGTTGTGGGTTCGACCCCACTCGAGGAAAAAAATATTTATTTACATTTATATTTTCATTTGTTCGCTCTGATGTCGAGGCAAGAGCGGCGTTAAGTTCCGCCACTCATCACGCAATGCCTCAAAAATTCGGCGGAAAGTGGGGAATGGAGTGTTAAGGTTCCTTCTGCCTACCCTGATGAGTGCAGGATGCAGCGTGAACTGTTTTTTTTAAACGTATCTCTTTTAGTATGATGTATAAAAAAATACATTAGAATATAATACGTTTAAGTAAATTGTTTTTTTAATATCTGGTAATTTTTTTATAGTTTTTACTTAATAATCTCAGCGGAGACAATTTTCTTGTTTCGTATTTTTAGAGCGTGTTTTAGTAGTCGGGTTTTAGTTTTTAATATAAGCACTTGGTTTAAAAAAGCGTTTTTTTTTATTTCATATTATAAATGTAAAATATCGTATTTCAAATCGCAAATCGCTAACTCAATATCATACGAAACGAATATTCTTTTTGGAAAATCAATGACATTTTTTAGCGACCCTAAAATAAATGAAGGGCGTGTGTTTTTAATATTCAGCCTATTTGGATATTTTAATGGGTGGTATAACAAAATATGAGGGTATCGACGATTTGTCGAATGCTCGTAACGAAGGCGACAGGTGTCACCAACTGGGGTGGATCACAAAAAATTTTTTACAACCTCACAAAATCACTGTCCATTTGCTAACATTTATTTTATAGGGGCAATGAGAATTTTGCGTAGGAGAATTTTTTTTTATTATTATTGAGATGTAAAATGTTTAAGTAGGCTTTATGTCGTCATATAGTAAGGCTTATTATGTACCCTGTATGTGTATGTGGCCTGTATTTCGCATGTAGCGTAGGCCGAGGGAAGCTTAGTGTTAAGACACTCTGGTGCCCATTAAATATTAATATAATGTTAAAATTGTTATATATAAAATTTTAATCCGACTTAAGCATTTTTTGATATTTCATTATCATGTGGAATACGAGTAAAAGTTTTCGGAGGCAGTATACCGAGAAATAAGCCACCAGCGGCTTTACTGTGAACCCTTACAAAAAAAATTGCACACTACAAGCTTTCTCTCAGTGAAATATTTAACTTTGTAAGCTTTTCATTTCATTCTATTATATTTTATACGGAGAAGCCGTTGTGTAAAATTATTTTTATGTAGAATTTTATAATGCATTTTCGATTTTTGTAAAGGTCAAAAAGACAATCTGTGATTAAAATTTAGAGTTATTTTTCGAGAGATTTGATTATTTTTAACGGTTGTTTTTTAAATTTATTATAAGGAAAATTACAAAACTAACTATTATACTTATGCCACGATAGTCGTGGGTTCAGTTTCCAAATTGATGATTGGAAAGTAAACGTGGCGATTGAGTGCGATTTCCGTTCAGATCTTCCATTTCTTCGCTTTGGTAACGAGGCAAAGCGTACGTTGAGTTCCGCTAAAATTTCGAGAATTCAGCGGAAAGTAGGTAACAAAGGGGTCTTATCGGGAACGATGTCTTACCGCTAGGTTCCCACTAATAGATCGACGCTGAAAAGCGATCTTGTCGTATCTCAAAAGAAGGCTGTTTTCTGCGTCGATATACAAAACTTACATAAGATAAATGAAAAAATAACATCTCATATAGCAACTCCCAAATAATTTCCAACATTCAGATTTCGAGAATCTACATATGAACATACATTTATCACAGAACCTCACATACTCGTACGTATGCAAGTAAAAAGCGTTCTCATTTCGTAAAAAATGTACCATTCCACTGATACGGGGACGAGTACGGTAGTCGGTGCTCTACAGAAATGCACTCGTAATACTTACACTGAAGAATATAAAGATGGGGAAAAAAATATTAAACGTGACAGGAAAGCCATCCGTTTTTAATATGTTCGCTGGAGAAAGTTTCTTGTGAGCTGAATGTTGGTGGTGTCTTTAGTTTGCAGTTTTGTATATTAAGGAACTTGGGTACAGTCTGGAAATAAACTTATCGAATTTCTATTTTTGTAGCAAAGTTGATTATTTGGTATGGGACTTAATTAATATTCTATAGGTTTTTTTTTTTGCTTCAATATTAATAAAATTTTCATATTTAGGTATTTGTCCTTTATTTATGCTGTAAGTACGTACTTTTAACCAAATTCCATAACTATAGATCCACGGAGAGCACCTATGTATAATTTTTGATTACGTAGCGACTTATATAAAATGCAGCAAAAACGATGAATAAACGTTCGTATCTTTTTATTGCATTGACTTAAAAGCTTATTTTTTTCTATGTTCTAAGAGAAGGTTCCATCTGAATTTTCGATATTAATTTCAGCATTACAGGTATCATCAATCCACGCAATCTTAACAGAAGAACAGACGAACACCAAAATGATCCTATAAGTGTTCTGTTATTTTCTTTTGAACTACGAAACCCTAAAAACAAAATTTACTTCTTATTTAAATGTTGTTCAAATACAAAAAAACAAAACGGTGGAAGTTTAAAAGGATTATAACAAAAATCTTACAAAGACCACGGAAGATGACAAGACTTACTTAAGCTATCATTTCTTGCTGTTTCCCAACATTCAGTATAGCTACTCGTAAATCCACCAGATCTTAGGCTTTCTTCCTTTTCAAACATTTCCCTTTTATTTCCTAATCCAACGGCTTATTTGTTCGTAAAAGGATTACCATGTTGTGTACTGTCGACATCATAATACAATTATTCAGTGATGAAATATTATGTTTTTTTTTTTAATTGAAATTAAAGAACAAAAGCAAAGCGTGGCGTTGAGTTCTTCTACTCACCACGTAATGGAAGCGTGAAATTAAGAAAAAATATTAAATAAATTAATACTAAGTCGAAGTGGAGATCCGAGACAAAAGAAGAAAGATATGTTAAAATGAACAATACTGATATATTTTCATTTCGTATAATTTTCGCAGTAATTTTGTGATTTAATATAATACAAGAACATTTAATCTTTCAGTTATAAAACTGATTTCATTCATTAATTTAACTTTTCTTTCTATTTTCATACAATATATCCTGCAAGAAATTAATGCAACTAACCGAAACTAGTAATCAAAAATATTAGTACTGTAAATTTGATTCTCAAATTGAATTTCAATAATACTGTATTCTATTGTTATCAGATTTTATCACAAAAAATAAACGACCATTAAAAAAAAATAAAAATAATTTAACATTTTTCAAATGAACTGTACCCACTCCGTAACAAGTAAGAAAATGGATAACCTCGTAACTGGATTGCAGCGGATCATACTAACGCACCTTTGTATTTTTACCGTCTTGTATAGAGTATTACTTTACTTAGTACTTTTCCACATGTTTTTTTGCTACAAAAGATTTATTTATCAACCCTGATGGATTATGTGTTTTAACGTTAAGTAAGAATACGGAGTTTTTTGGTTGGTTACAATTGTAACCAAACAAAATTTTCTCTTTCTCAACAAATTTAATTAAATTTGTTGAGAAAATTTCAGTTAACATTATGGTTGTAGATTCGATATCCACATATTTCATTTAATAATATATAAGTAAAGAGAATTTACTGTCTTTAAATATAGCGTTCGTTTTTTATGACATCCGTCGGATGACTATAATTAATTGACAGCCAGTGAATACATGTGAAGATAAAAGCAATATAAGATTAATAGCTATAAACCCAAGCAAACTGGGTAATTTCTTATTAATAATTTCTATTATATTAAAAACCCTTAATAATACCATATTATTACAATAGATCCGAACTTAAAGATAAAATAACGAAGCAACGAGCTGCATCCAACCCGTTTGATCTGTCATCCACTTAGCGCGAAGGTTTTGTAACGCAACACTCACCGAACCGTTCCCGAAAATCAATGTCTAGACGCTTACTTCGGTCTCTTGGCAAGAATTTGGAAAGAACTGAGAAGGTACGCTATGAAAATGTTATTTAAAAGGTTTGATAATGCTAGTTATAAATTGAAGTGAAGCTGATTTTTTTTCTTTTGTTTTGCTTTACTCCTAGCTGGTAGCTAAAGAGAATGGAGCAATTAATACCAAATATTAAATAGGTATTTATCTTATTTATTTGATTAAAAATACAATAAATAGTGTTTAATATATCAAGTAAGCCAAATTAACCATTCACTATGAGAATCTAACCCACATCCATATTATAACAAATCGAAGTCAAATATTTTTTTTTCATTTATGAAAATCGATTCACTGGCTTAACGATGACAAGGGAACAAAAGAACGGACATACATACTACACGCTAAAAACATAACCCTCCATTGAGCTTCACCGCAGTCGGGTAAAAAGTAATATATATTTTCACATAAACGATGTACCGTCTCCATAAAAGCAATGCTTTCTTACATCTGGACTAATTCCTTCCGACATGGAAGGAACAAGTAATGTAACCCGATAAAGGTAGATTCAGCAGCATCTGCTCAATTTGCCGTTGTTTGGGTCAAACGAGAGAGAATGTACTTACGTATTCATTATCTTGAATTTTACTATATGTATGTATGTATGTGTATGACAGAGTTTGTGTTGAATAAGATACAAGTTTTATTTTAATAATTAAATAAAAAATTAAATCAGCTTCTAGAGGGAAAGATACACAGAGGGAAACAGAAGGAACCTAGTGTTAAGACGCTCCGTTCACCCAGTAGGAAGTAGCGGGGAAGTATCCCCGCTTGCATACAAAAATAAAATGATTTGTCTTGCTGCTTCTTGTTTCTTCGTGTAATATGTCCACATTAAGTAAAGATGGCTAAGTAAGACTGGAGATAAAACAGTATTCTCCATTTTCAATCAGAGTTTCAGTCAGTCAGCATTCTCATGTACCTATATTATATTTTAATTGATTCCATTTAACGCAAAACTTTTTTCTTTACTTCAATGTTTTCTAGTCAAGTAAGAGATTACTTGACTTTATTTAAACACAAAAAACGCTGGCTAAATGAAAATGGCGAGGCCAGTCTTGGAGGAGGGGTACAAAGTGTGACTGCAAACGCGACAGGTCGTGCCATTTCTCCGCTCTGGTGTCAAGGCAAGGCGCGCCGTTAAGTTACGCCACTCAACACGAAATGTCTTCAAACTTCGGCCAAAAATGGTTCCCTCTGCTTACCCTTACCTTACTGAAGCCGACACAAAATGAAAATCGAACTCGTACTAACAACCTGATGACAAAGGCCAAATCTCCTGCCACAGCTTACACATCCTACAAAATACCCTCTTAGATAATTATACAAAACAGCTAATTACCGTTGCCGTGACCGTGAAAATGTCCCGTCCCGAGACATAGCAATATAAATCATTCAACCCTTAAAATGTAATCTGAGGGTATCTTAGACCGCGTCGGCTCCGGCCTCGCGTCAGCCGCACCGGTCATATTTTAAAATTTCAGACAAAGCTTCACAGATTTACGATCGGATTGTGTAAATTGGAAAGTTTGGGAAGACATATTGCATCCGACGCGAAATTATTGTGGGTTCAATTTTTTTTTGCTGCTCTCTCTCTCTCTCTTTCTCTTTTCATACACTATGGTGTATAAAAGCAATTTGTTTGGTGAGTGCGTTTAACGTGTGGAAATTAAGTCAGGTACAAATTGATTATTTCTCGTATGATACCATCGTAGTACAGTGGAATAGGATCTGACAGCAATCAGAGAAACCCTCTGATTGCTGGATCTATTATACTACTTAACGTTGTTGAGTAATGGAACTTAACGCCGCGCTTTGTCTTGTTACCAGAGTTAGAGAATAAAAATATTTGATTCCTTAAGTATAAATCAAACCCACTACCGTCATGTTTATAGCTACGTCTGTCACACACAGCTTTAATATTAATATTCCTTGAAACTGAATTAACCTACAATCTTTGTATTTTGCCAAATACCGAATAAGTCTACAATTTTTAAGTCAATTTGCAAATATGAAACTTTATATAGATACATGTTTTTGTATTTATAAATATCGGTTTTAATACCATTTAACCCATTTACCCATTTGAGCACAAGCATATGGCTGTAACCTATCGAAGGTTGAGGGTTCGACCCCCATTCGAGGAATCATTTCCTCTATTCAATATTTACATTTCTTCGCTCTGGTACAAATTAAAAACAAAATCATATTAATATTTGAGTAAAATTATAATCCAAAATAAGCATATTCATAATTTAGTTATTCTTTAGGAAAGACTACTAAAATATGATATAGTGTATATACACTATATCATATTTTAGTGCAGGCTTAAATAATTGTACGTGAGCATCTGTGGTGTAGTCGTAGCAATATAAATTATTATGATATATTTATTTTCCGCTTTGTGTATACAATTTTCTAAAACGTTAATAAGTTAGACTGGAGGCATTGTGTGTTGAATGGTGTAACTCAACGCCACGCTTTACTTCGATACCAAATTAAATCAGCTTCACGCCGTATCCCGCATACAGCAGGATAGACAGAGGGAAACTAGAGGGTAACTTTTTATTCTGAAAGTTTTGCCTGTTGAGTAGCGCCTCGAAACTCAACGCCGCTTTTTAAGTTCCTTTTGCACATCTACTAAATACATGAAACATATCTATCTATACATAATATAATAAATAATAAAAATCATATATGATATTAAGTAAATATTTTTAACACATTCCCAGTAAAAGCTAAAAGTTTCTACGTTATTCGCTGTACGGAACAACGTCGAGTTCTTATCGAGACTTATACTGACGTGTTTCCAAAAGTTTGTTTGTTACGCTCATATGGAGTCGTGTCATCGATCCTCTTATCGAAACCCAAAAGTATCTCGGAAGTCTTCCAACATTACCATGTAAGGAAATACTGTTAGGGATTCATTCTGTTTGGAACAGCCTTCTATTGAGTGTCCTTTATAACTAATTGAAAATTTTGGACTATTTAAGTGTTTAAGTTGTTTAAGATTTATAGAACAGTTGTAGTTGTGAGTTAGTTGAAGATGTAAGGTGATACCCAGTTTTGAAAAACAAATTGCTTTAAAGGAATGTCGTTGAAAAAATTTTGAACCCTTCACGCGTTTCCTAGGAATAGGGCTTTGGCAGACGGATAGACAGACAGACAGACGCAAAACAAAGAGCTCTTATAAATATTCTGTTTCTTCTAAGGAATTGCTATGGTGACTATGACACTTTTATCTTTATAGATTACTATCTTTTATTCTTCGCCTTCTCCCCGTGTTCATATAATACAATCTAAGTGCCCGAGATATATTTTATTCACTCCAAATTCATACATTTATTCACCAAATTAATTATTTTTAGACTTTGAACACATCATATTCGCCATTTTTCACTGCAATTTACTGTCTTAAAGGTATACTTTATTTTTGAAGTGAAAGAGGAAAAAAATTGAAAGTAACAATTTGAGGTTGTAAATGAAGCTATAAATGATACAATTTAATTTTAATACTTTACTATGTTTATAGTAGAATACATCGAAGCAGTTATAATGATGTAATACAAGCGTATAAAAATCTACACGGAGGAGGAAATCCTCTATATAAGATATATCTAATTAATTAATGTTTTCCCATAGAACCTAGAAAGAAGTAGTTCCTAAGATTAAAGCTATCCACCAATAAAATTTATTTAGCTTTATAATGTTTGTATAGATGTAAATATAATATTTGTTTTAAATCGAACAGGCTGACCCAATAACGAAATCTGACATTTTTACATATACAGTACATAGTAACTGACATGATATCTCTATAAAATAATTTTATATATAAAAAAGATATTATTATAGCAATATTTGTTCTCATTTCTTGTAATTATGTAACAATTAGGAAATGGGAGCTTCATAAAACACGGTTTGTTTTATGAATTGTTTCATAAAAGGAAATGGAAGGAAATTTCTGTATTTTTTTAGATGGAATTATAAAAGTGTTTATAAATTAATATTTTTTTCTTCTTTTGTAAAATAATTTCAGGTAATTGTAGTAGAAATGGTAAAAATTACTCGAGATTATCACTTTTAATTTGTGAAAGGGTGAATATTGTAGACATCTTTTGTTTAATCGTACAAAAATGGTCTAGTCAAAGTAATACAGGAGTTGCTAGACTTATAAATAAAGGACAGCCTCACGTTTCAAGCAGGGTAGGTAGAGAAAACCTAGTTACTCTCTAATAATAAGTTTCCTCTATTTATTTATAAAGTTGAAAAAGAAAATTATATGTACTGAAATAAATTTCTAATTTCGTGATCACTCTCTGAGAGAATAAAAAGTTATTTTTAAATAAAGGTCAACCTATGCAAAATATTTTAGAAATATTGTAAGATACATATTTCCCGCAGTATGAAACGTAAATATAGTTTCAGCTGTGTGTGTCTGTAGGTTAGCCAATAACAAAAGAGTTTTAAGTAAATAGATAGACAAATAGGAAACAAATGTTACATTTAATAAAAAAAATTGTCAATAATAAAAAACCAAAAGATGGCCACTAAATTTCAAAATAGACAAAAAAAAAACCAACTTCTTTTATAATATATAATTTATTTTTTCATAACATTCCCTAAGTATTAAACATAATACAAATTTCTATGGTAATCACCACACATCATTCTATTCAAAGTCCACCTCATGTAATCATCACTACACTTATCTCCTATAACACACTGCCCCCTTTTCGTGCACCATCCACATCCATATTCCCTTCTAATTTGTAAACACGTTTCACAATCGTGTCCTAATAATTCACATTGATATATCGAAATTGGTATTTCGTTAGAGAAGGGGTTGAACCCACCCCAAATGAGCTGAAAAGTGCCTTCTCCTACTTGTTTAATTTTACTATTAAGTACTATAGGATAGCAATAGACATATTCTCCTAAAATGATCCCCCTAAGATGAGATATACGATCTTTTAATTTAACTTGACAAACAATTTCCTTTTCATATAATACTGGATCGATGTTTATTAATTTAACTTTTAAATTTGTTCGTACACCTGTTGGTACTAAGATGGATTTCCAGTGTTCATAAGCTATTCTAGGACAAGATTGGTTTCCGTAGAAAATTCTCTCCTTACTTGGACACAGATGCACTGGATTATCAGAGCACCCAAAATTATGACACCATCCACATTTGTAAGAGACAGCGTTTACACAATTGTAACAAGTCCTAAATGTTTGACAATAAGCACGAGGATCGTTTTTTGGTGATTTATTTTTTTCTCTTGTACTATTATTATTTTCAATGATTCCCTTTATTTCCAACCCGTCTGTATTTTCTTCTGTATTCACTTCCACTTCGCATTGTGCTCCCATTGAATATATGAGAATAAAAATTATAATAAAATATATGATAAGAGGAAACTTCATGTTGAATGAAGCCGTGATTTCTTCAAATGATAATAAAAGGGTAAACGCGGTTTTTATATAGAAATAGAATATTTGTTTAATCTACCACATCGTCAATACCGGAACTATAAAAACATTGAGAACAATGGTGGCTACTTATTTCTTTAACTTGTTATATTTTATAGTTAGAGCAAATATTATGAGATTCTTCAATAGTTGTATGAAGTAAGTGAATACTTACCTTTAGGTAAGTTGCTAGGAATTTTATACAACTTGAGGCTTATAAAAACTATTGTACTTTTAATATATGTATGTCTTTTTATTTGTAGAGAATATACTGATACTTTACTATCTACGCCTCGTGTTTTATTCATACAATGATATGAGATAAGGCGCGGCGTTGAGTTCCGCCTTTATGCAATACGCTATATCTCAAATTTGGGTGGAAAATGGAGAAGTCAAAGATTATCTGTGGAGCGAAGAGTCTTAAGACTACACTCTGCCTATCTTGAAAAAAAACCAGTATAATATTAAAAATTCAATTGGTAACAGAAACATTGAAAAACAATGAATAATATTTTGAATATATTAAAGCGTTTCTTCTTCATTTCTATGAGAGAAGAAACTTAGATTGCTTGAAAGCAAGTTGGGCGAACACTATATTTAATACCAATTACAGAGTAGCAAGGTTTTAGATATGGTGTAAATTGTAATTAAATTTGTTAAATTTTCAACATACTCTTTTTAACATATACATATTATAACTGTATTGATATATAAAATTTTGCGAATCAGGCTCGCATACGAAGGGTTCCGTATTATTATTCATAAGAACTGCAAATCATATGTATTGTATAGGAGCTTCGTAAAATATTTATTTTATTTTTAGTATTCGTTGTTATAGTGGCAATAGCAATACATAATTTGTGAAAATTTCAATTGTATAACATTTCATGAGATACAGGCAGTACAATGCTAGACGGACGGATGAACAGCGGCGTTTTAGGAATAGTTTTAGTTTTACCTTTGGGTACGGAATCCAGAAAAAAAAAAGATACTTTATGATTTTTCAGTTTTTAGTACAAATGATATTGTATAATTATTGAAGTATCATAAATTAAGTAAGGTATTCAAAAATTACATTTCGGGTTAATTTTGTTCTATGTTCCTCTTCGAAGATTTCCTAGTCGTAACATAAAGTTTTAATTTAAGTAATCAGATGTTATCGATGTATAATGTATACACAATATTTAGTGCAGTTTTAAAAAAATAGACGATCGCGTAAACACAATGGATGTGGATTCGATTCCTATTATTGGAAATGAAAACTCTTAAAATTTTTCTCCGTTCTAGCGTACGCGTCATATATCGATATGTCCTAAATTCGGGCGGAAAGTTGAGGACGGTGTATGTTAACACTACGCTATCTCTGCCGTTTTGCGGGAAAAAGCGTGAAGCTGTTATAAAAGCAAGCAAGGTATTCCTTTTTTAAAAATGTTATATTTTGGCTCATGGAACTTACTGCATTTAATTTGATTATATAAATTACACTAAATTAATAAATACTAATTATTTGTACAATACTATTATTGTATTTGAATCTTTCAATAAATATTATAATTGTTCTTGAGGTGTCTGATCGAACTAGCAACGACCGCGTGTACAACTAGGTACTACCTAACGATGTCTTGAAGATATCATCATTTTTTTTTATCTTTATACAATTTTTAGACATAGCTGCCTTGGTAGATTGAACCTAGTGTCAGGATACGATTCTCCAATTTTATTGGAAATCGAGACATTGCTTATTGAGTGATGGATCTCAATGTTGCATTTACTGTCATATGCTATTCCATTCAATCATGAAGGCATCTCGAAGATATCAGAAGTAAAAAATCTTTTGAAGACTGTTGTACTAATGAAATTCATAATAATTATTTTATTAACCGTTTAATCAATTCTTATATTCAAGTGGTAGTAGCAGTAGCAGCAGCAGTTGTGGCGTTAGTATCTGATGTTGAATTAGATGCATTTATTTCTGTATTCTGAGTGCCCTTCGTCATATCCGTAGCTGCTGTAGGAGATGGAGAAGATGTGGATGATTTAGTCGTGAGAACAATTTTATTCTCACATCCCACGTATATGTTGACAGAAATTGGATAGTTGTATAGGGATGTTATCCGTAGAACTAGATATTTGGATCTTAGACCTCCCCTTATTATTTGTACGTGAGGTCCTCTTCCAATGCCTAGACGGTCCGCTACTCGGAAATATGTTATCTGAAATATGTTTTCTTTATATTATATTTTATTAGCTTCGCTTTTAGTAGTTTAATAGGATATGTGGAATAAACCTAGTGGCAATACTCTCCGTTCTGCTTGTGTGCTGTGTGGTGGAGCTAAACTCCGCGTTTAAACATACGTAATATTTTTGGCTTCACGCTCTATCCCGCATATAGTAGGCACAGGGGACCTAGGAAACCCTTCTCTACTATCGACCGAATATTTTACATTTTCGAAATATCGCGTGTCAAGTAGCGGAACCCTATCACATCAAGAATAAGGATTTGAAACAAAAATTAAGAAATTACCGGACATTTAAATATCCTTCCATATTTGGCCAGCACTTTTCTGTACGGTACTCGTTCCTTATAAAGTACATCTTGTGCCATTAGGAGATCATTCTGCCTAAACATACCAACATAAAAATCACATACACAAATATTTATTGTAAGTAAAACTAGCAACACTATCGCGTACATAATTTTGATGTAATAAAACAACACTTTTCATAATTATGAATAATTATTTTTCGTCTTTATTAGTTTTTAATGAGATTTTTATAGGTTTTCTACTTATTAAATGAATATTTAAACTATTCTTAAAATAGTATTAGTAGATTTTGAATTGAAAATGAAAATCTATATGAATAGAATAAAAAAACAGAATTTATTCGTTTTATTTTCTTTTTAGCAGATTTATTATACGAAATGCGGTGGTAGCTTCCTGTAGGACTAATACTACTGACATTACTAAGATTAAATAAATAATTCGATGTTTCTCATAATTGTCTATATTTAAATTTAATGTTAATATTTTGTCTTATACTATTTATAATAAAAAATGTATCATAGGCAAAATAAGCTAAAAATCTAAGGCTGAAAAACCACCTATTTCGTCAATTTAAATTTAAAAACAAAACTAAATGATTTTAATTTACGAAAACCTTTGAATGCAAGTCGACATTTTCCAAAGCTGTCAATTTGTCACCTAAGTTGATATTTATGTTCGAATATATCCAAAGTGTCTAATATTATATGAAACGCGCACACCTGGCTGCGGTAAACAGAATGAAGATGAAATTCCATGACAAAGGCGATACGAGGCTCAGCTTTGGTATATTGTTATACTTGTTTAGTATGAACTAGCCAGCTACTCGCGGCTTCGCCCGCTTTAAATTTGTTATTGTATTATAGTCAAATTATACTTAATTATAATTGGCCAGTGGCGTAGGGGCACAAGCGTGTGACTATAAATGGGTTGTGGGTTCGATTTCCAGCTTCACGCTGTATTCCGCATACAGCAGTGTAGGCAGAGGGAACCTAGTGTTAAGACACTCCGCCAAATTCTGGAGGCATTACATGTAGAGTGTCAGAAATGAACCGTTCGATCTCCACTCGAAGAAATTAACGATATTCCCTTCAATAATGCAAATTGAACACACAACCCTCCCATTTCCAGTCGGACACTGTCGAAGTCTAAACATAAAAATTGTAATAACCCATTTATCTGTTGTCTTTTAAATAATGATCGCAATCAAAAATACTTCTCCGCACTTTATAGGAAATCGTGTTGGTAACGACCAAATTTAAAGAAAGCCTCAAAACGACAGCCAATTTGTTCACAAAACGGTGCAAATTGAGATGGATTTAACCAATTTGGACCACTCATTTTATAATTCATTGTAATAATGGGGAAATGAGACCTTTATTATAAATAAGTCGAAATATTTACTTTAGTAGGCGTTGATTAGAGGCTTAAATTGGCTTAAAGTAAAATATTTAATATTCTCATTTTTTCGCTGTAGTGTCGAGTGTCACCTTGAAAATGGGGATTGGGGTGTTTTAACACTAGGCTCCTTTTGTCTACCCTGCTACATGCGGAAAATAGCGTGAAACTGAAAAAAACAAAAATAATAAATAGTATTTTTTAATTGTGATGACGTTCCTGCTTTTTTGAATACCCATTATTTAAAACTAATCTATAAGAATTCAATTGATTTAGAGACACGAAATTGGACAGAAAGTTGGGAATAAAGTTACTTAATATTAGGTTCCCTCTGTCTTTTCAGTTATGGATTAAAAAGAGTAAAACTGTGTTTTTTTTTTCTTTAGATCACCAGTGATCACCGCTGCCCACGACCCCGTGTAACACCAGAGGAGCTACAGGTGAGTTGTTTTCTTTTAATGTCTCGATGCGTTCCCTAAATGATTCAATTTTGTGGCTATATTTATGTTTTAATTATTTTTTTACCGTATGCAAGAATATCTTGAAATATTATAAAGACTACTGAAAATATTTGATTCACATATTTTTTGTACCATTAAATTAAGTATTTCTTGTTGAAAGTACCAGCACTATAAAACAAATAATAGAAGTCTGGTATACAACAAATAGAAAAAAAAAATTGCTAACAATTATGGTATTTTGAAATGGGTCTTTAATTGACTTTATTGTTTTGTTTTGTATGACCAATTATTTTACTGGGTAACCTCAATTTGAAGTGGTGCTTAGTTGAGATGTATTGACTATGATGGTAAAAATTGGTTCGAATCCAATTATTTTTATTATAATACAGCTCTTACATGCTACAGCTGTACCATGTTATATCCTGCATAGAGTAAGGTAGACAGAAGGAGAATAGAGAGACGGAGGACGGAGTATCTTAACACTAAGTGTCCGTTCTCCTACCAATACGAATGACGGAGCTCAACACCGTGCTTTGTTCTGTTACCCGGGCGAGGAAATGGAAATGCTGTTCCATTGCGCCAAGACGATTTTATTTCTATATAGAGGTGCCAAATTCTCATATATTCCTTAAATATCATACAAGTTACAAATATAGAATCGGTCCTTGTGCAATGGGACGATGTTTGGCAGTAAACACACTGTGGATTCGATTCCCATTCAGGGCAAATTAGTTATTTGCATTTCCTCGTTTTGATAAGCGTGGCGATGAGCTAATTACCTGAATAGGTCTAAAAGTAGGGAATCCAATATCTTTCTATCCAGGGTGGATAGAAAGGGTCATATACAAAAAAAATACAAATATAGTACATAACACGACAAATTTCAAAAGGTAATCAACAATAACTAAATCATTACACCAGTTAATACAAACTTTAGTGCAATATAAATTAATCGCGTGTCAACTGAGTCCTCAATCACCAAGCTATTGATGGATGGACGGCAGTTTGGGCGCTATCAATCATGATAGTGAACAAGTGACCTATCGATTTGTGAATGGTTTATTACTATTGGTGATTTTTTTTTATCTTAATCTAGGTATATTGCATAAATCCTGTATATTAATAGAAGAGAATATAGTGCTGAGACATTCCGTTGTTGACATGCTTTGTTTTGCCAACCCGCTAAACAAAGCATAATCTTAAAAATATAGAAGGAACGTTGTAACTCGAATTACTTTTTTTATTATCTTTTCCTACTCGATTGGAAAATTAAGCGTCAATAACCAAAAAAGTGTTTAATTAACGAAACTAGTAATTTTTTTACTAAACGCATTTTGGACCATTTTTACATAATATTTATATCAAAATTAAGGAGGCTAGTACCTAGTCGAGGAAATAAAATATTTAATATTTTAATTTCTTCGCTTTAGCGTCGAGGCAAAGCACTGCGTTGAGTTCCACTACTCTATAAACAATGCCTCTAGAATTTGGTGAAAAGTGTCCTAACACTAGGCTCCCTTTGCCTACCCTGCGTGATACAGCGTGAAACAAAAAAAAAACAAATTATACTTAAGTTACAACAAAACAGGTAAAGCAAAGTCAGTAGTCACTGCCAGTAAGTAATAAATCAGACGTGAGTGCCTCTCTATAACCCGCACCCCGCACAATGAGTCGGGGAAGCGTTAACACTCTCAAATCCGGCTTTTACATTAATGTGTTTATTTATAAGCAATTTCCTTCCCTCTAGCTGTAGGGGATTCACGGGTTATTTCGTATTTGAGAACGTGCGTTTATTTTTTTTTTAAAGTGAAGATTAATAATGTGAGGAAAGTCGTAGCCTATGCGTAAGCGTTAGATTGTGTACGCGGTAGGGTGTATGTTCGATTTCTGTTTGAGGATATTTAATAAAGAGTATAATTAATATTTTCATTTCTTCACCATTTGCCATGTTACCAACATGGCAAAGCGCGGCATGAGGACGGACGGACTTATTCAACACAAAGAAAGAAAGTGGGGAACTGGAAAAGAAAGTGGGGAACTGAGTTTCTTTACATTAGGTTCCCAGGCTCTCTCTGTCTATTCTGCTATATGCGAGATAGAGCGTGATCCCCACAACTGTCCCACAACCACGGAATGCCTTCAAAGTTCGACGGTTAATGGGTTTTAATGGGAACGGAATATCTTAACTCTATTTCCAGCTCCAGCGTAATTCTAAAAAAAGTTCTTAATGTAATTTTAATCTGTATGTTTTCATCTTACAATACAGACCGGTTGCGAGTAATGACAGAGGCCTGGGACCACTGCGCGAATATGTGTGAGGGTGCATTTTTTCATGCACTCCTATATGATAGGAGTATCAATGTGATTTAGTGCTAAACGCCATCTCATGCTGTTTGGCTTTTGATTGGCATTTTAACTTTATTTGTTAGAGATAAGCAGTTATTATTATTTTGTATTTAAATAATATTTGTTGTAATTCCCGTTACAAGTAATATATGTAGGTTTTTTTAATATTTATCGCTTCTTCTTTAGCAGGGTAGGCAAATAAGCATTGATAGACGTTATTGTTAGACAAGTATTACTATATGCGGCGTTGAGCTCCACCAGTCAACTCGCAATGCCTCTAGAATGCGAATTTCCAGCGGAAAGTCGGGAACGGAATTCCGGTGATTACGATAAAAAAAGTAAAATATTTCAATTAAATATTGTAGGTACGAAGCTTAAGCTAATAAAGAAAATCTTCTCCTATAATAAGTTACTTTTAAATTTTTATTAAGATGTTATTTTAAAAGTATAGCACAAAGTGCATAAAGAAACCTTTGAAGTTGCACAAGAAAATTAATTTTTATCAAGAATTAGTTCATTCCATACTCCTTTTAAGAGAATAAAGGTTCTACAAAGCTAATAAAAACTATTTAATCATTGTGGAAGATTTTATTACAGCTTACTTAATAAATTAATTATTTATATTTTATAGTAGTGTACAGTCCAGTCCTCTT
>JAEBDU010000096.1:195951-209612 GCA_016802625.1 Heliconius numata
CAAAAAATAAAATATTCTTCATTATCTCTATAAAGTAGATGCTAAATACAATCATGCAAATACCTAAGACCGTTCAGCCTGAAGCTCATTTGATTGTAAAGCTTTAAAAGATTTATTGTTTCTTTTTTAATGTGGTTTTCCTTATGTCTGTAGATCGTGTGAGACTTTGGTGTAATTTATTATTCTAAGAATCTTTTACTTATTACTTGTTGTATATAGGTATAGGCTAATGCTTTTTTCTTTTTTAGATTCACAATGTAGGCAAAGAGCTCTGACACTTTGATCTCATTAAGATTATAATTGGAATATTATTTATTTAATATTTTTTAATAATTTTGAATTGTTATTCCACACTTATAAAGTAGTTGTTTTTATCGAAAATGTATAAAAAATATATGTTTTTTAAAAAATATAAACATAATAATATAATTAATAAAATAAAGGCAACGCCACTATAAAAGAGGTACCTACATAACAGGCAATATACAAGCTTTATACAAACAAAATTTCTATTTTTATTTACGTTACATACAGATTAATGTTATGACCGCTGAACCATTTCATAACAATTTTAGTTTTTTTCCCTACAAACAAAATAAATCTCCCTATAGTTAAACGCGATTCATGAAAGCCTAAAATATATGTAATTCAATCATCACAGACGGACGGACGTCTATTGAAGATTAAGGGATCTTAATGGGAAATCAATTTTACGAAAAATACAAAGTAATATGTGAAGGTTTCTATTTTTTCACCCGAAAACGATGGTAATTCCGGTTGTGCAAAAGAAATTTTTTTGAAAATATTTGGAATGGAACGACGAAAGTAATTATAATTTTTGTACTACAGTTTGAGGCCATATTGGTGAAGTATTAATTTGTTTGAAAGCTGGTGACGGTTGCAAGTTTCAGTATCTTTTTGTTATAGCTTCACGCTTTATCTCGCAAATGGCATGGTAAACAGTGAATACCTAGTATTAAAACAATCCGTTAACCATTTTCCGCCTTCGTTTCTGTAATTCAACGTTCATCGTTCATGATTGAATGTATCAATTTGTTGGTAAATGTAGCATACAGCATGTAGGTGGTATGCGGGCGAAGCCGCGAGTGGGCCGCTAGTAATATTAATATAAGGGGCCGTCACAGTCGTTTAACTTGTGTCTGTAAACGCGACGGTTGTGGGCTCGATTCTCATTGAGGGGAATGATTTAATTTTTTTCGCTTTTGTAGGTATTTGTTACCCGAGCGAGGAAGTGAATAACTCTTTTGTCTTGACAAGCCGTGATGTTGAGTTCCGATACTCAACACCTAATGTTTCGAAAACAGGACAAAAAGTGAAGAGCGGAGTGTTTAAACACTAGGTTCGCTCTGCTTTCCCTGCTATATGTAGGATACAGCGTAAAGCTAAAAGATTTTATATATTAAATTGTTTCCAGGTGAACATAAAATGATGATATCGAAATAACGCTTCATTTGCTTGAAAAGAGGGCTCGAGAAAAGTCCTTCTGACAATTCCTTTTATATTTGACACTCACGACAACTAATCCTTGACACAGCGACATGATTTCTCACGACTTGTTGTTTATTATTTAAGAATGTACTTAAGTAGCCTTCTCTGGACTTATTTTTTTACTTTTAAAATAGATTTTTGTTTTCGTAATGATTGTAGATTCGATTTCGACGCGGGAAAGCCCACAAGGATGATGTTTTTGGCGCGTATTTTTATATGTATGTGTATATATTCGTTTTTTTGTTCTCTTGCAACTTTTATACGAGTTAACCGATTTTGAAACGTCGTTATATTTGCCCTGATGGCGCAAATTTTACTTACTGGATATATTAATTTAATTTATTCAGTCGAATTTTTTGTTTTGCTTACAATTTAAATTTTCCCACTCTTCCCCATACCATGTCTTATGTAGAAATTGAAAAAAAGCTACTTTTTAAATTTTACATATTAAGTACAGATTGTACATAATTTTCAGTTCGGTTCAATTACTTTTGATATTACTGATGCATTGGTGATAATGGGCAAATTTATTAAGTGATAAGAGAAAATGCCATACTGTAATAAATATTATCAATGACGTAATCGTAGGGCAGTTAAAATATTATTGATAAACCGCGATATTCCGAAAATATTTCAGCGTATGTACGATGATGATGATGATGCATCAAAACTAATAATGCGATGTAAAAATCTTTAATATATTGCAGTCAAACGCCGAATGTAAAATAGTCTCGTCTCAAGAAAATTTACTTAAAATAATTGCCGCGGAAAATTAAAAAACCGGACAAGTGCGTTAGAAGTCTCGAGCTTTTTCCGAAATTCAGGCTTAGCATAGCCAGATTTCTTTCATCAGATACCTTACTTGAACTAGCGGCTTTAATACCAAATCTTGCCCTAGGTTACTAGTTTTTTAGGATTCAACTACAAATGTATAGTTTTAAAAATGTATATGTTCCTACACTAGTATTACCTGCTGGCTACCAAATTTCATAATAATTTATAGTGTCGAAATACGCGTTTTTTCATCTTTTTTCAAAGTACATATAGAAATATGATTTATTTTGAGGAAATCATGGGGGCCGTAGATCTGACTATATGTTTTGAATTTTAACTCGTTCTCCAAGCGTTCCTCAAATAAAGGATCTTGTCAGACAGACAGACAGACGGACAGCAGAGTAACCTTATAAGGGTTCCTTTTTTCCTTTAAAAGTATGGAACCCTAAAAATTAACAACATTTACTAAAACCTCCGTCAGAAAACTTTACTCGACGCCCGCTCATGCGTGTCCCCCCGCGCTACGACTGGCCTCAATAATATTAGAGTATAGGTACTTATAAACTTAAGAAATGTGTCAAATAATTTTGTTTATTTTTAAATATAAGTTATTGTTTGTACACGTGTAGCTCTTTCCAAACTTAGATTTTAAAAGCGAAGTCAAGCTGGCGTATAGTCAATGTGTCATTCAACATCGGAGGCTGGATGTGAACTGTCAAGAAGTAAATTAACCTGTCAGTCATGGTCGAGTGGGGACGGTGTGGTTAGCACCAAAGAACAATGGGTTAGAAATGATATCGAAAATTTACTTAAAAAAAATTGTGGTAGTGAAGAAGCTTACCTCTACTACTTATAGTATGATAATTAATTATTATTATATTTATTTTATAACAATTATATCAGGATGATGACTATGAGCTGAAAAAAAAACTATATCAACTTTAAAATATTAAGGTTAAAACGTGATCCTTAATATTCTAATTATTGTGAAAGTGTGTTCGTTTGTTTGTCTGTTACTCTTTAAGGTGTGAATTATTTCATCATAGAATTTGGACATAAGTACATACTTTAAAAAATGTATTAATGAACGAAAAAGTAAATATTTCCATCTTATTACCAGAACGAAGAGTTCTGGTAATAAGGCAGGCTACATAATTAGGCCCAACTTCTATAAATTACATGGTTGAAGAGCTGCCTATCGTTCTATATGCAGGATACAGCTCTGCACCTGCAATCTCTCTCCGCTTGGTAGGTTCGTAACATTTTCATAGAATCTTTGAACTGTATACTAGCTAGATATCATAAATATTCATATTTCTACGCTGCGGTTAAAGTTTTTGCAATGGTGATGGACTGTTGAATTTTTGTATTGTGACATATTTTCGCCTCAAAATACTATGGGTTTGATAAAATATAAAATATTTAAAAGACCCCGCGATTTTAAGCACAAAGTTTTTTTTGTTGCCGCGCTGACAATGAAATTGCTTAATTGAATATTTGTCTTTGTTGTCAGTTTTAAAAGGAATTGTTGTGTGATGTTCGTTACATTATATTGTAAATATTTTTATTTAAAAAAGAACATATGTTTTTAATATGTACGTATATTTCATAATTGGGCTCTATTTCTGTAAAATACTTAATTGAAAGCCTAGGCGTGGGATTGTCAACGCTATAGTTGTCGGTTCTTACTCAGAGAAATAAATTGTTATTATTATTTTCATTTTCTTTCTGAATATCTTAGCACTGGGTTCCCTACCTACCCATAAAAGTAAAAAAAAAGTAATTGCTTATAATAATGTTTATAATAATGCCTATTTTTTTTACAAAATAATACCCATAGAAAACTTATTTTCCACAAAATCGTAGTTTAGTAGTTCCAGTGGAGATCAAATGATTAAGCAGACAAACAACATTGACCAACTCCGTAACTGGATTAGTGACGGACTGTGGTACAAATAAATATTTACATAGGAAGGACTATTGTAATAAAATATTATAAATTGGTAGAGGCAGCCGTAGATGCGACGGTTGAAGGTTCGATTCCATCGCGGTAGAATGTATTGTTTCATTTCCTTGCTCTAAGAACACAAATTGCGGCGTTAAGTTTCGCCACACAACACGCTACGTCTCAAAAATTAGGCGGTACATGAAAAAATGTGAATACTAGTTACGTACTTGCGACCTCACTCGTGTTGATACCTAAATGACTCACTGAAAATTTAAAAAATACCATTAAGTGATCTTTGGTTATTCATTTCCTAGCTTTGATAATTCATACAATATACGGCGTTGAATTCCGTCATTCAATATTATGTAGTAAAAATACCTACCCTGCTATCGGAGATAATGTTTTTTTCTATTTCTTTTAGGAATTACTCTAATATAGGACAAGAAAATCAAACAATATAAAATAATTTAATCAAAAATGTTTCTTGCAAACGCAAGGTGCAAAATTTTTATAAAGGAAAATTGCAATTGTTTTTATAATATTTTCTATAATGCAGCTTCTGGTAGCTAAGTTCTTAGCTTTCCTGTTAATAAAGGGGCTTTTGCTTCTTATTATATTTTTGATTAAAATTAGTAACGGAAACGGTTAGTATATTTTTTTCAGCTTCACGCTGAATCCCGCATACTCGTAGCACTGTAGGCAGAGCAAGTTGAGTTCCGCCACCCAACACGCAATGCCTCCAGAATTCGGCGGAAAGTGAGCAGCAGAGTGTCTTAGCACTAGAGGTTCCCTCTGCCCACCCTTCCAAGTGCGGGTTAAAACGAGAAGCTACAACAAATATAATACTTCGAAGCCGAGAATGTATTATCCAGTGACTTTGTTACTAGAATTTACAGTAACAACACTGAATGGAGTTGAACTAATTTAAAAACGTGCGGACTAAAACTCTTTCGGGTATCCGCAAATCAAAGTTAAATTCTAATTGGAAAATTTGTTCCAGATCTACAATTTAGTTTCGTAAATCAGTTTTCCTTTCGTACCATAAACTCTATTCAGAGCGAACGAGTAAGGACATTTATTTATATCTTTGTTTGTATTTCCAGTACAAATGTTCTGCAATTTATGTATTGTAATCTTTAAAACAAAATTTAGAATTGTTTTTATATACTAAAATATTTTTATTTTTTAAAGAACGTTAATCTAAGCTGAGGTAAAGCGCGGTGTTGAGATCCGCCACTCAATATGGAAGAGCTCCAGAACCCTGTGGAAATTAGAGATGTGTTTTAATTATTTTTATTTCCCAGTTCACAAAAGATAAACTGTGGTGTTAAATTCCGCCACAACATGAAATGTCTTGAATTTGGACAACTTTGAACCTAGACAATCTAAGAAACTCAAGACACTTCTTTGCCATTAAAATACTTCCGTTCCTCTGCCGACGAGGCACTGCTTGTTAACTAGCAGAAATCAACGCTACCACTAAACACAGATGAAAATATTAAGTATTTCATTTATCCATAGAGTAGGAATCGAACCCACAACCGTCGCATTTACAATCCGCACCCTTGTGCTCCTGTAGCACGACGGCCTCAAGAATGAATACGAATAGTAACGGAACTTATTGTTAAACCAACAACTATCATCTTTAAAGTAGAGTAAATCTTTTATAGTTAAACGACCTAAATAAATTTCGTAGACCAAATAAGTTAATCCAAATAGAATGAACATAAAATATTGAGTAATTACCTTAACGCTGTAAGTCTCTAAGTTGGACTGAATAAACAAAGTAGCTGGAATCGTGCGGGGGCTAATTTCGGCTCAGGTTGACTTATGTAACTTTCTACGTCTTCCTTTGCTAACTTTGGCGTACATTTATCTATTACAGATGAATCAAGTAAAACTTGCATATTTCATGCAGTTCGCTGCTATGCTGCTTTTGCTATGGGTCAGCTTTGCCAGATTTTGTTTTGGGGAAAAACGAAGGGGAAAAAAGGGCCATTTCTGTCCCACTCAAATCATTAAAGTTTTGGGCTAAAAATCGGGACTTCCCGCCAAAATCCTAATGTCTGGCTGCGCTGATCCTGATCATGATGAAGATCTTTGCTAGAGGATTATATCCAATTCCTTTGTGAAAAATACCGTTTTGGGTAAAAAGGGAAAGTAGATAAAAAGGTTTTTTTTGTTTGACTTGTTATCTGCCGCCGAATTCTCTAACCATATAGTATGTCACAAACTTAAACACCACCCACACCATCTAGGTTCCACTCCACTACTATGTGATAAACTCCACCACCAAATGTGTCATATTTAATCTCTTATAGACGAAAATAGAAATATAAAGTGTTGTACAAGAAAACTCATAGAATAAAACCCAGTAAAGGCACAAGGCGTTCCACAAGTATATTATAATGGAATTATTACCTTCTATCCATACAAAAGGCGTATAAATTATAAGCGTAAAGATCAGACAGCGGGAAAACTGTAGATAATAACTCAAACTGGACAATAGGACTCCTGACCATTGTCCAGGGTCCATTCACACGACCTAGTCCTATTGAGTTTTATTAGATTTTTTTTTTATTGACGAATGACTTGACACTGTCTAGGCCGCAATTCTTCTTGCTAATATAAAGTGACAGCTTGGGGTTTTATATTGGAAATATTTTTGTGTAGGATAAATTGCTCTTTTAAGTTATTATTATAATACAAATATATGTAGATTTTTTTTAGTTTCTCAATACATAATGCCTTAGAAATTTAGCGGAAAATCGGGAAAGTGTCCTAACAATAGGTTTTCTCTCTCTGGGGATACAGGTGGTGCTAAAAAAATATATATTTGTACATTGAAGAAGAAGAAGTATCACACATATAGAAATTAAACCACCAACTTAGAAAAAACCTTTGTCCGACAAGCCCTGAAGGAGAGACCGATCGTTCGGTTAATTAAATAAATTCACTGTTCAACGTACATACTATCGTATAACGTTCTTCAAAATCAATTAATTGGAAAGCTTTTAGTGTCCAAGTGTTTCTATTGTGTATAAAAAAATATAGGAGACTCTTAGAATATCGATTGACCTTATTGTAGATTTTATTGTTACTTTTAAAGCGATAGTTGTGAGTTCGATTCACACTCGAGGGCATTTCTCTTCACTTATTTGTTATATACTCGTATATCTTCGATCTGGCTGCAAAAATTCAGCGGAAAATGGAGAAGGGTTTTAACACTAGGTTCCTTTTGCCTACCTACCTTGATATGTGCGGGATACAAAAAAATATATTTTTAAATCTATGGTTTCAACCATGAATTCCAAACGCCTGGATTTAAATGATGTTTATTTATTTTTTTAAATATGTATTATTTGGGTAACTTATAAACTTTTTAATCCCAAATTAAGTTTTTCATTGAAAATTTCATAAATATTAATTCTTAAAAGTAATACTTTTTTATTTAATTTTCTTATTATATAATTGTCTGGCAAGCCTTTAGTCTAAACGTGGGAGGCGTAACGTCCATATAGACGGACAATATTCAAGTACCCTTTGTGAGAATTTATTTGTCGATGTTTTTGGTTCTGTAGTTGACTTTTACATAACCATTGGAGGGTCCTATTTCCGGTTCAGCTTTGTGAGAAAATTTCTGTTTCCGCCTCATCCTCCTTCCTCCTCTATTATATCCGACCGCAATAAATTTAAGTGAAATCCAAATATAACGTGATAAATATGTTCTGTATAGCGTTTATATTATTCGCGTGGAAGTGATTTTAGCAGGGATATAGAGATATTTTCGAAATTGCAGTTAATTATTATTATTGTTTATATATTATTCGAGGCCGTCGTGGCGCAGCGGCACAAGGGTGTGTCTGTAATGTGATGATTATGGGTTCGATCCCCACTCGAGGAAGTGATTTATTTATTAACGTTTATTTCTGATGTCGAGGTAAGGCGCGGCGTTGAGTTCCGCCATTCAACTCTCAGTGAATTCGGCGGAAAGTGGGGAACTGAGTGTCTTAACACGAGGTTCCCTCTGCCAACCCTGCTGTGTGCGGGATACAGCGTGAAGCAGCTTCATTTATTTTTATTCTTCATCACTTACTTTAAATATTTTCACACACAAACATACATTACCATACAAAATTCAACACACCCAAATCATATACAATCCGTGGCAAAACTAATTAATTGCATATAATCAAAACAGATTACACACACAGCCAAATGAAATATAAACATATTCCAGTAAGCTTACCGAAGCGTGGCCCAAATCTCTGCGATATCAGTTGCTTATTCAATTGGGACCGATTTCGAACGAAAATACATTTGGGTGCAACGAATTTACAATTCACTTGCTCGTAGCTGGTCGCTGGTACGGGTGGGGACAATGGGGGGTGTTAGATACTGATGTTGATTATTGCTATAAATATAGCTTATAGGAATATGTGTATAGAAAAGATTATTTGGTATAATATGAGTTTTTTATGTTTATTTTCATTTCTTTGCTTTGGTGGTTGAAGTGCTGTGTCTAATTCCGCCACTCTAAAAAAGTGCCTTGAATTTGTTAGGAAAATTCGGAACGGAGTGTCTTAGGTATATGTTTTCTCTGCTTATCCTGGTATGCGGAAAAAATTGAGCTGCTCAGCTGCGTAACTTTTTTATCTTGTGTAATTAAACTTAATATCTAAAAAGTACAGTGTAAAAAAGGGAAGCAATGGAAAATATTTCTTTTAAATTTGCTTAAAATAACTGTATTCTGCATTATAAATGATTTTATATGCAATCTGTTGCTCATGAATAATAACACAAAATATTTTACTAAATAGAAATTCTCATAAAATATAATAATATTGGTGTGTACCCTCAATTCTGGCCGCACATGTACCATTTCTCTATGCATTTAGAGCTACATTTCGATGCGAGTGATGCGACCGAATGACCACTTGTCGGTGTAAGTGTCCCCGCTCGCCACCTATTTTGGATTTAGTACTATGATCCTTGTACTGAAATGCAGTTTGGGCCTCGCTGACTGCAATATATACATGTTATCGAGACTGTGCATACGTTACATGTTTAATGTATTTGGCGTGTTGTTTTAAGGCAAATTGTGGGTATACTAATATATTATTTGAATGTTGATATAGAAGTTCGGTTCCTATTCGTGAGAATGAAATGTTTTTGTATTTTCATTTCTACGCACTGGTAATGAGGTAAAGCGCGGCGTAGAGTTCCGCCTTCGCAATGCCTTAAGAATTTGGCGGAAAATATGAAACGTTAGTATTGCATTGGAAAAAAGTGTATCTTAACATTAATACTTACGTTTCTGTTACCTATCCTGTTATATGATACCTCGGCGTGAAGCTGTAAAATAAATCATTAACTACCCAGTGTTAAGACTTTTTTCTTCTCCGTTCTCCGTTTTCCGCTCAATTCCGGAGGCATTGCGTGCTTAATGGCGGAAACCCACGCCGCGCTTTGCTTTGATACCAGAGCGACAAAATTAATATATCCAAAAAATAAAATGTTTCTTTTCCTTAAGCAGATGCAGGCACACTTTTTGCCCTGCGCCACCACTGCTTCAATGTGAAAATTAAAAATAAAAGCTATTTAAAAAAAATCCATACTGAAAATTGACTACCATACCATACATAGCCATAAAAATTAACTTGTGAGTATATGATAATTTACAGAAACATTCATTTCTACAGTTTTCTACGTTAATAAAACATAATATATACTACTTTTGGGTTCCATTAACGGCTCTTCGATTGAGTTAATGCCTGATATTATAATATACGACAGTTGTTTAATGTAGATACTTATTTTATGGCTTTTGTTTCTTGTTTGTCGTGCGCCGATTACTGATACATCGTTTCGTATAAGTTTGTTTGCTTATCTGTTATATCTATTGATATGGAAAAGTATATTCTAAAATATAAGCGTTTCATATTTTTAAAAAATATTTATTACATATACCTATAAACTGTCGAGGCCTGGTCTCGAAATATTACATTTTATATTTTCATTTCTACGGTCTAGAGTCGAGGCACAACGCAGCTTAAATTTTCGCCATTTATATTAAAGCAATGCCTCCAGAATTCGGTGGAAAGTGGAGAACGGAATGTCTTAACACTAGGTTCCCTCTTCCGACCCTGCTGTGTGCGTGATACAGCGTGAAGCTTATTTGTTTTTTTTTTATGTAATAGCTGATAATAAATGGGTGGTAATATATACATATTAATTGTATATATTTGTATGTATTATATAGAAATTGAAATTAAATAGAAATACATGAGCGCCTTTGGGACTTATCAACAACTAATTATTGTAAAACCGTCAAACAGAAACCCCAAGTGCCGACGCTAACTAAAATAATGCTCTAAGATCGAACTTGTAATCGTATTGAGCTAAGTTTCGTTCATTTAATTAAACTAATAATGGAAGAGTAGCTTTTAAACGGTATAAGATGAACTTATACTTTAAAGTTTTTACTTAAACACACATATTATGTTGTATATGTATGTTTATATCTCATGAAATCTTTATTCTGCACAAAGCTGAGTAGACAGAGGGAACCTAATGTTAAAAGTCAGTGTTCAGGTTAATCTCTGTAGGGCACGTCTGCGTTAAATTATTTTCCAGTGCTACTAAGATATTGTGGCAGCGGCAGTATAAACGCGAAGCATTTCCAAGTAAGAATCAAACCCACAACGATCGCGTTCGCAGTCATTATATAGATTATAATAATTAAGGAAATTTGCCCCTCAGTATTCCGGATTCCGAAAGATATTGCCGTTTCCCATCTTCCGCTAAATTGCCATTGCGTGTTGAATGGCAGAACTCAACGCCACACTTTGCCTTGTTACCAGAGAAAGAAAATGGTTATATTAAACTTTATCTGGCCTCATAAAATATAATAAAGAAACTAAAACAATATTGCGACAAAACCAAGTTGATAAATATAGATAATATTTATTTCAAAGTTTAGCCAGGTTTTAACCAGTGTAAAAAAGTTTTATTTGTTTGTTTCCGCACAAGGAAAATCTTGTTTCGACGTCCGCCATTAAACACCCGCGCCATAACGCCTAACGCTCAATTACTGTCAATCTGAGCTGATGCTTGAAAAATCCGATCAACTTTAAGTGTCACTCTAAAACACTTGAAGTGGGGGAAAGTGACTAGTGCACTTGTGTATTACAGATTTTTGATATATGTTGTATTTGAATTTTAGTTTTCTTTTCTAATGTATTTTTTTGAGTGGGATTTTGTGCATGTTTCTCTATTGACCTTTGACAGCACAGTATCCATGATATTGAAGAAAGGTCGTCGTGCAGCAGCACAAAGTATTGTAAGCGCAACGGTCGTGGGTTCGATTCCACTTGAGACAGTGAATTATTTTTGTTTAGTGGCTCTTGTAACAGGGCACCGCGGTGTTAAGCTCCACCACTCAACACGCAATGTCTCAAAAATTGATTCCTTCTGCCTAAACATGGAATTGGTTAATATGTTTGGAAAGTAAAAAGCGAAATTTTCATTGTCTATGTTCTTGTATTGTTCTACTCTACAACATAACATAAATGAAAGAGGGTATTTAAAAATAAAAACATTAGTCCAACATAAAACTTCTATAGCAACTTAATTACATTCTGAATACGTATCAGATAACTTAGTTAACCTTTTAGTCAAATAAAGACATAAAATCCAATGAATAGAAATGGACCAATTATGAAGCACACGTGCGTTTTATGTTTTACCGAACGTTCGTGGTAATCAAATTGTTTTAATGGCTTGTAATTGTGGTGTCTTATCACTATGCTATATAAATATAATAGGAAAAATCTTTTTATTTTTTATTCTCATTCCCAACCTTTTTCTACCCCCTTACGACCTAAAGGTGTCCTTTAGGTTGCCTGGAAGAAGATCACTGTTTTGAGAGAACGGAGAACGGAGTGTCTTAATACTAGGCTCCCTTTACCTACCCTACTATTACTTGGTAGATAATTTAAATCGTTCCTTCGTCCTTTCTTTATTTTTGAGATTGTTAGTAGTTAGTGGAAGATTATTCGATAATGGTTTTCATAAGACCATACATATTGGAGGCTTTTCTATCAAAACAATGAACGAGCTAAGTACTTACAAGCCCTCGCTGCTATCTCTATACAATTTTGTTTAAAATAAATTTTGGTCGCTTGGTTATTACTTCCATTAATCATTTAATATTAACACCAATTTTCCTATTGTTTGACAATTTTACTAAGCCTAGGGGCTTTATAAATACCAATAGCAACATATCTATGTAAAATATTGAATTGGGTCAGTTATTTATATTGAAAGAAGGTGTTTTATATTTTTTTTAAGAAATTACATTATTGACATTATTGCTGGCTTCGAAAAGTGGAGAACGGAAGTGTCTTGATAGGGACGGAGTATCTTAACCCTAGATTCTGCCTAACCTGCTATATGCGAAATATACTCGTAGTGTAAAGCTTAGAAAATTAAAAACTACTTAATTCTCACAAAATTGGATAGTTACCCAACATTCCTTTTTTTTTCTCGTACAAAAGTCAATTTGAAATTCAAATAATGTTCGTGACCCCACACTTTTCCAATCTCATTGCAACTAATTAAAACTTCAGTTAAATCCGACACTACTATTATGCTTTCAGAAAAGGTTAACCTCGTACTAAGGAGGGTAGTTTGAGGTTATATGCACACCGTTGATGAAAAGGAAATGCACTTTTGCATTTAATTCTATTCGTTTGTAGTTTTTATTTTTTTTAAATAAGTTATTGTAATTGTATGTATTACATACTGTATGAATTGTTTGACAAGATTGTTAATAAATTATTTGTATATTATCTACTAAAATATATAAGAAAATAATAAAGTGTTTTTATAGTTTTTTTTATAACTTCACGCAATACGGAACGGAAACGGAAAGGAGACTTCGTTCTCTTGCAAACGCTACTGTAAAAAAAATATTGATATTATTTCACGTACAATAAAATAAATATCGTCAGTATTTCTTGTATTGGAATGGAATAGGAATTGTAATGAAAGCTAGTCTTTGATATTTATTAAAGAAAATTATTTATGAATTTTACATAAAACTAACGATAAAATACGGTCTAATATACTGAATTTCACAGAAATAGAACCCAAATAATATATAAAAATAATAAATTCGGTGTGACCGAAGGATCTCTAACGACAGAGGACGAAAACAGAGCGACTTAAATGGTTTTCTCGTTGCCGGGGCAATTTCCTAATGTACTTATTTTCGCCTGTTGACATTCTGATAGTGAATTCGGTAGTTTCAAACTACTTGGAGCCACAGTATCTACTCAGTACTAGTGCTACTACAAACTTGGATATCGTCTAAGTTACTTTATATTTCTAGATATGATAGCTTTTGGGAAAGCTCTTCTGAGATTAT
>JAEBDU010000096.1:239612-252795 GCA_016802625.1 Heliconius numata
GCTATATTGGGCAAACGAAGGCTACTCTATATATAACGAGAGAATTAAGCAACTTATATGTACGTTTTATGTAAAATTTAATATTATATAGTGGACTAAGGTCCTGTTGTAAAAATCTACGGATATCTGATTTTTTTTATTAATAAAAACCATTCAGTGGTTTCCAAAACAACTATTCATAAGAGTTCATTGGTATGTAAAAATCAGTCATCAATTCAGATAAGACTTAATAATATTCAATGAAGTGATATTTTTTTTCTAATTAAGCATGATTTCAGCACTGTGCAGTTTTAATATTCATTGTTTCTTTGATAATTTACTATTTCAATTGATTAACAAAAAAAGAATTACCATATTTTTTCCTGTCCTAACTTAACTCGTCCTTTTTATGATATCCTTTCCCCATAAAGTCCCTCATCCTCTAAATGTTCAGAACCTGTCAATGTTTGTGGTTAGTCCTTTATTAAATGTTTTATGTAAATATATTAAAAAAGTAAACGTAATATTTATTACTAACCTAATATGGTGTGTATACATATATTGTAAGTATTTCTTTGTTTTGTTACAGGTAAGAGGCTATATTTATACTGGACTTACAACTAAATCGAAACGCCGCAAATGAAGAACTTAACTGAACTACCATAAATTTAATTAAAGATTTTCGAGGCAACTATGTCATAATCTGTTCTACTACCGTGTATCATTCATAAAAAAATAATTTCATTAAGAAACAAGGATACCTGCAGATATTTGCAGCGGGACCTCGTACTATAGTAAATCTTAGAAGTTATAAACTTTAATAACTTTATACGTTTGGCGTAGGTTCACCGTAAAACCACACTTTAAAGCTTTCACTTTACATCTCACGCTTTTAGTAATGTCATACCAAGAATCATAAAATAAATTAATCACTGTTAAAATGAATTACTTTAAAGGAGTAATTATTTCTACTTATGTATATAATATATTTATATATCTCTTGTCTCTAAGCTTCCACTTCAATTAGATAGATCGATAGAGTTTGTTTTATTTATCTAGAAAGTTATATATCGCAAAATATAGGCATTAGGTTCCAGAAACAGAGATCAGAACCAGAACCAGAAACCATGAGGTCACCGTGACGTATTGGGCAAGCGTCTTACTTTGAACTCCATGGTTGTAGGTTTGATTCCCATTTATGGAGATGAATCCTCCATTCAATCTGGAGGCTGAAGATGGAAATGACCTGTATCATATACCTAGGCTTATAATGCTTGCAAATTAACTCTGCTATAGAGAACGCTATGTTACGATGCCGCATAGTGCTAGACTATATACATTACACCCTGTATAATGGGTGTTAGTAAATCAAATCGCATACTACCAAGATATATCTCTGTTATTTGAGGCTTAGCTGCTGTCAGGTAGGATTTATATGGGTTATATATTTATTTAGTGAAGTTAGCTGAATAGAAGTGATAGAATTTATTTGAAAGAAATGAAAATAAAAGATATTTTTATATATATTTTTTATAGTACACCTTTTTTGATTATATCAGGATAGGCAAAAAAATATTAGTGTTAAGACACTCCTAATTCGTGACATTGGAAATGGTTACGTTTTGCCTTATATTAGTATGAATTTAGTATTTTTTAATTAATACATTTTAATTCCACATTTTTTCTTGAAAAAATCCATTACGGAAGTTGAGTACTTACATTTTCACGGCACATGTATTGAAAAACATTTTAAAACGTTAAATGCGTTGAATTTTTTATTTCAAATGTATTTCATGTTATAAATAAAGAAATACATTTTAAAATTATTGGTTATATTTTAGTTCATAAAATTATTTGAAACAATGTTATTTAACATACGATGTTCTTTTTATAAGACTACAGACGCTTTGGTTCAGGTTAGTTTGTTTTATTATTATTTCTATATTTTTAAAACAATATTAAAAATAGTAAAAGAATAAATACATATAAAATTTAAACTCGTTGTATCTCGCATATAGGGAATCGAGTGCGTGTCGAGTGTTAAAACCCAACGCCGAGCTATGATCTTGTTACTAGACCGAAATTAGTATATTTTATTCCTCTGAGTGGGAATTGAACCGGCAACTGTCCCGTTTACTGTTATATATTGTACTATCACGACGGTCTCGATATTCGTAAAAAACGCTACTTTAAGTAATGAAAATATTAAGAAACACGACTATATTAACTCTACAAACATTTACAGCGTTACTTAAACTTAAACAGCTTTCAGTACAAAAGTATCTTAGATTCAGATTGTAAACCTAATAGGCAATTACATTAGAGATGGCAACTACATATTTTTGAACTCTTATTTCAATGCAATAAAGTTCGAAATCGCACGGTAGTTTAAAAGAAATTGGTTAGACAAATAATCTCTTTTAACTTACGTACTGAAGCAATGTTTTCCACAATAATGGGGCTGATAGTGATGAGATTTGGGTGGAACAGCTATACTTATATTCTTAATGGGAAATGAGTGTTACTGGGAACATTTCAATTTTCTTAAATTATAATGAAAATTTTTATAAAGGGCAAAAGGAATTACTTTTGGTGTAATGCCACCTGGTTGAATTATACAAAGGAAGTAGAGTAAAATGTTTAGAAACGTACAATTTCTTTACGTAGCGGGCTTTATAGGTTTAGATAGGCGCGGGTTCAAATTCTGCTACGTGAAAATTTTTATACTTTTACTAAAACTAACCTTAAAACTAAACTGCTAACCGTACACTTAAGTGTATGATTAATATTTATTTTTTACTTGTCTAATTAGGAATCAAAAATGAAATTATGAAATATTAAATTTCTTAGAGTGGGAATTGTACCCGCAACCTGTCGGTTTACAGTCCAACCACGACGCCTACGCCACGACTGGCCTCTACCTCATATTGTTAATAAATAAAATATTCCACAAAAAAAAAATACTTTAAATAAGTAAAAAAAAGCGTTTTTACACCCAATCCATACGAAAAAAACCCACATCACTCGTAATCCCCATATCAGTTCCTACTGGCCATCCAAAACTGATATTTTACAGTTAACGTCAATAGTAACGTTAAAATTTCACCGCAAAATCAACTTGCATGCAAGATTGAAATTATGCATGCATTGATTTATTTCCGTCAGATAAACACCGAGATGGACCCGATAACTGGCAGTTATTAATATTATATACGAAGTTTCTATAAACATGGGATTGATAAGCTTTAATATTCAATATCAGTTGTAAAGTGAGGTATTTGCAATTAATATATTTTCACCATATATTGAAAATTGCGAAGCTGGTTGCGAAGAGCTGAAGATCGAGCTCAGTGGCGTGCCATTGGAGAGGTATATGTCCAGCAGTGGACGAGGACAGGCTGATGATGATGATGATTGAAAATTAAAGCTATTATCAATATGTAATATAAGACACATCCGTATTTCACTTTCCATTGAATTCTGGAGGTGTTGCGTGTTGAGAAGCGAAAGTCAACACCGCGTTTTGCCTGGTTACTAGAACGAGGAAATGAAAATATTAAATAATTAATTTTCTTGAAGCATCGACCTCACGACCTGTTCCGACAAGCTTCCATGAGAAACTTAAATAAATATTATTAAAATAAGCAGAAGCAAAAGTAAGTATATACTTAGAATTACTACAAAATGTCTACTGAAAATTTGAGATGACAATATGAAAATAAAATAATAGATTTTTATCGAATCTACAATTTTTCAATCTAAAACTGTCTTTGTAAACAGTGTTTCGAATCGAAATCACCACGTTGCAGATGGCGGCACCTTCAAGCATAAATTCCAAGGAAATTGAATCTATTTCTTCTTGTTCAATGTAAAATAATATTCTTATTTTTAAAGGAAAACTATTTTAGTTTATAAATATAAATTATTATTCATATAATAAAGATATTTGAAGTAAATAATTTATTTAGCAGGCTGCAGGCATTGCGTGAGGAGTGACGGAACACAACTCGTGACCAAAGCGAGAAAATGAAAATATTAAATATTTCAATTTTTCAAATGGGAATCGAATCCACAAACTATGGCTTTTACAGTCGCACTCTCATTAGTACGCCACGGCCAGCCTCTAAAAACTTTTATTCATGTCCATAAACTCGATGAAATAAGCACTAAGCGCCCTTTGTTATCTTCTAAGCTATTAAAATATTCTAGTTCGTTAACTTCACGTATAACGTATTGTAAATTTAAGTACATATTTTAAATATGAGTAAATATAATATTTAATGGTCTCCATTTGTATTTGTAACTTAATAATGCTTGCTTAAAAGCTTTTTAAGTCTCATAAAACCAATTGAATTATTTTATTTAAGTTTTATTAACTTAACTTAGCTTTACGCTATATCTCTAGTCAGGAACAACGGAACGCCAAACGCTATGGTCTCTATATACCTCTTTCGCCTCGTCCACTTTCATCAACTTCTTCATACATGACCTCCGGGGGATCCTCATGCTCTTTACGTAACCTTCATCCAGTATTTATGATAGTGTGTTTTCGAAGGTCAACTAAGGTCTACCCCTACCTCTCTTACCAGTCAATTTTCCATCATAAATCTTTTTTTGCCATTATTTCATCACTCATTCGTTCGACGTGCCCAAAGCAGCAGAACATTTCTTCTTCATTCTCGTGACATCCTCGCTAGTACCCGGAATTCTGTGTATATCTTCATTGCAGATTTGATCAGCTAAGTTGACTCCGCATATATAGAGTCGATTCTCTATCTATATAATTAGTTAATTAAGCATTACGAATATATTTCTAAGTTCAATTGACAAAATATATTTAGTGTTAGAGCTAGCAATAAAAATAGGAATAAAAATAAAGTAAGTATTTCGTCTATTACAAATATAGATTAAAGCGTACTATTGTGGCATCGACCTTAAAACAAAACCGCAAATTGCTTTTGATATGTGAAACAAGGTTAGAGTTTGAAACTAGAGGTATGTAGTTAATGATTAGTTAGCAAATGTATTATTCTAGGGGAGGAAATTGTATTTTTATATAGATTTTATTTATACCTGTAAATCAATTTGTAATGTCTGTCTGTGGTTTTAAAATAGCTTCATATTTTTTTCTAATTCATATAGCTATTTACACCATATTAAAACGCAAATAATTTTTGAATTTGGATCAGTAGACACTTTCTGTTTTTCCGGGCTAATCTCTGAAACTACTGAATCGATTTTATGGGACTGGCAGTAAAAGATAGAGAGGGTTGTGGAGTACCTATCACTACCAAGGTAGATTTTTTTTTTTATGGAAAAGGACAAGGCAAACGAGCGTTCGGGTCACCTGATGATGATCACCGCCGCCCACGACCCCGTGCAGCACCAGAGGAGCTACAGGTGCGTTGCCGGCCTTTGAGGTGGAGATAGACGCGCTTTTTGAAGGTACCCATATCGTACCGACATGGAAACACTGCCGCGGGTAGGCTATTCCACAGTTCGGTGGCGCGTGGAAGGAAATTCCTACGAAACCGCACAGTAGTGGAGTGCCACGCATCCAGATGGTGTGGATGATATTTAAGTTTGTGACGTGTTGTGCGGTTAGAAAATTCGGCGGCAGATAACAGGTCAAACAGTTCTTCAGAACACTCACCATGATAAATGCGATAGAGAACGCACAGCTAGGAGACGTCTCTACGCAGAGCCAAAGTGTCAAGCCTACATATGAAATAAAAAACATTTTTTAAATAAAATCTCAAAATATTTAAATTACGATTTATTAAGTTCGCAATAGTAACGATAACCTACTAAAATAATAAATATTTTTTCACCAAAATATACTTAAATAACATTAAATACATATTCGTTTCGTCATAGCTCGGTGGCACAAGGGTGTGGCTGTAAACGCGAGGTCTGTGGGTTCCATTTCCAATTACAGGAATGAAATATAATTATAATATCTTTTCTTGCACTCATAACTAGGCAAAAGGCGGCGCTGAGTTCCGACGGAAAATGGGGAACGGAAGCGTCTTAATTAGATCGAAGTGACTTAAACATCAGGTTCCTAGGTTCCCTCCGCCTATACTGCTATGTGCCGGATACAGAGATACGTTAATAATGTAATAAAACTGAAAAATAACACCATTTTCTACTACATAACATGTAAATCAACCCCCAAGCAATGAGAGAGATGTTTTGAATTCGCTGAAAAGTTACCATTTATTCGCTACTTTATTATCCGAGAGAGTACTTGTTGCGTGCACGAACACCGTGTGGGGAAATAAACGATGCCGATGCGAAATAAAAATGCTTACTGTATACATTTAGTAGGGGACGCCCTGGAGCTGGACTGTTTGGCTGTGAACGAGATGATTGTGGGTTCGATTTTTACTTGAGGGGATCAGTTATTTTCATTTCCTCTTCTTGTAATAAGATTGAATACAGCATTGTATATCGCAATTCACCGCGGAATGTCTCGAAAATTAAACGAGTGGAATGGAAACGAGTGTCTTAACACTACGTTCCCTCCACCTAACCTGCTGTGTGCGGGATACAACGTGAAGCTGATAGGATTTACGTTGATGATACTCCTCGCTTGTTACACTAGGAGCTGTCTCATTTTTATTGTTTTATGTTTGTAGATTAACGTAACAAACGAGACTAGCAACTATTTCCCGACTCTGGTATACATCACGGCGTTGAGTTCCGCCATTTAAAATTACAATAAGTTCTCTCTGTCTACCGTCTATCTGTGGAGATTCGTACTTGCGAACGTCATACAATCATGTTTATGTTTACTACACGATAATTATCTTGCCTATACTATCCCGCATATAATAGAGTAGGCAGAGGGAAACTAGTGTTAAGACACTCCGTCCAAAACAGATATTTATAATTATTTAAGTAAAGTAATGATTTTCTAAAGTTTTATCCTAAACGCAACAGCCCAACCACATTAGAGGGATGATATTTTGAATTCGCTCACAACTTTCCATTTATCCCGTGCTTTATTATCCGAGCTACCCTACTTGTTGCACGAACACTGTGGAAGAAAATAAAAGATGCCGGTCTCGCTATAAAAACTCTTATAACACTTATATTTCAGTATACGGTTATATTTCGTTGGCTTAGGCCTGAAATTTTCCATTTTTAAATGGTCATTTTATATTTTTGTGATTAATTTATTAAATCGTTTAATTATTGAATTGTTAAAGAAATGCGAAAGCAACGCGTCGGTTGTGAGTTCGATACCCACTTTGGGGGAAAGGATTATTATTTATTAATACTTTCAATTTCTTTGCTCTGGTGCCAAGACAAAGCGCGGCATTAAGTTCTGCTACTCAACACGTAAGCACTAGGTTCCCTCACTAGTAAATGGCTTCCTGTTTGAAATTATCAGCTGGCGTTTTTTATAAGAAAGAAGGAATAAATATTGTAAGTATGAACGTGACTTCAACGGGGATAAGAACCTACACATATAGCATTGAACTCACCAAATCGTAGCTGAAATAATCAAATTTTGCGTTTTTTTGTTTCATAGCAGAGGGTACCTAGTATTCAAAAACTCCATTCATTTCCTCCTCATTAACATATAGTACATATCGCAGGTCTAGTGGCGGAACTCAACGCCGTGCTTTGACATTTATTTATTATCCAGAAAATGTCCACGAATATGTTATATATCCACGTTTGTTCACTCAATTATATTTCGATCTACACCTCACAATGACAATAGCATTTCAATACAATACGAGAATAATATAGTTTAGTTGTAACGTATTGTGGCGAGCACGTCATACGGAGACAACAATGGCTGCGAAAAAAAGAATAGCGAAAAATACTTATACAGGGTGGAAGAGGCAGCGCTTCTTTTACTGAAACTGCATATAGGGTAAAATATTTCAAACCCAGAATTAAAAAAAATAATCAAGGTACCTCAACGGTTTGGACGTAGGATTTTTTTTTCATTTCACGATTTTTATCCATACCTGTATTTCGTGTCACGCACACATACGTATGCGACGTTGCCGCTTTGACAGGTAAGTGTGTGCGTGCCTATGTTATACTTTACAAATGGCGTTTTATTTTAAAACGATAATTTTATTATTTATTTTGTTCGAAAAAAAAACTTTTTCATTTTTGAGAATAATTTTTTTTTCGAATTATATTAGGCTTTTATAGAGTAGTTAAAACTGTGGTTTCATTTAAAGTGGCGCTGACAATTCCACCCTGTATAGATTTTAACGATATTTTTATTTTCCTTTTACCATTTATCTATGCGCCGTCTTCTGTGAAGGTATAGAGAATTGTTATTATTACTGTAAAGTCCTCATAGAGCATTAGGGGAAAATATTTTTTTTAGACAACCAGGGAACCTAGTCTAGAGACACTGCGTTCCCATTAAGTGTTAGAGTTTATATAAGTTACATATAATTGTATAGACATTATTTTGTATTCTTGTCGAGACTTGTCAATATTTGTCAATGAGTCATATTGTTATCTACCCGCTTAAAAGCATAATTGTCTAAGGCTTCTTGTAAAGTGTTTTTAATTTGGTATGGCAGTCTAGTCTGAGACGTAGCAGTGGACGGACGAATAAACCTTTGTACTAAATTATACTTTTATTCTGAGCCCCTTTATATCTCAGAAGTGGTACCCGCTAAGAAAATACTCTGCTAATCAACATTATTTACATTGGATACGATAAATAATTGTCGTCAAGGCATAAGCACGGCCGGCCATAAGAGAGAAGATTTAACACGACCATCACAGGAAGATACTCGTGCACATTTTTCGAGACAAAGGGCGGTACGCAGTACTGCTCGTAGTAAATTACGACATTCAGTGCGGCGCCGTCGCCAATCCGACGAAGGCACAAGTATAAGTAGTGCAAGTGATGTCAGTTACGCGCGATTTATTAGAAGTAAGCGACGGGGTCTAAGAAGTCACCATTAGAAGCGGAATCGAAGGCGTCATCGCAATAGCAGCTGTGAAGTTTCAACGTCATCTCATTTGAAGAATTGAAGTGGCCGACGATGGCGCCATAGCAGTGAGAACATTGCCAACAGTGAAGGAAAGAGGGTACGTAGTAACATTGATGATAATTTGCATGATACTCATTTACTCATACGTGAAATGTTGCAATCAATGAATAAGTCATAGAATCACGATGATAAATTGCCATGGTAGGTAACGTTATATTAGAATTTGACCCTATGTCAAAAGATTAAACAATTAATAGGTAGATTTGTAAGGTAGAAGAGTGCTCACGAAATACGATTGGTCTGATAGACAGATTATTCATTATGCTTTGCCGAAATTATTTGGTTTGGTTAAATCATAGTACGAAGAATTACCTTCTTTATTATTTAGTTGGACAGAATGGAAAGAAAAAATATTAGAATCTTATCCTACGGAGCCCGAACAAGTGTTTAGATATTTAAGTCAATTGATAAATCGTAATAAATTTTTCACAGATAAAATTCTAAATTTATCAGATCATAACTTTAATAATAATAATAGGTCAACACGAGTACAAAGAGAGTCTGTTATAATTGTAATGAACCTGGATATTATACTATAAATGTAAGAAACATATTTTAAGATCTTATCTAGTATATAATATATAAAATGTAAAAAGAATGTAAGGAAGTCTAAAGCATTAAGTTTAAAGTATATTATTATTTCTAAAAGTATATGAATATCAAATATCAACATTGGTCGTATTTTTAAATTCATTCAAATTTCTTATAGAAATTACAATAATGTACTAAGCAAAAGAGTCAGTCATATTAAAAGATTGATACAGTTTAAAGTAAAAAAAAAAAAATTTATTGAATTGAATTGAATTCTTGATATATGGTGTTTCGAGCGTGCCAGTTGAGCACAATTCATTTCGCCAATGTCACGTTGTATGGAAAACACACAAATAAAAACTGTAGTAGACATCATTCTATAATGACAGTTGTCAGTTAATTCTGTTTTTGAGTGAGACTAAACGGAGTGTCTTCTAACTTCTTGTTCAAGCGAGCAAAGTCGCGGGCGGACCGCTAGTGTACAATATGTAACAAAATAGATCATCTAGCGGCTACGTGCCAAAAATTGGTAAATTAAAGCAATAAATAATTACAAAAATGTATTAAAAATAAATAAAGACTTACAATAATAATAAGTTTATTTTAAATATGAAGGTAAATAATAGATTATTAGTAGGTTATGTGGATTTAGGTAGTCGGTGTACATTAATACCTGAAAATATTGTTATCGAACTTAATTTAAAATGGTATCAAAATAATTTTCCTAATTTAAGAGGTCTAAGCAATAACTTTATTTTACTATTCGGTAAGACTGAAGTTAAAATTAACATACAAAATATTTGCGAAACCATTGAAGTGTTAATTGTAAGTGATGACGTTATCAGCTATCCTATATTAGTAGGTCATTTATTTACGGACAACTAGATATTGTTATTACTAAAATGTAAACCACATTACATTTTACAAAATGCGAGTAGCGAAAAATTATGTTTATTGTCCAATAGAAACATGAATATTCCCGCAAAAACAGTTGGTATAGTGAAGATTATGTCAGATAATAGATACTCGGGTTTTTTTATGTTCACGGTTCAAAAATGTGTGTGTGTTGACGTTTACAAAATTGTGAATTCTATTTAAGCCCAATACGAACTTGAAAATGGTCAGGATTCAATTTTAATACTCAAATATTTCTCTCAATGATTTAAAAATTAAAGAAAGAAAAGAAATAAACTGGGCTAAGATAATAGTCGACGAATTACCTATTAATATTATAAATTTAGAAGATTTAGATAAAGTTAATATAGGGGAAGGTTTAAGTAATGATAATGTATATATACTATAATATTCTCTTTGTCCGACAAAATATACATTGTCATAGTAAACACAGTGATAATCATACGATAGGGACGAGAAATAAACGAGAGAGTTAATAAATCCTTTATGGGTCTGAGCATACGTGTATATAATAAAATTCCGCAGTGTATTCTAGGTTTGCCACTTCCAAAATATTAAATATCTGTAAAAAAAAATTCTGACAAGTAAAGCTTATTACACTGTTCACGAATATTTAGAGGATAAACATGTATGGAATTAATGTCTATTGAATGTAATGCAGGATAGCTGCCAACTAATGTAATAAATTGTACCATTGACTTTGAAAAGAGCAACTGTTGAGTCTCTTGCCGGCTCTTCTCATCAGAACTGCCTTCCGAACTGGTGGTAGCTTTTTGTTCATATGTTCATTCGACGATTCAAAAGTGCTTATAATAAGTTTATTTGAATAAAGAATATTTTGAATGAGAATGATGAATTTAAAACTTGTTTGTCGAATGGACTAGAAGAGTTAGGGTTTACCGATATTACTGAATTGGACATTGAGTTAACTGATTTTAAGCCTGTTAAATATCGACCACATAAGTTACGATCAGTAGTTACTATTAGTAGTAAGGGTAATGGTTCAAGATATGTTAATTGCCGGTGTTATTAGAGAGTCAAATTCTTCATATGCTCAAATTCTTCATAAGATAAAAGATTATGTAGTGATTATCGTGCTCTTAATAATAAAACTATAAAATAACACCATTCGTTACCGCTTATAGATAATCAGTTAGATTTGTTAGCGGGCAATAATTTATTTATTTTACTAGATTCATTTTCGACGTTATCAAAAATTGTATTAGACCAGGTTCACGAAACACTATGCTATCACAGAATTTCCGATACCGAAAAATGTACACGATATGAGAATATTTATTGGTTTGGTAAGTTTTTTTTGAGAATGTTCATTAAAAACTTTGCACTTATTGCTAAAACATTGACTGACCTTTTGGAAAGAATGTCTCTTGGAAATGGATTAATGAACAAGAAGAATCATTTAATATGTTAAAAGGAGAATTAGTAGAACGACTTTATTAGCGCTTTATGATCAAAATCTTATAACTGAATTGCAAACAGAGTTGATAATTTATTGTTACCGGTAGCATACTATAGACGAAAGGATAACACTTCTATACTGGTTATAATTAACGCTTTTACAAAATTTATTAATATGTCAGCTGTGAAGAATACCAAAACGTCTACCACTATTAACGTATTTAAAGAACATTTTAACTATTTTGGTAATCCACTAAGACTTAGCACGGATAGAGGATCATGTTTTCTAGCAATCAATTTAAAGCGTTTCATGAAAGTCGTAGTATAAAGCATATTCTTAATACGGTGGCAACACCGAGAGCAAATGGTAAAGTCAAACGATTTAATCAAACAATATTTTAAATATAATTTCAATATCTTAAATATAATTAATGTAATGAATGCTTAGGCGGTATTCAGTTAGGTTTAAATACAACTATTCGTAAAACTATTTAAAAAGTTATTATTCGCTTATAAAATCCGTAATTCATTTATGGGACAATGTGTACGCGTTTACAATAGGGTCTAAAAAAAATTGTGAAAAGACGTTTGTGTGTTAAAGGTTATTACCAAATTAATGATTTCATAAATGATAACACGCCTTGGGAACGAAATGCTCGCTCCAGTCTGTTTCACAGGTATCATTGTCACAAATAATTAAATATTTGTATTTGTTTAAAAAATAAGTCCCGCTGAGTTTCTTGCGCCGGTTCTTCTCAGGTCTGAGCCACTTTAGTGAACTGGTGGTAAATTATTTGACGTTCAAAAAGAATAAAACATGTAACTTTTTATTTTGAATAAAAAATATTTGAATTTGAATCGAATTTGAATAAATAATTGGTATCACATAAAACATAATTAACGAAATATATTATGACACTGAGAAACGGTTGTCTGAAAATGCACTCGTAACGGTTAGGGTTGAGGTTAGTAGTCGAATTATAGAAAATCAAATAAGTATAAAAACATAGTTGCAATCGATAAAATAATCAATGGATAACTTTTCAACGAGATGTTTCTAGCTCCGAATTTAAAGAAAACAGTAATGACACAGAGTAATGAGTACCATGCTAATTGTTAGTTACAGATGATTACAGTAGCAGACTACAGCTAGTGCCAGAAGCTGGCACAGATAGTTTTTTTAGCAGAATGCGCAGATGTAGGCTACAGATGTATCAAAGTCATGATTATATGCACAGATGACAGAGAGCAGACTATAATGTTGTGAGCTGAGTGGTGAGTGACATTGATGGCAT
>JAEBDU010000096.1:252805-291468 GCA_016802625.1 Heliconius numata
TATCCCCAGCAGATTGCAGCATTCATAGGCCCGTGATTTAGTCAGTGCGGAGGTAGAATGTGAATTGCTATGGGTTCGCTTGTGTGGCGGAACTTTGAGGAGATGGCTCTTAGCTCTGCGCCTTGTCTACCTAGGATATTTAAGCGGTACGTAGATGACACGTTTACAATTTTACGTATGGACAATATTTACATATTCCTGAACTATCTCATTTCATTAATAACAATATTCAATTCACAATTACAGGAAAGTAATTCCTTAGCTTCCCTTGTTGTGTCCCAATGACACAATAGGCCACACAATATATAGGAAACCACGCACACGAATAGATACCTCAATGGTGAATTGCACCACTACCCTACACAGTTATCTACCGTTGGCAAATATTTGTTTCAGAGAGCATCTGCGACGCTGATCACCTAGGGGACTAGTTTCGCCAGGGGAAGAATTCCCTTCATCAGAATAAGCTGCCAGTTTATCGCCAGCGTTGTCAGAAGACTAACATCCTTGAAATCACAAACCTACCATACCAGAAGGCCAGATACAGTCAGCTCATTCTGCAGGAGTTCAGGGCAGTACGCGAGGAAATTAGGAAATCGTTGGCAGTAGTCAACTGACAGACAAATGCCACCTCAGTCTGCCCGTGACCGCGGACTTCCAAATATGCGCGATTGGTCCAGTTAAAAGAGCTTCATTTACAACTTTGTTTTGTTTTTTTTTGACCATGGAGTAAATAGTAAACAATTATTAAGTGTGCGTGATGCTAATGAATAAAATAACGTTAACGTTAATAATAACGACTATTGTATTATGTATGATTAATCACATATATTAAAGTAATACTTGGTATAATATAAGCTAATATATGCATTAGTATAAGTTGCTTAGTTATTTAATGTTAATGCTGTTGCGAGAGGACTCGCCTCTCTTCAGGAAGGCCGAGCTGTTAGAGTTTATATAAGTTACATATAATTGTATAGACATTATTTTGTATTCTTGTCGAGACTTGTCAATATTTGTCAATGAGTCATATTGTTATCTACCCGCTTAAAAGCATAATTGTCTAAGGCTTCTTGTAAAGTGTTTTTAATTTGGTATGGCAGTCTAGTCTGAGACGTAGCAATGGACGGACGAATAAACCTTTGTACTAAATTATACTTTTATTCTGAGCCCCTTTATATAAGGTACTTCCGTCCCTCACTTTCCGCCTCAAAGTGATGGAATTCAACGCTGTACTTTGTTACTCAGAACAAGAAAATGAAACGCGACAGGTTGTCAGTTCGATTCCCAAGCGAGAAAATGAAATATTTATAATTTTTATTTGGCAAAGGCAACGTGCGGCTTGAGTTTCTTCACGCAATATCTCCAAAATTCGACAAAAAGAGAGGAAAGGCGGTTTTTAACATTACACTCGCAGGTTCCCTCTACCTACCCTCATATATGCGGGATACAAAAGCTAAAAAAAAACTTCTAACCATTACAGTGTAAAAATACATTTTTAGAGTATTGCACACACCATACACATTTGACTTGAACCTATTAATAACAAATGTCGGTAATTCAATACAACATGCCCCACGCCGGAACGGTTCAGTCAACAGAAGGTTAACAATAGGTTATTGGTAACTATTTACAAAAGTAATTTTTGTATTACTACGAGTAGAGTGTTATTGACGTGGATAAGTTTTTAATTCTGTTTAAATGGGAATATTCATATATTTGTATTTTTCTATTTGGGCAGGTAGAAGACACGCTTAACTTATTGTAAATACATATGTACATACGGGTGCAGCGCGGCGTTGAGTTCTGCCAATCAATACGAAATGCTACAAGAGGAATCTTAACACTAGGTTTTCTGGTTACATTACTTACTTTATATAGACAGTGTCTGATTGTAAATGCGATGTGAGTTTGATTCTCACTCGAAGGAATCTTTCACTCTGGTAACTAAAACACGGCGTTAAGTTTCACCTCTTAACATTAAAAGTCTCAAGAATTTTGCGAAAATCAGCGGTGGATAACGAAAGAGTTAATAAGGAATGGATCTTAACACTAGGCTTCCAGCTTCCCTTTGCTTACCTTGCTAACAAAAAAATCTGTAATAAAAAAAAAGGAAAAATAATACAATTAAATATTAATTTAGCAAAATTTGCATCAAACCAGAACTGAACTCACATACCTTACACCATACCAACGCTAACGTAGATTTATGACATCTTTTCCATATTACAGTTAAGAGGTCCCCGAATATGACAATATATTAATGTCAGGTTATAAGTAACATAAGGCAAAAGAAATGAACCTATTACTTATAATTTATAGCATTTAATAATAGAACGTAAAGCACTAACTCAATTCCGTTTGTAGTATATAATGTATTGGGGTAATATTATCGAATGTTGTCTTAAATTATCTTATGATAGAAATGTTTCTTTGAATGTATTTTTCCAGTAGGGTAGGTAAAGGGAACCCAGCGTTAAACCATTATATTTCCAATTTTCACCTGATTTACGAGACATTGAGATTTTGTGGAACTCAATGTCTTCAAGATAGTCTTCAAGAAGTATGTGAGGAACGGAGTGTTTTAACTCTAGGTTACCTTTGCCTAGCTATGACTTGTTATATGCAAAAAAAAATCATGAAGTAGCTTTTTTGCATTGATTTTATTACAGCGAAATTGATTTTTAAGCTAAAAAATATTTTAAAATATAAAATTTTTGATTTAATCAGGGTGCAACAAAAATGGACTTATATTTATTTGGATCTCGAATGAAGAGAGCAATCATATCTTTTAAATGTATTCAGATTCGTATTCAATATAAAAATATTTATCGAAGAACTAAGTAAATAGAATAAATAATAGTTTTATTATGTGTTTTATTTTTCGTCTATCTATATATGGTGGTTGTGGCTTCGATTCATCAGCCTCGCTCATTTCCTCGCTCTGATGACAATACAAAGTGCGGTGCTGGACTCCGCCACTTAACACACCATGTCTCAAAAATTTAAATGTCTTGACACTAGGTTTCCTTTACCTACCCTGCTTGCATATGCGTGAGAGTGCGTAAAAATGCTTGTATTTTCTACATGACTAATATTTTTATATATAAACCCATTTATTTATAAGACACTGTCAGATTTTGTATGAGTTTGGGAGAGCTGGTAAAATAGATTATCTATCTAAAGTCAACCAGATCAAGAAGTCAACAAATTTGTAGGTTGTTGTCAAAAGATAAGCCGAATTGGTCGTAGATCTTTGTTCATATGCAAGACATATAGAGACTTTGAAAGAATTATGATACTCGTACGTTAGTAGAGTATAGTAATTATAAACATAACTAAATTACTAAACATTCAAGTATTTACTATCTATGAACCTGCTATTTTTAAATCCATAATAATCTTAGTTACAGTTTACCTAAGGATACAACTATATATTAGTAAAATGAAGCGTTTATAAAATCAAGTACGTATAACTCAAATGCTACACTTTAAATAGTAATTGCAAGTAATAATTGTACTGCAATCGACGTTACCACCAACATGATGTCACTTTCCGCTTATTTCGCTTATTTATTTACCGCTTAATAGCAGCGCTCCAAGTTAAAAGCTGTTCGTTCCATATATATTTTTAGTTTAATACATCTTTTGTTTATTAGCGCGGCGTTGAGTTCTACCACTCAACACATAATGCCTCCAGAATTCGGCAGAAAGTGGGGAACGGAGTGTCTTAACACTAGGTTCCTCTGCCTAGCAAGCTGTGTGCGGTATTACAGGGTGAAGCTGATGTTATTTTAAGTTACAAACGTAATATACCAACCAAGGTTCCCTCAACCTTCCCCGGAAATTAAATTTCACCATTCAACTTTATCCAATTAGCCCCCAATATGTGTGGGTAGCAGTAATCAGGCTACATAAATAAATACTTATCCCGAAACCTTTTCATTCCCAGCGGACGTTATAGTAACCGAGTCTTACAAAGCCGGTAATATCAATGTAGGCATATATTTTCTTTTGCCTTGTATATTTTATTTCGATTTCTTCTTACGATATTATGAGAATATTCTTTGGTTGCCGTTACTATGGATTTGTATTTTTTTTAATAAGTTAGATTTTGTGGTCGTCTTGGTGTTTGGGATAGGTTGTGATTGTGAACGATGGTTATGAGTTCGATATTCACTCGAGGCAGTAACTATGTTTAAATTTTATATATTTTATAATTTTTAATATCTTTCTTTTCCACTTCCCACTCTAATAGACAATCGTGGCGTTAATTTATTAAAAATTGGGCAAAAAGTGGTAAACGAGGTGTTCTAACAGTAGTTTCCCTTTACCTATCCTGCTATGCGTGAAGCTATAACATTACTATTGATTTAAACTTTAAAGTAGTTATATAAGTAATTTAGTTACGTATATAATTACTATACTCTACTAATCTATCTATATATATAAAATCGAAAGGTCACTCACTCATCACGAAATCTCAGAAACTACAAGTGCTAGGAATCTCAAATTTTGCATAGGAGTTACTTATAGGACGTAGGTGCTCGCTAAGACGGGAATTTGCAATATTTGACTTCTAAGGGGTTGTTTTTGGGGTCGAAAGTATGTATGAAATTTCGTTACTACAAATTCTAGGAGTCTCAAATTTTGGATAGACGTCACTAGGACGTAGTCATGGAGACAGAAATTAATAATAACATAGTTCACGCGGGTGAAACCGTGAGCGGGCCGCTAGTGTATTATAATTCTTTCAAAGTCTCTATAATATCTTGCACAAGATCTACGACCAATTCGGTTTGTCTTTTGACAACAACCTACAAAATTGTATTTAGAATAGCTATTCAAATTACACAGGCCTAATAGATGATCTGGTTGACTTTAGATAGATAATCTATTTTACCTGCTCTCCCAAACTCATACAAAATATGACACCTATCAATTTCTACCTGGACAAGACACCGTTTTCAATCTTAATTTGATTCTTTATTCAGTGCCTTCATTCCAATGAAAAGCGGAAAACGGAGAGTCTCGATACTAGGTCTTTCTGCCTTTCCTGGTGTGTGGATGCTGGAAAATGATTCTTTTCTTAATTATCGTATATTTACATAATAATTTATTATGAAATAATAAATATTTTGCGCAGGAGCCTTTGATCGAAACTCAAGGAATCTTAATAGCTAAAAAAAAGTACTCTAAGAACCAAAAAAACTCTTATTTCTTTAAAAAATAAGGGAAGAAAAAGAGACATATGAAATTCATATAACAATATTAAAGGTGTGAAGTGTACCAAGTAAACAGGGTTGAAGGGAGCGGTCAATATTTGAATTCACAAACTCTCCCATGGGTTTCCATAATGTTTTTATTTCCCATAACGCCGTACTAATTTGTAAATATTTGGCGTAATATGTTAAGTAATTTGTTTCTATTTTTTTTCTTTTTTTTTACCCTTGGGTTAAGTGCGAAAGTAGGTTTAAATAACTTTGTCATATTAATTGTTTTTAGACGGTTCGTTTAGTATAACAAATAATTAATAAACAAATAAATTAAAAGTAAAAAAAAAAGATCTACAAATAATACTTTAAGGCTGTCTGTTTGGTTGAACGCGTTAATCTCAGGAACTATTGGTTCCAATTGAAAAACTTTTTTTCGTCGATTGTCCATTTATTGAGGCAGGCTATAGGCTATATTGCATCACGTTAAACGGTTCGGTGTAACCCATTGTGCCTGTAGTTAAAGTTACCTGACGCATTTAGGATGGTTTGTCTCTTTGTTTTTTTATTTCACGCTGTATCACGTAAACAACAGGGCAGGCAGAGGGAACCTAGTGTTAAGACACTTCCGTTTCCAACTTTCCACAGAATTTATTGAGGCGTGGAACTAAACGCCGCGCTTTGCCTCGTTACATTCATTGAAAACATTAAATATTTTATATTTTCGAGTGGGAATCGAAATTATAACCTGTCTTGTGCTACGAACGACCTCAATCTCTTTGTTATTTTCAATTAACAACGGAAACGAAGCCGTAGGAAAAGCTAGTTAATTATATAGTCCCTTAAATTTGTATACTTCTTATATTATAAATATACAAATATTATTTTTCATACAGTTTAAACCACACAATATCTAGCTTCAAGTTTCAAGTAAATCGAACATAGGTAATTAAAGGCTTGGAAATGGCAATTCCCCAGTATAATTCGATATTAATGAAATTCAATTGTCTCAATCGACTAGTTAATGCTGGCTTTAAATTTCTATATGATAATATAATTTTGGTTCTGTAATTAATATAATATAATTGATTATAGAAATTAGGTTATATTATAATAAATATATAAATAATTATATTAATTTTAATGTTATAGTGAATTAATATATAATTTAAAGCATTGTTTCACCTGTGTTAGGCATATGGGAATTTCGTATAAAAATGTGTAAAATGTAGCAGATTTTTTTAACCGACTCCTTTTTGTTAAAAGGAGGTGATTCTATTATATTTTAATTATACACTTCTTATAATTGTTCGAAATTTTTTCCGTTATTTGTAGAATAAATTTAAAAATTCTTTAATTTATTTATAAGTGTGTACTTTTCTGCTGCGGCCGCGTGAAGACCAGTAGTGGCGAAGGGGCACAAGTGTGCACAAAGTGGACACAAACCTAGTTTTACTTACTCTTACTAGACACTCCGTTCCCCATTTTCAGCCGGATTCTGGAGGCAGACCTCGACACCAGAGCGAAGAAATGGAAATATAAACGTAAATAAATATTTCACTTCCTCAAGTGGGGATCGAACCCACAACCGTCGCGTAACAGTCATACCCTTGTACCGCTGTACCATGACAGCCTCGAGCCTTGTATTTAAAGTTATTAAGTATATTTTATGATATAAATAATAATATCTTTATCTGAAAAGAAAAATATTAAATACAAAATTACACAAATCTACAAAGTAATATTCGATTATACAGCGATACGATTGACGTAGTCCCCTAACATAGGGAATATAAACGCTTCTAAAGCCTCCATAGAATCATTCACGTCAAAAGAAACCTCCTCAAAGGCCGTAAGTAACTCAATCAAGTATAAATGAGTTGAAATATGTTCGGGAAATGTCTCGAAGGTGCGCGAATTATGACGTAAGCCTTGGTGCGGGATTGACGTTAGAATTACGTGTTATCGTTTCTTGGTGAATGTTGATTTTCTTTGGGATAGTAAATTAAATCGGGTTCACGCTGTATCACGCATATACACAGGATAGACAGAGGAGATACTCCGTTCTCCACTTTCCACAAACTTTCGAGGTATTGTGTGTTGAATGGCGGACCACAACGCCGTTCTTATGCCTAGGTATCAGAGCGAAGAAATTTAAATTCTATTAAAAAGTCCACATTCCTCCGAGTGGGGATCGAACCCACGACCGTCATAGTCAAACGGTGTGCCACGTCATTTAAATTCTAAACATAATGCCAGGAAATTATTAACCAAAAACCCAGAAAGAAGAAGGAATCATAATAAAACGAAATTGCCAGAGAAAATTTTGAAATACTGTAAGTATCAACGTCTTTTAAGCTTTAGCAGAGCTTTGTTATCTTTAAAAATTTAGGCTGTGAATAGAACTTTATACCTTTAGCTGTTTAGGAGGGATTTTCTTGAAAATTACAGGTGAGATGAGACGGCGGTCATTTAAAGAAAGTATAAAAGTCATTTTCTTTTTTTTTTTCAGTATATATTTTAAACTAGTTTTTACATGCGGCTTCGCTTGCGCCAAATGGAAAATAACTAAGAGTTGTGTATGGCACTGTATGCCACAATTTAATTATTCGAGTTGACTCTTACTGATTTATCTAAAGATTTAATATAATCTATACCTTGATGCCATCGGAGCGCTCAAGGCCATTCAACACCCAATGTCTAAATAAATTAACGGAAAATGTTGGATTTCATTTTCAATGAAGAACGGAGTGTCTTAATACTAAGTAGGTTTCCAGGGTTCCTCTACCTACCCTGCCATGTGTAATCCATAGCATTCCTTCCTTCTAAAAAAAACTTACAACAAAAGAATTTTACCATTTAAACGAGTAGTTCTTGAGATTAGTGCGTTAAATCAAACAAATATATCAATTTTAATAATAATAAAGTAAAGATATGAAAATTTTAATAAGGGATCTCATTTGCATGCGACGGCCAAGCTCCTAGTGTTTTGATTACGTGATTTCAACGCTAGGATTTTCTAATAAAGCCTCTTCGTGAAACGATTCTTTGTTGCTGAAGACCTCGTTGTTGACTTTTTTTTGGACATTTTCGTTTATACGATCCAGTATTGGAATTTGACCATTGTCGAAATGGAAGCAACGATATGCAATCTGGTGTTCATAATAAAAACAACTAGTCCATAAACTGAAATGAAACTGTGGAAACTTATGAGAACAAAAAAGATATACAAATTACATGTGTTAAAAATCTTGTAGAAACTGATGAGCTTCACGCTGTTTCCCTTATCCAGCAGGGTATGCAGAGGAAATACTAGTATTAAGACATTCCCATTCCCATTTTCTGGTGAATTCTGCAGGCATTGAGTGTTGTGTGGCGGAACTCAACGTCACGCTGTACCTCAACAATAGCGAAGAAATGAAAAAATATATTTTTTAAATAATTCGTTCCTCGTCTTGTAAAAATAACATTGAATATTTTTCTTCAATTACTCATTCCTACCAAATTCGGTCATCTAAGGGCTTTTTTTTGTAACTTCAGTGTATCCCAGTCGTAGCAGGATGGCAAGACACTCCTTTCCCATTAAGACACACTCGTTCCCCTCTGCCGATTTCTGGAGGCATTGTGTGTTGAGTGGTGGTACTTAATAAATTAAATATTTCAGAGCGAGGATATATAGCGAGTGAGAATTGAGCCCAGAATCGTTGCATTTGTAGTCGCACACTTGTGCCACTGTGCCGTCCTTGTAACCTTCATTGACTATAGGATAGTTCTGGTTACGTTACTATAAATGGAATTTAAGGTAAAATTCCTTTATTTCTATTTCTCCATAACACAAAATAAGGGCTATAAATAAATAGACAAATCAATTTAAATCCAAAATTTATTTAACTTTTCATTACAAATATTTTTACATGCTTAGATTTTGTATGTTAAATTATACTTAGGTACTATAAAGGAATGTGAATGACAGCGCTTTATGATTAAATTTTTTTTTTTACCAAATAATACAATTTTTACATTTTATTTATTTTTGTACATAAATCATAATGATAATTAAAATAATATCCTTCTCTATAGTGAATATATGTGAGGTATCAAGATACTATACTATAATTAAAAATATAATATTTAAAAAATATTAATACCTATATGGAGTTTGAAATCTTAATTATCTACAAAAATAGCTAAAGAAGACCTTAAAAAAAGTTTATACTACAGTATAAGTATGGTAATGGTACAATTGACTTCAAACTTTCAAAATAATAACTAAATTACATTTCAAAGAAAATTCCTAAAAATTATACGTACCTATATTCTGCAAAAAGAAGATATATCTTTTTTACTTCGAGAATACTATTAATACTGAAGGAAAGTCACGTAAATAGCATGAGCACCCTCGGAGAGCATGTATGAGGTTGACGATAGTGGACTAGGCGAAACAGGTATGGCTTTTGGCGCTCTTCTCTCTGGCTATTCCGCTAGGATTAAATTATGAAGCCAATAAAAAAGATAATATATTTAATATTTTTAATATATAATAATATTTATGTTATTAAAACATAAATATTTACATTAGTCGAAAGCTAAATTAAAGATTTTCCTTTATTAACAAATTATATGAAATTATACCATATTTACATTTAATATAGCGTTCTATAATGAGAATTAGATAAATATTTACATTTTTTTCTTAAGTACATATTTTCGTTTTTGATTGAAAAAAAAAACATAGTTTTCTACACTTATTCCTTAATTATCACAAAACACTAGTGCTAGTTAAAAGTAACTTAAAGTATTTTACATTTGATTATTATTTATACGCTAAGTTAGTAACGGTTTTTTGTCATTTCTGAGGCAGTAAGTTAAAAAAAAACATTATTTGACGTTTAAAAAAAAACATAAAACCTCTTATTTTGAGTTGGGATTGACAGTCTCAAATAAAAAATAAGCATTTATATATTATATTTTCTTTTAAAGTTTTCTATGAATATCTAAATTTGAATCTGCTACTGTTTTATTAAATAACACCGCATTTTTATGCAGTTGTTATAACTTTCATTGCAGCACCTATACGATGCTAAAATATAGAAACATCAAAGTCTTGCTTTGAAGTTTATAACAACAAAAGTTGTATTCATGATATTGTATACTTTTACAAAGATGTACGAATATATTTAGTATGTATGTACATAGTCAAGTTTGTTTTTATTTTTATTAGAAAATGTAAGTAGAGACCACGGTAACGGTTTGTTACGAAACTGTGTTATCGAACCCACAACATGTCTGTTGTGGGTTCGATTTCCACTCAGGAAAATTAAATATTTAATATTTGCAATGCCTCCAGAATTCGGCGCAAAGTGGTAAACGCAAGTGTAATGGGAACGGAGAGTTTTAACACTAGGTTCTCATGTTCCCTCTACCTACCCTTATATGTGCAGGATAAGCATCAAGCTAAAAAAACAAAACACAACTATCAATTCCATTTTAAAGTAAAAAATAAAACAATTCAAAATTGCAATATAACTCGATTAGCTGCATGTGTCAGGTGATTTATACTCCTATTACAGACTGGATGAAAAATGTTCGCCCTTTCTATTCAATAATTGACATAAGCGAAAACTAATAAAACCACAATATTTAGTTGTAATTTACATACAATAAAACTATATTAGAAAACATAAAAAGGCCTAAAAAATCATAAATTATAGTAAAACATGTTAAAATTACAGCTAAAAGTTCGCTGTAACGATGCCAACTGCGGCCTCGTACATTGAAAATATCAATAATGTTAGCTACCGATACCGACAGCCTGAAAATATGTGTATAACAAGAAATCCACAAACGAGTTCACCACAAACATAAATGAAATAAGCGGTATCGATATTTAAGAGAATAACATGTTTCGTATTAATATTATTCATATTTTAAGTAATTTCACATTTATATTAAAAGTCTGAGCTCGTTTGAGGGCATCGTGGCGCAGTGGGCTTGTGAGTGTAAAGGCGACGGTTATGGGATCAATTCTCACTCGGGGAATTGAATTATTATTTATCAATATTGTCATTTCTTCGCTCTGGTAACAAGGCAAAGCGTGACTTTGAGTTTATACAATGTCGAAAATTCATCGATAAGTGGGGACAGAGTGTCTTACCACTAGGTTCCCTCTATCCACCCTGCTGAAGCTGAAAAAAATATACATCTTCTATTTTTCATTAAAAATTGTATTGATAAATCAAAATTTTGTATAACCAAAACATATTAGTATTCCTCGCACAATTCGGGCCACAGTTGAAACGTCAGACAAAATGCTCCTACCGAATAATTTAATTATTTATTTATTCTTAACCAGTCTTCTTTCCTTATTTAAATAAGTAACAATACGATCCCGATACAATATTAAAGTTCGAGTCCTTCTTACGCAAATTGTTTTACTTATTTAGAAGATGTATAAAAATTTGAACGGATTTGAACCCTCACCTCTTGGACGGTCGTTACGTTCAAATTTTCATACATTTTCTAAATAAGTATTTTTTCTTTTTTTTGCAATACTTAATGCAATATATTTATTATTGTCAATGTGAGTACTAAAGAAAGATTTGTTAACATTTTGCTACTTATATTCGAGAGCCAGTAGTTTTCCTCTTTTGAAGACAGCATCAAAGAGTCCTCGCCGTTTTGTACCAGCTTTCCGGGACAGGGTAGCGCTTGAGCGGCTATATCGACTAGCGTAACTTGATTTTGTAAAGATTTTATTGTCTCCTCATATTTATACGTAGGACTCGAATCGCTGTACGTATCCTCATTTCCATCTTGCTGGAATACCTCACTGTTAGTTTCTACTTCGAATACATTCTCGTTGTTAGATATATCTTTGTTTTCTTTGGTTTTATCGTCATCAACGTATAAGCAAGTCACTTCGTCGAGAGCCATCCTTAGCGGTTCGCTGGTAGTTTCGTTGCGTAAAATCTGTATCCATGACAAACGACAGTCGCACCGTAATTTATTACCTGCAAAGAAATGTAATTTTATTTATGGAGTGTATGTATGTTAAAGTTTTATTATTCGGAAATATTATTATTTTACTTTTTTGTGATTATTTTTTTGTGTTAAAGATTATTTATTAATTTGAGGTCAGTCGTAGTTCGACATATGAAAACGAATGTGAACTTCATTTTCTTTCTACCCGACTTCGGGACACTGCGTGATAAGCGGTGTAACTAAACACCGCATTATGTCTATCAGGGTGGATTAATAAAAAGTATATTTACATTAAACCGTGTTAACATCGAACCTACAGCCTTAATTCTTCAAGTTAGATGCTATGCCACTGCGCCATGATGCAATTATATTATTAATTTATTATTATTATATTTTTCCTATAGCCGTACTATGTCCCATACATAACAGGATAAGCAGAGGGGACCTGTGAACCTAGAGTTAGGACACTAGTCTAGACCGACATTGACTCTCTAGACCTAGTGTTATTATTAATTCATATGGAAACAATCCCCAACAAGTACAATTCGTTTCAAAATATAAATTAAATTACTCCAAATAAAAACATACAAAAGAAAAACACATTTCTATTCACACAATAATAAAATTATCAAAACAGCGCATTCATAACGGTAAGTTGATTTTGAATAATACATACTTTTTGACTAAATCGTGTTATTAAGTCATTGTTGACTCGCTAAAGAGACTTGCAACACTCATTAATCGTTGCTAACGTTCGAGGGGTGCCTTTTGAAGGGGATTAAGACCCCATAGGGACGGTATTGTTTGCACAAAATATAGTTATTTATTTTCCCATGAGTGTGTCCTAAGCAAGCATGGTGTGTTATTAAGACCTAAACAATATGGATGTTGCGTTAAAATAATATTTTTATAACGTGGCAACATGGTCGTCTTGGATGTAGGTTAAAGTAAATATAGAAAATAGATAAATTTTACATTTTTTAATTTACATTTACATAAAAAAACTCTTCCGAAGTTAGGCCCAAGTACGGGATATTATTATTAAAAACGTATTTTGTACAAAATATTTATCACAACTTACCACTTAAATAAAGCACAGAAGTTTTCATCTTTAAATTGTCATGAATAGGCTTTATAGTCTCGTAGGTGAACAGTTCAATGTCGTTGTTTCGCAAATCCAATAACTCCAGTCCTCGGACGCCCTCCAGGAGCCCTTCATTTATAGACTGTAATTTATTCCCAGTAATAGTTAATTTTTGAAGCATAGTCAATCCATCAAAGGCACGCTCCGATAAATATTTCAAATCATTATTGTCTAATAACAGCTCGTTTAAATTCCAAAGTTCTGAGAACGTCAGGTCACCTATCATAGATAATTTATTCGACCTCAAATCTAATCTGGTCAAATTAGCCAAACCCTTGAACGTGTCCTTAGTAAGTACCGAAATTAAATTCGCCTCCAGCACTAAGTCATTCAGCACGTTCAAATGTTCAAAACATCCGTCGTGAGCCAGACTAATGCTGTTGAACGACAGATCGAGATATCTCAGACTTGGTAAATCGACAAAAACATCACGTTGTATTTCGGTTATTTTATTCCCTTTTATTGTCAAATTGACGAGGGCTGGTAGGCTTGAAAAGGCAGAGAAATCCAATTCCATTATTTTATCATTCATCAGTGTTATTTCTCGTACTGTGGTCATGTTTGTGAAGGTTTTCTTTTCTATCTTGTTCAATGTAGCATAGTGTATGTAAAGTTTTTGGAGTCTTTTCAAATGTTGAATCACTTGTAGTGGTATAAATCTGAGGGCTCCATCAGATCTGACATTAAAAGTCAATCTTTCTAGATACGGCTGTGATGTGAAACTGGTCCAAATTGGGTCGCTTTCGTCGATACCACCGTTAAATACCCAACAATCGGCTCTCGTCGCTGTTTTTATTTCCGTGTTTTCGCAATAACAATGCACTTTTGACTCTCGATTCGTAATTTCGCACATATTATCTTTGACTTGCACATTATGATATCTTCTCTCGGTTTTATCCCTGCGTTTTTCATTTAGACGGCTTTCTGTGAGGGATATTTGTACTGAGGTCAGTGCTAGAGCCAAAAGTAAATATTGAACGACGGTCTCCATATCAACTTTTTACACCAGTCTGGAACAAACAGAAAAAAAAATATATAAACTTTCAAGCTAAAATGAGAAAAATGTTTGTGGCAACATTATAAAATCTTCAATTTTATATATGACAAAGTTTTTCTAATGAAATTGAAAAATAAAGTAAGTACTTCTGTAGTACATTACTGTTATATTTTATTTGGATTGGACTTGTTTGATCAATCAACTAATGCATCCACGTGTTTACGAAACTCAAAAAGTGAATAGACGTTTCAAATAAAAATAAATTAAATGACATACCATTTGATTACGATTTACGAGTTATTTAAATAAACATATTTCTGTAATGACACGTAATGGATTATATTTTGTATATAATATGCTTTATTAATAAAAAGTAAGAATTTCTGTTTATTTATGTTGAAAAGAAAAAAAAATCTAAAATTTGATCTTGAATTAAGATACCGATTCGTTTGAAAACAGCGAAGGCTAATAAATACGATAAAATAATAAAATAATATTCTAGAATAAGTCTCTTAATTATTTTTAGCTTTGGACTGAAAGTCTTATTTATCTAAATTGAAGTTAGAAAACCCAATTCTAAAAATCAACCTAATTATATTTATTTCAATTGTCTACTAAAAGTATGAAATGATATAAAATATTTTAATATAAAATCGTATGCGAACCTACAACTAACACGTCATGTACAGACAGATATTTCACAACTGTGCCATAGAGACTATATGAATTAAGTTCATAAAATAAATATTAAAAAAAATAACTAAATGTCTAGAGACAAACAACAATACTATTTAAGTTAAAAGCGCATCGCCGTACATTTTATTATAAGTGTCCATAAAATGTTAATTGTCCATTAAAACAGCATATTTCGTTTTATTATAGCATCCAAATTTTAAGTTGGGTATGTATAAAAGTAGGCAGAGAGAAGAGTATTAAGAGACTTCGCTTTCCCCCGAATTCTGGAGACATTACGTGTTGAGTGGCGAAATTCAACGCTGCGTTTTGCCCCGAGACAAGAGCTTATTTAATATTTAATATATAATTAATATTTAATACTTTATTACCTCGAGTGGTAATCGAATCCACGACTTATCGTATTTACAGTAATTTGTCGTAAAAAGGCGCAGGAAAATTTAAAAGTCAATTTTTGTCTTTTTTTGTGAATGCCTAGAACGTTATGGTTCTGTATTATAGATAGTAAAAAACGTATGTGCACTCAAACTAATTTGTAGGGTGTGGAGTTAAGAAGGGAGCGTGTGTGCCACTCATTCAGTTACTTTTGTTTTGGTGTCCATTGCTGTTTATCGGATATGCTGTTCAAATAAATAAATGCCGTCGTAGCCCAGTGGTACAATGTTTGACTGTGAACGCTATGGTTGTATGTTTGATTCCCAATTGAAGAAGGCACCAGGGAATCTATTGTGAAGACACTTTCCATCGATTTCTGGAGATATTGCCTTTTGAGTGGCAGAAATCAACGCCGAAGTTTGGTGTCAAAAGATAAAAGTTCAAATTCAAAGATTAAAAAGACTCGAGAAAAAAATATTTTAAATCATACATTATAACATGAATATTATTTCCCTCTAAAGAGGAATCACATTTAAATCCCAACATATAATATTTCTTATTCCGATATATTATTGAACGTACTTTTAATACTACGAGTATTTTGCAATCACAATAGCGTTTACGCAAAAAATAATAAGTGTAAAGTATTCTTTAGTTAAACAATTTCATTATTATTCACTACGAGACTTGAAATTGGTATTTTTCAATATAGTACATTTTCGACAAGACCGCAACTCGAACGTTGCCTTTCGTACTCCTAGATATAGTACCTAGCTACGAAATTTGTAGAATTTACCTTCATAAACATAGCTTGTACTACCTTTAGAGTGCGGAGAATGATTATTTTATTTTATTTTTACTTGCCAATATGGCACTGTACTTCTCGTTTTCAGTTTAACGCCTTTTTTTCCTATTTCAAGATATTCTTTGTTGAGAAACGAAATTCATGCTTTGTCTGGGCTAAGGTGTTGAATTCACAACTATCGCATCCATAACTAGATTACACGATCTTCTCTGAACGTGCTCAATTATGACATTTTTTCCAGTTTCACGATGTATCCCTCATGCAGGGAAGACAGAGGAAGCGTACGACTTAGTAGTCGAAATATTGTTGAAATGCATTGACATTGCTTGTTAAACAATAAAGAGAGTAAATGAAAATATTTAATATTTAATTTCTTCAAGTGGGAATCGAATCCATAACTGGCCTAAAATATATACTACGAAATAGATATTCACAATTTTATTATATTATCCTCAAATTGTTAATATTCAATAATTAAAAGTTCTTTTCTAGCACCACTTCTTTTTTTAAAATAACAATCCCATCAGGCCAGGACGAGTGGACTTAAAAGGCCTTTGTTGTTCAAATTATACTTATTCCATTGAAGTTTATAGCCCTTCATTATTTAGTATTTTAATTAAAAGACTTGCAATGTATTGTGCTCTAACGATTATTTCGGCGCCATCAAGACCTAGTTTTTAATTTGATTCCTTTGAATATTCTCAGATTTCTTTAAAAGTTGCGACTTAATTTGGCCATTTCGTTTTCTTTACCTCTATTGTGTCTCTTCGTAATACTCTACAGAAAAGTATGTATAGATTTTAATATAGAAATGCCTTTGTATCGTTGCCTTTAGATGGAGAAGTTTGATCTTTCTTTGAAGATGTTTGGAGACAATTTTACGATTGTAGACAAAGTTGCCTTACGTAAAATGGAGTTCCATTTTATTTACTTGTTTCCGAATGTCTGTTGTGAGTTTTAGTTTAAAAGGCGGGTTAAGAGCGAGTCGGACTCGCCTACCGGGAGTTCCGTACCAGAAAACAATTTATAAAAGTAGAAAAAATCAAGTTTGTAATGTTTGTACAAATATAATATTGTTATATTTATTTCCATGAAATATCTATAAATTATGATTTTTAGGGTTTTTTTTTCTTTTTATAAAAGGATATTATAATAAGATAAAAGGTCTCAACAGACGGAAAGACGGATCTCAAAGTGAAGAAAAGAAGTGAGTCTACAAAGGTTTCATCTTGCCTTTTGAGGTAAGGAACCCTAAAAGTACCTGAATATGGAAAAAGATAACATATTTAAGAAGTTTGATACTGTTGGCTTTGTGTCTATATCAATATTGTAAATGTTTGTACAAGCGCTCAAGATAAGACCTGATAATTTTTGACGTTTTTTTTATATTCCTCTCTAAATAGAATACGGTTTAGGGGTACTCTTGCGGCTATTTATAATTCTGCAGATATGACTAAGCCGTGGGTTCATTCAATAATATATTTTTTTCTGGTAGGCACAGGGAACCTAGTGTTCCCATTCTTTTCCTTTCTTTCTGCCTAATTTTCGTGACATAGTGTTATGTGGCGGTATTGAATGAGGTACTGAGAAAATGAAAATACTTCATACTCACGAGTAAGAATCGAATTAACTACTATCGCTTTTAAAGAAAGGCGTTGTGCCATTGCGTCATGATGGACTCAAATAATATCTTATGAAAAACAAGTACAAATTTTCCATGTTTATGTTTAGTGTGGAAAATTTATATCATTTTCTTATTAGAGTAAAAAGACTTTGGTTTAGATTATGTTCCATTAACAAAAAAGGTTGTTTATTATATAAGTTAATTTATTCTCTATTATATTTTTTATACCTGTCTCTATTTTATTATTTTATCTCTGTTATACCTACAGTTTTATATATTTTTTTAGCTTCATGTCCGTCTTATAGTGGGGTTCAATTGTGAGGAAACCTGGTGATAAGACACTCCGTTCTTTTTCCGACTCATTTTCAAGATTGGACATTGGTATTGGATATTGGATAGCGGAAATCAACGTCGAGATTTGTCTTGTTACCAGAACGAACAAATGAAAAGTCAATTCTCCAAGAGGGATTGGAACTCACAACAGACGCGTTTGCAGTCTAACGTTATCCCACAGCACTCAATGGCCTCTGAAACGCTGTCCCTAAAATTAAGCGGAAAATTGGGAACGGAGTGTCCTAACACTAGGTTCCTTCTGCATACTTTGCAATATGCAAAACACAGCGCGAAGCTTTAAAATAAAGTACGAGATCGTTCATAATGGAGTTTATTACTCAGGTCAAAAGACGGACTCTAGCAATAAACACTTGGAGGAATGCCAGGAAGAAGAAAGCTAATTGGTAGACGCGTTTGGGTGTGTTATATGCCAAGACGCGAGGTTTTAAATCTGTCCAAATTTCTACCACCAAATAAGAATATAAGGTTGTCAATTTTAGTCACAAATATTATAATATTATCTATAATTTTATAAATATACTAGCGGCCCGCTTGCGGTTACACCCGCGTGAACTATGTTATTATTAATTTCTGTCTCCATGACTACGTCATAGTGACGTCTATGCAAAATTTGAGACTTCTAGCATTTGTAGTAACAAAGTTTCATACAAACTTTCGACCCCAAAAACAACCCCTTAGAAATCGAATATTGCAAATTCCCGTCTTAGCGAGCACCTACGTCCTATAAGTAACTCCTATGCAAAATTTGAGATTCCTAGCACATGTAGTTTCTAAGATTTCGTGATGAGTGAGGGACCTTTCGATTTTATATATAAAGATTTCTCCTTCCACAATATATGCTTACACGGTATAAAGCACTTTAGCAAATAAGATTATTCTATACAGGTTTTACTAATAAATTATACAAATTTAAATGATCTTCGCCCTAATGGTGTGACTGAATTAATGGAAGTCTCTAATCTATTAATGCCGTTCGATACAATTGTGCTTGTGAGCGGCATTCAAATTAAGATGTAAAGGATAAATATAAATATTCTAGATTTTAGACGTAGGTAAGTAATAGTGCTAGAATTGTTTTGTTTTATTTTTTTATAGTTTTGGTCTGTCCCCCAAAATTCGGCGGAAAATGAGGAACGGAATGTCTTAAACACTTGGTTCCCTCTGTTTAGTCTCCTGTAGGTATGGGTAAATATTTTTACCTTCTAGCTCTAGTAATAAGGCAAAGTGCGTCATTGATTTACGTCACTCAACAAGCAGTGTCTCGAAAATTATAATATAATATAATCGAATCTAAGACATATATTTCCATTATTGTATAATTATTCGTGCTTTAATCACGTTTGTATCGTCCAAGCTATTTCAGTGGAAATCAATAAGCCATTCTGAAGGCGTTGATTGCCAAAGTGGAATATTCAGATTTACAGATCGTAAAATACTAAACGTCTACGCAATTTGAATCACATTAAAAATGCATGTTGAAAACAGACTATTTGTTGTTAATTCTTAACTTTTACAGTTTTTATTTTTGTAAATGATTTAAAAAATATAGAATACGGTTTTCTATCATTAAATTGTGTTAAAGCGAAATAATTCTATTTTTCACAATTCTATTTTTTTATAAAAAAAAATTATATTATCCATTGTTTGACTCACTTAACGCTTAGACATTCGGTCTGTACGATTTTTATTCGTATTCCTTTTTTACATAGTTTTTAATATTTACTTATTTAAACAATATGAATGACCTCATTGAATACAATATAAATAGTAAGTCAACGTGGGTTCAAATCCTGATAAAATTTAAATATTTTTCCACTCAGTATCAATAACTTTCCCCACCATTAGTATAAATATATCAACTTATTCACTAAAATATATGTGTAATATACATTTTCATAAGGACTAGGAATTTTTTCATTAACTTTCAGTGTCGGGGGATTTTTCTTGCGAATTTAGTTTCCTATGAGTTGGCAAGGGATCAAAACACTCGGCTAATTTTTTGCTCGTGCCAGGACAGAGATTTATATAAGGTATCCCTTTTTGCACGGACAGACCTCCGTTACTTTTACATTATCCTACGGCTTATTCTATTCAAAGATATTTAAAAGAAGCGTTTGTTATAAAGTAATTCATCTTCATATTATTTGCAAGCTTTTCTATTGGAATATTTTTATAATAAATTATTTTTTGTCGTACGCTCGGATGGAGCATCAAGACGCACGCTAGCGTGTTCAGCCAAGTAAAAAACTGGAAATCCTTAATATTTATTTTATACGAACCATTTCAAACTATTTGTTAGTCCTTGATAACTCCTGCGTTGATTATTAGTATTAGCACGAAATTGAACATATTTGCTGTAACTCTTTAGCTTGAAAAGTTAATAAAGTTTTAACATTTTAAATCATACGGTTTTTTAAATATTAACATCTAAATACTTTTGCGACTGACTCACTTACTCAACAAAAATCTAACCTACTTCTAGACCTAGAAAATTAATATTTGGTACTAAGGTAAACAATTATGATAATTACGAAAGTAAAAAAAAGTTAAATAGGAAAGTTAGATCAGATAACACAGAAAAATAAAGCGAATTTAAAAATAAAAAAGTATAAACTTATATTATATGTATTTATATTTTAAGTAATGGGTTGTTCTCGACTTCACCGACAAAAGAGATATCTATGTGAATGTCGAGTTCTGAGTTCACTCGGCATTAAATTTAAGCTCTAAATTTAACTTGGCTATTTTTACCACCAAATCAAATATTAACCTAATAGTGCAGTACAAGCAATGAAAGTACACTAGGCTAATGTACTTACTGTACTTTGTCAAGTTATCAGAGCAAGGATTTCATTTCCGCGAGTGGAAATCGAACCTACAACCGCAGCATTTACAGTTAGCTGATGTGTCATGAGGGCTTCAACATATTCATTAAACATAAAAAGTATGAACAAAAATAACAAACAAAAATAATGAATCCTAAGATCAGCATAATATAATATGAAGTTAATTAACCAAATACGTTAGTGGGGTTCAAAAGGAATATAAGAATGTCACGTTCTGCTAGCGATGTTACCTACGTTGTTTTATTATAGCAACGAACCTCATGGAGAAACGAGGTTTACTTTTGTTAATCATATCTTTGTAGTATTAAATTATGAAATTTAGTTCTATTGTATATCTGTATAGAATATTGGTTTTTTCAGTCCCATACTTTAACTCGCATATCGGTAGACAGAGAGAACCCAATGTCAAAACACTTCATTCTGTGTCTTCAGTCCCAACTACAGATATTGTGAATTTGATGGTAAAGTTAACGCCAAATTAATTCCCCCGAACTGGGATCGAATCCACAACCATGGTGTTTTCAAAAACGCTAATAAATGCATCACGGTGGCAACGTCTTATCTGAATTTGCAATATTACATGCAATATCTTGCGTGTTGAGTGGCGGAACTTAACACCACACTTTGCCTTTGTACCAGAGCTAAGAAATTAAAATATAAAAAAATAATACACCCGAGTGGGAATAGAACCCGCAATCGAAATTTTCAGTTACACACTTGTGCCCCTGCACCACGACGCGATGGCCCAAAATTAATTATTTACTTACAATACTATAAGTAAACGTAGAAAAAAAACAGTCATACCCAATATATCGCTTAGGAATTAGTCACGTATTTGAAGAAGTCCACAACAATAGGTTTAGTATAAATGGCACACTCATAAAAAAAAACTAAAGATTCTACCCCAAAAAGGTATTTGTTCAAATTCAAAAGAACTTCAAAATTACCTGATATTTTCTACCTGTCGTTTGTTTAGATATTATTATTACCGCACTCGTCTCCTTTGCCAATTGTGTTTTTACAAGAATTTGGGTAAAATTATTGAACAATTATTTACGGATTAATGAAGGTTGGTTTTGAAAAAAAAAACCCTTAAATTACTGGGTATCGAACAGGTGAAAGATAAAATCCAATTTTAGGTGTTCTTCCTGTAGGGGCGGCAAATAATTCAAGTTATAAAACTGAAGAGTTTATTTCATTGAATACGCGAATATTACAAAATACTTATCTATATGAAAAAAAAAGCTTTTTTGAATAGTCCATTTATCGAGAAGGCTATGTTAGGATTCGACGTAACCCTCTGTACCTGCGGTTAGATTTACCTCGGCCACTTAAAATGAGTCAGCCAGTCATGCTGAATTCGATTCCTATTCCGGGGTATGGCAAAGCGCGGCGATAAGTTCCGCCTCTTAAAATGCAATGTCTAAAGAATTCCATAGAAATTGGAGAATAGCAGAGTACTGAACGAGAAACTGAGTGATTTAACACTAGGTTCAGAGGTTATCTCTACCTATTCTGTTAGCTATATGCGGGATACAGCGTGATGGGAAAAATTGTTCACATTTGACCACGTGGGCGAGGACGCAGGTACAACCAAGTAATTAAAGTTAAATATTCTTTAATTACGCTATACCCATCATTAAAATATTCTCAAAACATCAGCACTTCTAGCTCCTGCCTCACAAACTTGGAGATACACAAAATTTCGCAAGGTATTTTATCATTTAGCTACTCGTGCAAAATTAATGTGGAGCGAGTTTATCTCGAAGTAAACTTTGAAGTCGAGTTGAAACTGTGGGTACAAGATTCAATTTCCACTTAAGGCAATTAGTTGTAAAGTATTCACGCGTAATTTGATTGATGGCCGCAAACGGTTGCAAATTGCTTTGAAACTTTAATTCCTTGCATAACTTATAGTTTTGGTTGTGTTAGTGTTCTCATGTGAATGATGGGTGTTGCTTGTAATATTTATCTACAAATATTATAATAGAGACAGACAGACAAAACGAGTTGGTTCCTTGGGGAGGATACAGGTGCTCTCCTATCTCTCTTCCCTCCCCTTAGAGAGAATTTCGCTAATTCTCGAAATTTAAACGACTTTTTCTGGTTCAAGTAACTGTAACCGCTGATGGTAGAAACGTGAAATTTGGACAAATGTTTACTTTCGTAATCTGGGCATCCACTAAGAAGGGTTTTTGAAAAATTTTAACCCTAAAGGCGTGAAATAGGGGTTGAAAGTTTGTATGGAAAAAACTTAAATCAGCTCCGATTTTTATAAAATTGTAAATTAAGACTCTTAAAAATATTTATTTGTTCACGGTTTTTTTAGAATTTACCCCCTAAGGGTGCCAATAAGGAGTTGGAAATTAATATGGAAAAAAATTTAAATCGGCTCCGATTTTTATAAAATTGTAAATTCAGACTTTTAAAAATATTTAATTGAACACGTGTTTCATGGTTTATTAGAATTCACCCCTAAGGGTGCAAATAAGCAGGCAAAGCTGCGCGCGTCCGCTAGTTTAAATATAAGATTATAGATTAAAATGTCTTAAGCCTAAAAATTAAACAACATAAATTCGAAAGGAGAGTGAAAATGCTAACTTTTTACTAAATTAACTGAACTGTAACAGTATTTACAGAGCTATCTGCCAGTCGTGTTCACTCGGCAAACACCCGAAGTATTTCCGCCGGATAAAACTAAATGTATTGTAAAATGAAATATTTTTTTAACTCTCATATCGTATTCTTCATTTTATTTTTTCTTTCTTTTTTTATTTTTATTTTTTTTACATAAAAAAAATAAGGTGGAATTTTTAGTCCACACTTAAGGTTAGACCTGAATTTTATGTTTGTATAGTTATTTGCTAGTGCTATTTAAATTTCTAAAAACTAAACCAGAACACTAGAAAATATGTATTTTTTTTGCTTTAGGCCATTAGGGTACGTAGGGAAATCTAGGATTAAGACACTTCGTACCCTAATTTCCGTCCAATGTTTTAGACGTTGCGTACTTATTGAAAGTATCAAACTACTACATCCAATTGAGGTCAAAATTTTAGTCTGGTGTGATTTAGCGTGGCGATGAGTTACGCGTAATGATACATATATACGTATAATGATACACAATGTCTATAAAATATAAAAAATAAAGCAACGAACTGTTTCGACGCTACTTTTTTCTTGCGTAGCCCGCCTAATGCGAAATATAAATGAAGATAGTAAATAACGAAGATAGTAAAGATATTACTATCTTCAAGAAAAAAATGCAAATTTCTACTAGAAGCTGAGATCAATCGTGGCGCAGGGGCACAAGTGTGTGACTGTAAACGCTACTGGTTGTGGGTTCAATCTCCATTCTAGGAAATGTCGGTGTCTAGGCAAAGTGCAGCGTTGAGTTCCGCCACTCAATGCGCAATGCCTCCAGAATTTGGCGTTAAATAGGGAGCAGAGAGTCATAACACTAAGCTCCCTCTGCATACCCTGCTGTGTGCAGAATACAACCTGAAGTTGATAAAGCTTCTACTATTCCATACATAAGTAAAATTCAGCAATACTTATTGATGTACGTGATACAAATATAACATAAGCAATAAAACTGGTGCACCAATACAAGGCAATATAATTTTGTTGACTCGTAAACATTTACACTGTAGAAAGGAAGATCTTCGAACTATTCAGATCGTTTCACGGACAGAAAGCTGAAGTAGCGCAAAGTTGGCGGAATACTGAGGGGAAAACTTTTATTTACTGCCCATAAGGTGAGGCGGTGGAAAAAATTTGCAAAGTGCCTATTTGGCCAGAAGTCATTTATTACACATTGTGGAATTATCCGAAGTTTCCCCCTTTTTCTTTCTTATTACTCTGTAAGAGATTTTTTGGTCAATCTCAATGGTTACTGGTTCAATTATTTTTTTTTGTTTTAAACAGTGTTTTTATTCGGGTTTCATCATGTTTATTGTTTAAACAACAGGTAATGGGTTTTAATGCAAAAATTTACTTGATGGTTCTCTGGATGGAACTCCTTTCGATAAATTATCCAAGACGAAAATACCTTTTCAATTAAAATCATTGATTTTTGAGATTAGTGCGTTCAACCAAACAGATTCTTCAGGTTTATAATATTAACGATAACGATATACAGAGATAAGCTTAAAATAGCTATTTGCGTCTCTTAAATAAATATTTACTTAAATATCTGCCTGAGAAGTCTTTGATCGTCAAAAGCATACAAATAGCGATGCCGGTATTCTTATTCGAGAACTGCAATGTCAGTTATGTTTTTTATTTTTTTTCTTTAAAGACGTTCCATAAATAATATAATATACCTATATGCTTCTTATTTAATATATTTTACTAGTTATTAATTAAAATCTTCGGGTATATTTGAATGGAAGTTTAGATTTACATTGTATCCTGCACATAGTAGCGTAGATTTTTACTTAAATATCATGGGAACCTAATATTAACATACTTCGTGGCCGGAAATCAACGCTGTGCTTTGCCTCACTAAAGTTAAGTTTTTAACTAGTTTAATCATATTTAGTACAAATAAGCACAATATTATTAATTCTATTAATTTTTTTAAACTGGTTTAGTGTATTAACTCAAAATTCAAAATAAAATAATACATCGGCATGAAAAGTCAATTTCATTCTTTTTCTATACAAAATGAGGTTATTATTCTAAGTATAGTATTCAACCTTGTTTATAATATCTCTGCCTACACTACAAATGCAAAAGATATTTTCAATTAAAAATATAATAAAATGTTAGCTTTCATATTATATAATACACAAACGACTCATATTAATGACTACAGAATGTTCACCCAGCTTATTATATAATTCTTAGTTTCTCCAACAATGTCGGTAGAATTTTATTTTGCAATTCGCAAATGGAAATTAAAAAGCTTTTTTTTTGAGGCTTAAGTGCTTACTTTGATATCAGTTCTCATACAAGAGTCACCCAAGACGTTGCTCTTTTAGAACTTTCTTTTCAAATAAAATTCAACATTGTGTTCTTATGTTAGTATGGAGTGCAAATAATTTGTTTTTCTAAAGAAAACTTCTTCGTCAGCCATGTTAACTTTGCACGAGTTTATTTTTTGTTAGATAGACGAAAATGAGTATAGTGGTGTAATGTTGATTTTTGTGAAAGTTCGTGTGCTAATGTTGGAAATTTTGTATTAATTTGATGAAATAATATTTAACAAAACCAAAAAGCGCCAAAGTATTAGTTTTTTAGATATGATTAGGAAATATATTATATTCTCGTGAAACGTTAGAATAAAACAGACACTCTTCTCCTCTTACATCGAATATGTCTTGACAAAAAAATATCTCTACTTTTTACTTTTAATTTGTAAAATGGTAAATCATAAATAAATATTACACTCAGTATAGTCATTTTCAATTTTTTTTTATTACTGACTTAGATCACTTCTATTCTTTTACCTGGCATTAATAACATCTATCGTTTCTAGGGTCTGCAGTCTTAAGTCACTTTCGTTCTAAGTATTAAGAGAAGATAAATGTATATAGAAAACAAAATAAATTTCAATTGTAAAAAATATTCTATCCTTGCTATGGCTATAGACTAGATAGGCAATGAGGTTAAATAAACAAACTAGAAACAGGTAAATTTTTAACCAACAATGAGTTATGGGCGTCACGTGGAAGTTATAACAACTTTCGAGACCAACTCATCTGAACAATAATATAGAACTTTTATGGAATTATGTGGACATGGAGTCGAGAATTGGTCTTACCCTTTCAGATAAACTTCGAATGAATTTCAAATCAGAAGGCAAAGTTTAATAACGTTCCGTTGATCGATTTTGTTATATGATAACTGTAAGTTTTGTTTCAAGTAACTGCAGATGTTGATTTATATAATATTAAGATACTTGTACATTTATCACGTTTATTTCTTTATATAGACATTTTGAATGTAAATCTTAACAGCAGGGTATAAGCGATAGTGGGAGGTTAGAGCTCCATTTGAGGGAATGATTATATTTAAGTTACACTACAGAACAAACAATATAAGTGCAATTAAGATTAAGATTGAAATTTCGAATATATATTTGTTATTTTATTGTAAAATGTAGTCACTTTTCTACTATTCAAAACTACTACAAATATCTATTTATTAAAATTATTCTAAGTATTTACTCTCCCGGCTGGACACCTAAGTCCTTTTGAATCTGAATTTCCAATAAGCTAAGGTCAAGAGAAGGCACACTGATGCATGAATGTTAAATTAGCAATGATTGTCCTCTCAAGGCGGCTCACTATTTTATGAACAGAATTATTTAGTAGGCCAAAGTAGCTTGGGATAAAGGTTTTCTCAATATGGACTAATTTATTAGGTATAAGAGAATCTTAATACTTGGAGAGAGCTCAGAGAGTAATTAGTGTCAACCGTTCCACAGTAAATAAGGGTATTAATGTTTGTGATGGTTACACATTCAAATTCTATTCTAGGGTATAGTTATTTATTGGTATTCTTATTATTCTTGAAGAATATGAGAGGCTCTTTTGCCTAAAAACTTCAAAGTTTGAACTCTCTTGAAGAGGGGGTCTCTTTTGGTAATACGTTTTTTAAACTATCTGGTAATTAAGAACCTTTCAATTCAAAATATATGGAGAATAGGACCAAAAAAAATATTAAATTGAATATAGCTGCGTTTATTTGTTTCAGATACAATGTTTTTCTTTCAAATATCATTCAACGTTTGTTATTTTATATTTAAAAATGAATGACAAAATTTAACTTGTATTTCCTCTTGTTTTATAACGAAAACTATAAATTCAAATTTCCAAAAAAAAAACAATAAAAAATATACTCGAAACAAAATAAACTACATAAGCATAAATATTTTTGAGAAATACAGCAACATCTACTCTAAATTGTCTCGTTTTAATCTTACTTAAAGTTCCATAAAGATAACTATATCTTTATAGATAATACCCACATATAAAGCGGCGCGTCCAAAGCCAGCACTTATAAACGGGTGACACTAATTGGACGAAGATTTTGTGGCCACCATTCAAGAAATTCTTTGGAAATATTTCTTAAATTCCTCCTCATCCTCATCCTCAGCATCGGCAGCACTAGGAGTAGTTATAATAGAACAAAAATCTTGTTACTTTACGAAAATTGTCACGAAATAGTGGAAGCGAAACTTTGAAATATTGTATTTTAGTTGTATTTTAAAATTGCCTTTTGTAATGTTTCGTTTGTACAGCGAAGGCTTTGTTTTGGCGGTTTATTATTATTGTTTACATGTATAAATGTTAAATTAATATTTGTGCTGGTACTTTGTACTAGTAGAATATTTTAAAAATTAAATATGAACTGGAGGATTCAATCTTAGGAAAAATATAAGTAAAAGAGTCAGAAAGTTAAAATGTTTTAACACTAGAAGTGCCGAAGATTGAGACCCCCCTCGAACCGCCGTCGTGACAAATTTGTCCCATTCTACTTATTATGTTGATTGTTGGTATAATACAAAAAAATATTATTAAAATAATTCGTAAAATATGTGGACCATCTTTAATAATCAATTTTTATTCTTTAACAAACATAAAAGTACCAAAAAACGAAACACAAAGAAAGAATCAAATATTTCAAATACGTTCTAAGGTTGTGACAACTAACTGAATAACTCTTACAAAATTATAAGTTATTGAATTTAGTTAATATTATTATTAGGCCAAGTAATGCATTAATATATTCTTCATCAGTGATACATCACAGATGATGATGATGATGATGATGAACATTGCGTGGTAATGCCTCCAGAATTTGGTGGAAAATGCCAGCGGAGTGCATAGCACTAGGTTCCCAGGTTCCCTCTACCTACCCTACAATTGTCCACATTTGGTATCGAGTGTTTTTTCTGAAATTCAAGCCTAGCTTAGTCATCCTTTCATCTGATACCTGACTTGAACTAGCGGCAAAATTTAGTATTGACACCAATTTTACCCCACTTTTCAGGCTATTATTTTTTAAGATTTAAACATAAATGTATAGTTTTCAGATTTTTTCCTGTACTGGTACTACATGTAGATGCTAGCTGCCAAATTTGATAATTCTAAGTTAACTGAAAGTACCTTATTAATTTGATTCCCTTTATAGTTTCGAAATACACGTTTTTTACTATATAAATGGTCATATCTTTTTTTAAGGGCGCTTTTTCAGGAAATCAAGGGACTGTAGATCGTCATATAGTTCATATTCATATATTCATATGAATATCAACTCGATTTCTCCAAGCATTCCTGAGATAAAGGCACAGACAGACGGATGGACAAAAAAATGATCTTATAAGGGTTTTTTTTTTCCTTAAAAGTTACAGAACCCTAAAAACTTAGGCATTGACTGCTAAACCTACTATTCAATTTTTTTCCGCCCCCGCATTGCCCTTTCCCCTCCACCTCGTCCCCGAGGCATGAAAATATGTCCAATTATACCCTCAAATAATAAAATAATAATGGCGGGACAAAAATGACCCAGCGACAGTTCTAGGTAAATCTAATTTTTTTTCAAAAAGTATGACTGCTATAAAATTATTTATCTTTTTAATTAAATAAAGGTTTAAAATTGGTAATAGTAAAAAAAAATCATTTAGATAAATTAACAAATAAAAAAGTTATATACAATCAACCTTGCGTTTGGGTCAAAAATGGGACGGGGGCGCTTCTAGTGTTAAGATGAAAAGTAATTAAGAAACAAGAAACAAGATTTTGGAATACGCTCATTCATGCAAGAAACTTTGAATGATCTAATATTTGTGATCAACTTTAGCCGAGTTATTGTAAAAGATAAAGATTGACAATCATTACGAAATATATTTCTATAAGGAGGTATATTTACAAGTCTTGGGTTCGATTTCCACTTGGGGTGGATGTTTAAATACTATAATTAATATAATATTTTGTATCGGATTCCTCCCTATAACACGCATTGTATCAAAAACAAGCGGAAAATGAAAAAAAGGGCTCCTGGCTTTCCCTTAAATTTTTTTAGCGTAACGCTGTAACCTGCTTACATCAGGAACCTAGTGTTAAGACATTCCGTCTCACAAATTTCATAAGTATATTAATTTATTTATTTTGTTCAAGAAACATCATCTCCGCAACTAGTGGTGCACTCGACCAGAACATTCCTCCACCACCACCAATTTAAACAAAAATAAGGCTGTATTTTATGAAAAGCAGTTTTGTTGATATTACGAAGGACAATTTATATTAAAATACTCCTATAAATTGCACTTCAAATAAAACTAAAGCAAAAATTCCGTCGGCAATGGAGCCGGAATAAGCCGTTTACGTCGTGAAATATTGAAACACTAAGGTTCAGGAAAATAGTAGTAATAAAGAGCAAAGACTTTACTACAATTTTCTTTGACAGAGCGTAACGGAGTGACGTTTCACTGAAATCTCTGTGAAATTTATTTTGAACTAAATCAATGTTATTTATTTAATTTTTTTAGCTAAACGCTTTTTATATAAGGATTGATATAAAACATGGTAGGCAGTGGGAACCATGTGTAAAGACTTTTTGTTCTTCACTTTCCAACCAAATGAAATATTGCGTGTTGAGTGGTGGAACTTAACAATACTGTTTGCTGTAATTGAAACATAATAACTTCCCTGTGTGGAAATCGAACCCACAATTATAGCGTTTATAGGCCCTATCCCATAGCAATCCGACCGCTTCAATTTCTTTATTTTTAAATAATTAAGCGGCTAGTCGTACGACTCTAAACATGACGGTTATGAGTTCGATTCTCACTTGAGAGAATGAAAAGAATTTAATAATATTATTACAATTTTATATAAGCCCCTGTTATTATATATACACCTATTTATATTACATAAAAAAGCACAATCCGGATTCGAATCTACCACCTACGCTTGGAAAATCAAAATTACAAAAGTATTCACCACTGCACTACAAAAGAGTCTTTCCTTTTTGATATTAGTTGTTTGCATCCATCATGTTGAAAGATCTAATGCACTATCAATGGGTCAGCGGTTGACACGCCATTTGTCAATGTCACCTCTCTTATCTATACACTATAGCCTATAGTCGGTTGATGATAAATAATATATTAATATGCGATTCAAATAAAAAAAGGGGAATATTAGGAGATAATTGTGGAGAGGCTGTGTACGCGGTTGTGGGTTCGGTTCCCGAGAGGGGGAATTATTAATTATAATTCAATTATTTACCAATCTGGTAAATCAAGTGGGTATGAGAGTTACTTAACATTAGGTTCCCTTCGCCATGTAAAGGTACTATTTATTTCGACCATTTTGGGAACCAAAAGAGGTTCTTTTGGAGAGGTTCTTTTCTTCAAAGATATTATATAACAAATAGCTCCATGTAATTGAATTTACATATAACTCACCGAATATAACTTGCTTCTAACTTTCAATATATCTGACATATAGTGAAAAACTGACAATAAAATGATTTATTTTATTAAATAAAATAAAATATATCTTCTGGTAATATGCCTATATTTCGTATATTAGATATATAGGCATTATGTTGTTAGTGGATGTTATTTCTATACGTCAAGAAATATTTATATTAGGAATCGATGTACGATTCAATTTCGTTTTATTAGACTTAAACATTTGAGCCGTTGTTTAGTATTTTTATGGAACAAAGAACTAACAAACATTTAAAGAGAAATGAGCTAAACATATAAAATTGGGATTTGGGTCAGAAAAGTGCATCGCTTATTCCAGGTTTTGTTACCCAATATGCTGTAAAATTGGTAAATTTTATATCTATACATATAATAAAATTGCAACTGATCGTTGTCTGTACAGGTAAGATAAATGAGAAAAACTATTGCTGGGGACATTTATTTATATAGTAAAACCCAAAACAATGATTTTTTTAAAAAAATATCTGTTTGTCTGTGTGTTTTTAGTTAATGTTTGTTTTATTTCAATCTATTCATAAGAAAAGTTATATCAATTAAAAGAGCTTAGTTCGACAAAATTGATGTATTTTTTTTAATAAACCGGCTGAAATTTTAGTTTTCTATGTACAGATATAAATTTGAACAAACATTTCATTTCCTCGAGTAGGGATCGAACCTACAACCAGTCACGTTTACAGTTACACTTTATGCCCCTACACCACAATATATTTCTTTAATCATATCTATATATTTACTAAGATATTATTATCTATTTACCTATAATATTTATCCAGGTAAAAAAGGTATAAAAGGCAAGACAGGTAAATACGTAAGCTCAACAATACGTTTTACTGCATACCACTAAAAGGCGAGTGATCTAGAAAATTATTCGTTTTATAGTAAAACCGTTCTTCTTAAAACGAAATGTTTTATCGTCTTCAATAAATTTTGCGGAACTTGTTAGGTATGTAGGTATGGATGTGCTCTGCGATGTGAATTTTTAGGTGGCTTGGCTTGCTTGCCTGTTATTTTAAAATTTTTATTTGTTTTTCAAGTATTTCCTTACTACTGTAAAAATATTAAGAAATTATGGTAAAATATTTTTGCTTTAAAAATATTATATTGAATTCCGAGTGCCCAGTCACTACTAATTAAAAAACAACTACAAGTTTTTTTACTTTCACGACTATTAGCAGGATAGGCAGTGGGAAGTGTTAAGACTGCATTTCCCATTAAGACACTTTCGTTCCCCATTTTTGATCGAATTCTTGAGGCATTCAATATCGAATGGCGGAACGTAACGCCGCGCTTTGCCTCGACACCAGAGCGGAGAAAATGGAAAATTTTAATATTTCACTTCCTTGAATGGGAATCGAACTCACAACCTATCACGTTTACAGTGAATGTAATACTTTACTTTGTACCTTTGTTGCTTAGCCTCATTGTGGCCTGGTCCTCGCGCCTTCTCTTAGGATAGCAGAAAAGATAATAAGCGTCCATTGGCGGAACCCAACGCCGCATTTATCCTTACAAAATCGTAAAAACGTTTTAAAGATATACTACTACTGCGATTTTATTAAAACAATATTCCAGTGGCATCTTCTATACTCGTATATATGTGCTTTCAAATCACGTATCTAAAACTGAACAAGAATTCCTAGCGTTCACTTTGTCAAGTTTCAAATTATATACCAACATTGTAACGTTTGAAGTTTCACTCTCTTGTTCGTATTTATGGACTTTTTAGAAGGTAAGTAATTTTTATTTAGGTTAATATTGTTTCCCGCACGTAGCAGGGTAGGCGAAGGAACCTGGGAACCTTGTGTTAAGACTATTTTCCACAAAACTCTGAAGAAATAGGATTCTTTTTTCTCCAAATTTTGTCTTGAAAGGTAGATATTCCACGTTTCGTCTTAGTAAATTATGCTTTTGTAAAATTGAGTAATAATTCTTTCAGCTATATGATTTCACACTTTTTTTAGTATTAAGTTAACTGAATAATTTTAATTAATTTACGTTTTCAGGTTTTCAATTCTGATTCTTTATGAGTTATCGCATTTAACCACTGATATTATGTATGTAATACCACATATAATATATGTAAATGCTGGACTTTACTTAAAATAATTGCGTATGTTTTTGCAACGCTGTTCCAGTGTCCGAATGAATTTCCTCCACAATACAAATATAATGGCAGAGTTCTGATTAAATTTTGCCGTATTATACGTGTAGCTATATTAAAAACTATAAATTCGAGATATTAATTGGGATTGGTAGCTTCGTAAATGACTATGGATTGGCTCGCTCTTGTAAATTCTTATTTTTAGTAGAGATACGAATATTAATTTGTGTATGTTTTTTTAGTTTTATGGTTTAATTTTTTATAGCTTTTTATTTTTTTGCTGTGGAGTTTTTTTTTGTCGATATTTTCCATTTTTCTCTATTATAATATGATTCTATTAAACTTCTTCTAAAAATTAAATCTACTTGCCTATTAGTTAAGGACCGCTTTAAAATCGTTGGAAAGTTTGAAGTATTTAAGTTTGCATTAGTGTGAAATAATTTTGTTTTGTACTATGTAAACTATGCATTAAGTTTATGATCTCAACGTGCATTTTTTTAGACATAGTTACATGTTCGTAAAAAATGTAAAAATAAATAATAAATAAATCAGTTTCACGGTGTATCCCGCACACAGCAGGGTAGAGGGAACCTAGTGTTAAGATACTCTGTTCCTATTATAACAATTCAGTTCCCCATTTTCCAACATTTTAGGCATTGTGTGTTAAGTAACAAAACTTAACGCCACGCGTTGCCTTGTTACCAGAGCGAGGAAAAGAAAACATTAGGCATTTCGTAGTTCATCTCATGCTCGTTACCCTGCGCCGTCCTTAGTCTTATTTACAGCGAAATTATTTATAATTTGTGTCACATGTTTGCATGTGCATATTAATTTTTTAAATTCATCAAGCGTGGTAATAATTAATGTACGTAATGAAAATGGGAGAGGGAAGGTGTCTTATAACAAGGTTCCCTCGGCCTACCCTGCTAAACGAGAAAAAAATGTGAACCTGCAATTATAAAGTAAAAAAAAAATACAAAACCCAATGCAATAAAAGAATTCAATAAAAAAAATGTATAGATATTACCACACAAAACGCGAAACGTGGAAACGTCGAAAAAATTGTATATCATTTGATTTTTCATAAAGCAACTTTATTACAAAATTTATTTGTATTGGTTCCCTCCAGGCAAATATTTACATTTGAATCTTTAATAAGTCCTCGGAGGTTTTCGCTAATAAAAACCTTAACGTTTAATAACATTCTGTTTGCTGTGATCGTAGAATTTAAACGAATCCCGCCTCGAAAATAATATATCTAAAATACATGTAAATATACGGATTAAAATTCAAATTTCCATCTAATTTTAAATGCTTCATACTGAATCCCGCACACAGTAGGTAGACAGAGAGACTAGTGTTTAGACACTCCGTTCCATATTTTCCGCTGAATTCTGAAGGCATTGTATTGGCATTGGAAATCTTAAATATTTCATTTCCTCAAGTGGAAATCGAACCCATGCAAAAGGTCGTCGCGTTTTCTGTCACACTTTGTGCCTCTACGCTATGGCTTCGTATGTATAATATACGTATGTATTATGTAATTTTGTTATTTTTGTTATTTATGTATAATATAGAGATTACTCCATTATACGTTAAGCACGATGTATTAATTTATTTCTATAGTAGGGGCCCGCTCGCGGCTTCGTTCGTTTGTATTACAAAAATATTGATTATCTCATCTGATATAATAATATTTTCATTTTAAAGTTTCAGTAAATTCAATAAAACATTTATATTCTAGCAATATCGTCACATCCAATTTATATTGACATAACTTTTTTATTTATGAACCAATTTAAATAAAACAAACAATAAATGTAAATACACTAGCTTCGGGAAATTTGTCAATATACAATATTAAAAACTGCATTAAAATCGGTATACACGTTTGTGAAAATAGCACATCTACCATGAAGTTTTTTGTTTATAATAAAATTAAATATTAATATTAAAAGGTTTATAGTAAATATACATATTTAAATCACGACTAAACTATAGATTTTATTCAAATTATGATAAATATGTATATATTTATACGGATAATTAAAGAAACTTAAATAACTGTAATTATAATATTACATTAATTACGAATGTATAAAAAAATACCCAAATTTTCATGTTGAAATTAATTTTACTCGCTAATAAGCAAATAAAATTATACACAATATATTATATAAAAAAAATTAGAATATAAACTAAAAATAAACTTACCCAAAATCAGGAGAGGATGATTCAATTCAGACGCAATTCCGGCAGAAAAGTTTCACCAAAAACAACAAAGCTTTTCGTATACGTTAGCAACTTTCAACGAGACGTACGTTCCGCCCGCCACCGAGTTTACTACTGAGTGTCGAGGGAATATGGACAAGGGGTGTTTATTAGATAGAGTTTTAAGTTTGGACCCTACTTTGTTATTTTTTTTTTTATATTTGTTAAGATTGTTGGCTTAGGCGTGAGATGAAACTGTGATATGATAACGCATACTTTTTTTCAGTTCACGCGTTATCCCGCTTAGAGCAGTTTCGGCGGGAAGTCTAGTTTTAAAACACTTTAGGTGCAGACTTCAAAATTATAAAATCTTTGTAAAATTTTTTTTTGCTTTTTAGTTTTTGCTTTGTTTGAAGTCGGTTTTTCTTTTTGTTAGAAATTAATTTATTTAAGTTATTTTTAAGTAATAAAGTTGCTTTTTAAAATCAATAGGTAATTTTCATTTCTAATATCGTATACTATGAGGACAGCTGCAAGGTAAACAGAATATCCAATTAAATTAGATTTACTCCATAATATGATTGCTTGATAAGATACCCCAAACTTAATGGGTATTGTTTCGAATAGCCTCATCGGCAACCCCTGTGTGAGTCACCTAATTTATAATGTCTTTTGACAGATACAGTGTTGTGGTCTAGTAGTCATTTTTTAAATTTAGCTTCACATTGTATCAAGTACATAGCAGGGTAGAAAGAGGGAACCTGGGAACCTAGTGTACTATACTCTGTCCCCAATTCAGACATTACTGTTCCAATCTTTCTGACGTATTCGGGATGTATTGCTAGTTTAGTGGCGTGTTAAGCATCAGACTGTAAAATCGACGGTTGCAGGTTCAATTTTCACTTGGAAAAATTAATTATATTCATTTCTTTGCTCTGGTAGCAAGGCAACACGCGGCGTTGAGTTCAGCCACTCAACACGTAATCACTCGTAAATTAGGCGGTGAGTGGAGCGTTTTATCGTTTCATCCTTCTGGCTACTAAACTTGAAAGCTGCCCTCACATTTAATAAAAAATGTTCCAAATTCGCTAAAATATGTTCTTAGTAATATTTATATTGTACATATTTTTTTTGGGTAACTTAGGGATTATTTTAAAAGTGCCTATTTTAGATAAAAACGTCAAAGTCATAAACAATTATGATACCCATTTGCAAACTTGAGTCTGTGGGACCCTAAAAATCTTTTGATGCCTACTTTCACTCAGAATTTTATTATACCTGACATTTCCTATATCAGTAAAGATAATTCAATTTTTGAACCTAAATATTGGTTTTTCGGTATTCTTTGATGTTTGATTTCTTTCAATAGTGTTATCACCAACGAATATATTTGTTTGTGTAAAATAAACTATGTTTTTTTTATCTACGAATACTTAGAACGAAAGTTTAATACTGAGCTTGTTGATACGATGGACGACCATATCTTCTAACATACTACACTAGCCGGTCGCGGCATTTCAGCTTATTCAATAAACAATTATTTTCTAGCAATTCATATTGAAATTACTTTATTTATGAACGGATTTTTTTTTGTTAAAATAAAAGCACTATTGTATTTTAAAACTATATTTAAATTGTTTAAGCCTTTTTTGAAATTAGCACGCACAGACAATCGGACAAAGAGATAAACAGATAAAAATTAAGAAAAGTCATTGTTTTGAATTCTATTAAATAGATAAACACCTTTTCTCATATGCTTTCCATGAACGAACAGCGATCACTGACTAGTTTATTATATGTAGATACAGATTACCTATATAGCGTGACGTCTTAAGTGTAATCGCCAAAGCCTGCCGTGCTATGTGACTAAAAAAACATATAATAATAACATACAATAAAAATATTTTTTAAAAAGTTTATTCTAGCATATCTTCAAAACCTAAATAACAACCAAATTAACAATTCCAAAAACAAAAGTTCTCTCATAAATTTCTCCATATAAAAGACGAAAATTCGCAAAGATTTTTAACTTGAGGATTTAACGGACTTAAGTGAAGTTTAAAATAAAAGATTAAAATAGAACTCCTTTGGACAATAACAATAACAATGAGTGAAGCACCTCTCAAAATATGCACTCACTTTGGGAAGTGGTTACATAATAACTTCAAGAACACTGCAATAAAACACGAGTATACACTTAAATCTTTTCTAAGGAAAAATAAAACTTGGGAACCAAAAGCTCCTTTTTACAATAGCTTATGCTCTTATAGAAAACGCGTGTCTATTTGTTTGTAGTAGTAATAATCTTGAGATATTGTGGTGTCGGTTTTTTTATATATATATGGAAATAGGCATAGAATATTTTGTATTAAAGGCTGTTTCACAGAATAAGGGCTTTGTAGAGGTTGAATATTTGATTTTCTTTTTTTTTTGAAATCGGATTTGAACCTATTACTGTTTTATGCCTACCCGTGTGAAATGTTTATAAGCATTTTTCATTGTGTATGTAATATTTATGTTTTATTTACTATTCATGTAATAAATTAATTAAAATTATTTTTAATAAGACTAGTTTTATATCTTAACATGTCTTGTCTTTCTATTGTACATTAAATAGTATTTTATTTATTTCTTTATGTATAATTGAATTATTTTTAAAATTATTAACAGTTTCTCTAATATATTTTAAGTATTTCTATTATTCTTCCCATAAAAAGTATAATTTTAATGTCTTATCAAAGCTTAGTGTGAAAGGAACATAAGACAATGCTAAGTAACAAAAGTTTGGCGCCATTGTTGAATTTCACAAGTTCTCAGGTAAAATCCTTTTATTACTTCCATAGTGGAAATA
>JAEBDU010000096.1:301468-367432 GCA_016802625.1 Heliconius numata
TTCTAGAATTCGTCCCCTAAGGGTGCAAATAAGGGGTTGAAAGTTTGTATGGAAAAATCTTTAAAATGCCACCGATTATTATAAAATTTGAAATTTAGACCCATCACCCCTAAATAAGCAAGCGAAGCTGCGCGCGTCCGCTAGTGTTTAAATATTATAATATAATTTTATGCTCTAAATCTTATTAAAATGTATTTAATTAACATATGCACGTTCTTTATTACTAAACACTAACCATTGCCTATTTAGTTATCTTATGTCAATCATAAGAAAGGGGCAATTAAAAATGTCTTATACAAATAAGAATATTTTGAATAGTAAATGAAGTACACTATTGTCTAGTTCTTTTTGCTATGATAAAATATACGAGGCGGGAAACGAGCGGGTCGAGTCTTTAAATAAAGTTCAAAAACATATTTTATATATTTATTATTTACATTTTTTTTTTCATTTCATCGCTCTGATACCAAGGCAAATGTACGGCCTTGAGTTGCAGCACTCAACAAAATTCGGTGGACAGTGAGAAACGGAGTGTCTTAACACTAAGTTTCCTTTATAACAGAGTCTACCCAGCTATATGCGAAAAGAAGCTGAAAATAAATATATATATTTTTCTTCCATCAACCATTACTAACTTATATAACGATATAAAGTCGATACGTAGCATTTGTCGTAAATTGGTTTGCGACTGCACTAAGGAGCTCACAAAAGACTTTGCTCGTATCTTATTGTTGGGAGGACTACAAGCTATAAACTAAATGTACGCTGCTACTGAACTAGGATAGGACCTTTGTTCGATATAATAATATTATTGTTGAACAAGTCGTAAATTATATAAGGTAGATAGGTGTGGGTTCGATTTCCATTCGGGGGAATGAATTTTTTAATATTTTTCTCTGCTCTGGTGACAAGCCAAAACACGGTATAGAGCAACGCGCAAATGTCTACAATATTGAGATGCATGAAGATATTTTTTTTTATATGTATTAAAAGTTATATTTGAGGCCGTCGTGGTGCAGTGGACAGTGGCTGTGTAAAAACGACGCTCTTGGGTTCAATTTTCTCTAAGTAAAATAAATTATTTTCTCGCTCTGTTTGAGTTTCGAGAACGCAAAATGCCATAACCCTTACTTAGCAATCGGGTAAAATTACTTTACTATCACCCTCTTAGTGATGGTGGATGATCACTTAGTATATAGAAACTTAATAAGCTCATTTTTTTGTAAAAGCGCGACTTAATAAAGGTTTAATAAAAATTAAACAATTATTTTTCAGTCAGATATTGGGAAAAAAATAGTAAAATTTTCTTTCAAACAATAATTTGAAATATAAACATAAATATCTACAAAAAATACTATATTTCCTTTACTTTTAATCATAAAAAAAAATATCATTCATTCAATTACTATAAAATAATAGAACCCGTTACCTACTACTACTGTATAAAGCTTATCATACGAAGACAGCATTAATATTCCGTTTACGAGCGTACTATAAAAGAACATTGTAAAGTCCGCGAATTTACAGTCGAATATCTCGATAGGAAATATCCTGTTATACATATCTTTCTCTCTTTATCTTCTCTCTTTGTAGTTTCATTGCAACCTTTACTTTGAAATGTTGAATACGCTTTAACGTAAATGCCACCTAAGGCTAAATAATGTTGGTATAAACGGAAATACTTGAAGTTCCTCTGTTATCAAATAAAGTATGATAAATATATATAGTATATTTATTCTTCATGTTTTGTTTGAGGTAATTTTGGTGTAGTGCGAGTGGGAAGTTAATGTGTTGGTTGTTTTCCGGTTCTTTGTCAAAATGTCAAAACGCGGCGTTATGTTACGCCACTCAACATGGATTGTCTCTATTTTCGGTAGAAAATAACGAGTGCAGTGTCTTGGTTTTTAGGATCTTTATACCTGACTACTATGAGTATATTATGCTATATATATGTAATTTAACTGTATTTTTATCTTCACGTGTCTGTTTTAATGCTGGAGGAATGAACTATTTAATATTTTCACTTCCTCGATCTGGTAACAAGGCTGGATTGGCGTGGAAAGTGGCGTGAAACAGAGTGTTTTAGCACTTAGTTGTCAGGTTCCCACTACATACCGTAGCTTACGCGTGCTTTATACGTCGATACTGGGTGATGCTATAAAAAATCCTATCTACCTTTCTAAATTACAGAGACGGATTCAAACCCACAACCTACATACTTACAGTCGGTTGCTGTCCAACTGAACCTTTGTGGAAATATCTACAGTATAATTATAGCTAGAAACTTCAATTATTAAAAACTACATTTCTATATATTGCGTTGTAATATTAAAACTAGGACACTAACTTCTTCGTAGTATTTCTAGACGTCATCAGCGCTGCCAACTGTTAAATAATAAATTTATGATAATAACCTATCTGGTGACCTATTTTAGTGTTGGAATATTGGTAATAAATTTATTGAATAGTATTCTAGTAGTAATAAATAAAAGTTTTCTATAAAATTACTTGTAGTAATAAATACATGGAAAAAATGTTCTTTTTTTTCATTACTTACCTATAGGCTTCGTTCGCATCGGAAGCAGGAGTCAATTGAATATGAACATAGAGTCCATTCAGAGATATTTATACTTTTTAATTAATGACAGAACTTAACTCTGCGTAGACTAGAATAGGATCAATTACCAACTCCAATAATAATCTACCAACCTACTTAATGATTTTATAAAGGAAATTGTAATATAAACTTATGCAATTAGCTTGGCGGCGCGGTGTTGAGTTCTGCTCATCAACACGCAATTTTTCCAAAATTCAGCGGGAAGTGGGGAACGGAAGTGTCTTAATGGGAACAGAGTGTTTTAACACTAGGTTTACAGGTCTCTTCGGTCTATCCTGCTACAGGATATAGCGTGGATTTAAAAGACTATTGGCTTAGCTTCTTTTTTGCTTTACCCTTATGTTCCAAATATAACAGGGTAAACAGAAAGTCAAGTCAATTGTCAAATCACTCCGTTCTCCATTCCTTTCTGAAATTCAAGATATTGCGTACAAAATATTATTTTATCATAAAACTATAGATAAGTATTACAATAAAATATTTGAATTGTATTTTATTTTCTTATATCTCTAGGGTATACTCGTATCGTAGTCGCGTGTACGGTTTGATAATAGCCGCTTCATGTGAGTTTTGTTTTGTTTTTTTAAGTTCGTTAATTAGCTACTTATATGCTTGATACTGATAAAATTAAAAGAAATATTTAATGTTCCTTATCGTAAGTTCATTACGTGTGTTCTTGGTTTGCTGGCGTCAAATAATCTTTCTTTAAGGTAAAATTTCAATAATTAGGTATTAGTATGTCAAAAAAATTTAACAATTTATATAATAAAATTTCTTATATTACTAAAATCTCGTAGCTTCATACTACTGCACATCAGGAAATACACTTCATTCACCACTTTTCGCCAAATTTTCCAGACACAGCTTATTGAGTGGCGGAACCCAACACCATTACATTCAAGAAATAAAAATAATTCATTCGCCCAAGCGGGAATTAAACCCACAACTACCTTTACACTCGTTCTGCCACGTTATATAAGTAAATGGAAAAACATTTGTTATAAGGCGTAAGGATTTACGTAAGCATAAACCCATAAAACACCTATCACCATCTAATCATAGCCGTACTTTTATCACAATTCATACTAAAATTCCGCAAGCATAAATTTTCTGTGAAAAAATTCAAGCTCTTTTTTTGCAGGTACTGTCTATTTGAATATCAAAAAAGATATGTAAATAACAATTGAATTTTTATCTCTTTATTTATTGTATAGTAAATACACGTACATATATTTGAATTAGACGCTTTGTTAGGGTTATATAATATATTCGTTTATTTGTTTTCGGCCGTGACTGTAACGAGACGGTTGTAGGTTCGATTCCCAGTGGAGGAAATTAATATAAATCAGCTTCACGTTGTATCGCGCATGGATCATGATAGGCAGAAAAATCTCGTGTTAAGACAATCCGTTCTCCACTTTCCACCGAAATCTGCGCGCGCGTTTTGCCTTGTGACCAGAGCAAGGAAATGTAAATATAAAATATTTAATTTTCTCAAATGGTAATCGAACCCACTATCCCGTTACAGTCACACACTTCTGCCCTTGCGCTACGACTGGCCACTAAAAAATATTAATATTTAAAAGTCCTAAAGCTAACCAGTACTATATCAAAATATATTGCACATATTACTATCTCCTATGAGTAGGTGTGGTTGAAAAAGCATTTCCTTTGTACGTCACTTAATTATCCACGCCGAAATAAGCCGATCACTCACTGAAGGATCTTCACGCGAAATAGGGGGGAATCGCTATGATGTAGTTTTAAATGGATGTGTCAAGCTTATAAAAAATTAAATAATTAAATATAAGTAAAAATTGTAATTTTAGATATTAAAATATATCCTACCTAAAAATAAATAATGAAATAAAAATACTAATATTAAGAATGTATATCAAACGTAAACGTTCCTATCTCACTAATGTATTTATTTTTGCTTCACGCTAATAATTTTAATAGAGCGGAATTTGAACCTGCAGCCTTTATATACTGCCCAAGGCCTTTGACCACTAAGCCATAAGTTATCATCAAGCTACGTCGAAATTCTTAAACGCTTATTTACGTTGTTGGCATCTCGACGACGACGAACATCTATCTAGTTTGTTGAGAACGTATGGCTTAGTGGTCAAAGCCCTAGAATGGTATCCAAGAGTCGCAGGTTCAAATTCCTATTATAATGCAATTAAATTTTTTCACATCTCTCTACATCTTTGGTAGACAAGGCGGTTGTTTAATTTACCCATTGATTGCTCATTGTTGGGGTCCGTTCACATTATATGCGCTGGGGTGCATGTTAAGGGGTGCTCTGTTTACAAAACTTGTTTGATTAAGGGGTGCATTCGTTAAGATATCGAGTTTATATTAAATTATATCACAGTTATTGTATTTGTAAGAAGGTTAAGACATGAATATGGTAATTTTGGTGGATATTAAATGTTTTTGTTTTTCCAGTGTGATTGTAATAGCAAAAGATTGCTTTAATTTTTTTTTATACTTTTGAGAGAAAAGAGAACCTAGTGGTATGTTTCTCCGTTTTCCAATATGCGAGATATTATATATCAAGTGTCGGAGTTCAATATCACAAATAGTCTTGTTACCAGAGCAAGACTATGAAAGTATTAATTCATACTTTTGAGTGAGCTACCGCCGCCTTTACAGTTACACAGTGCCACTTCTCTACGATATCCTCAATACAAAAAAGACGATAAATAATAATTTAATTTTAAATGAATTAAAAAAAAAACCCACTTCTGTAACTAAATTAATATATCCAGTTAAATTTGCACCATTAAAACAAATCCAACTTATCTTTCATTAAAATCACTATCAAAAATCTATCAAAAAAAATAGATAGTAAGACATAGCTTTACTTCAGAGGATATATCCAATATATTTAAGGGATACTTATAAAAGAAAATCCTTTTACAAATTTTAAATGTAACGTGTGTTAAATAACGAACTGTGTCTTAATTGTATGAGACCATCACAATGGAACAATATCTGAATGTACACGTAATGGCTGTAGGTTCAATTTCCACTCGAAATTATTATATTATTTTATTTTCTCCGCTATGGTAAAACAATACGCGGCGTTGAGTTCTGCTAAGTGTTAACAATAGGTTCTTACTACCTGCTCTGCTCTATGCGGGGGACGTGTAAAGCTTAAAATAAGGGAAACTCAGAGATGTTTGTTAATTATCTCTCTTGAGATTCGAACCCCCAACTATAGCTAGTTATGCACTCACCCAAACCCTCAATATTAGGTTAAGCGAGAGTATTCCGCTGGCTCAGCGAGACCACCGGGGTATTCTCAGTATTGTTATAAGCACCTTTAAAATTTCGCAATACATTATAACTTTAGCATACAAATATTTTTAACTTGAATGATTATTGTTGTCTTGATCTCCAAATCGATCGGACGTAATAAATAGTTTTAATTTTAATTATTATTTTATTTTTAAAAAGTAAATCCACTATTAGAAAGTTTAACTAGCTTGCTCTCAATGTATTTACTTTAATAAGTACTTTATTACCATTATAAATTAAACAAACAGCCTTTTTTATGTATACCTTCTAAACTACCCCTAATGCAAACTAATCACCAGGTATTACACAATCTACCCCTCGGTCTCTATACTGTCACGACAAAGGCACAAGTTGTAATGGAAAAATAATCTTCATATTAATTTTATATAAGTACTGATTGTTATGTTTAAATATTATAACTTATATATTTTGCCTTGACTTTTTTTTATCTTTATTTTTAATTATATAATTTTTTTATACTTTTTCCGCTACGTTAAATTTTTTTATACGTTTTCTAAATAAGTATTTTTCTGTTCTAAGTGTGGAATAACACTTTAAAAATGTAAAAAAAAAACTAAGAGGCTGGGACACAAGTAGGGTTATGGGTTCGATTCCCATTTCTTCAACGACGTTGAGGTGCGTGCTGCGTGTTGCTTCAAGAATTCCTGAACGGAAGCCTTAATGAGAACGGAGTCTTATGACTAGGTTCCCTCTGCTGAGGCTGATGCTGAAAAGAAAAACGTTTTTCAGATAAAAGATCGAACGATACAATAGTGACTGACAGTATAAATTCCACTCATGAAAATGAATATCCTGACGATAAAATAATTCTTATCGGCCAACATAGGGTTCGTTCGATCGTCTCTCCGATGAACAAAAAATTAATAACCAAATAACTGACTCTATTCTTCTATAATTTAAAAGGTTTAGCGTTAAAAACTAATATTATAAAGAGGAAGACTAATTGGGTTTGTTAAAAAAGTAGTAAAAGCCTCTCTAATAAAACGCTTTCCGCTTATAACTTGAACTAAACAAGGGGCTCAACGCGGTGCCTAAAGCATAATTTCACGGACCGCCGGCACCACTGTCCGTGCTATGTAATAAGCAATGTTTACTATGAAGTCTTATGTAGACCTATCAGGGGAACAGAGAGAACTAATAAGCCGAGAAATTAGAACATTCAAGACACTGATTATTAGAATACTTATTTGATCTGGCTGAATATTTTTTTATAAAATTTGTTATTTTTTTATGATAGATTGCAGTGGGAAATTTAGTTTAGAATCGTTTTAAGACACTCCTTTCCATATTTTTGCTTAATTTTGCTTAATTTTTGAGGCATTGCAGGTGTGTCGAGTGAATGGATAATAATTCATTCCTCTGAGCAAGAATCGAATCCACAACCCTCAGACGTCGTGCGACTAAGTCACGATCACCTCTAAAACAAATCTTATAAGAATATTAATAAAAACATACAAAATTTTCATTACAATCCTATCCAAACACAACCATTGACATCTAAGCTGTTCGCCAACATTAAATTAACTCCTTTATAAAGAAATCAAAATAAAATTCCCCTTCATAATAAACCGTAACTAGAATAAGCTCGCTGACGCGTAATTTACATGTTTCCCACACAAAAGGGAACCTTTCACAAGTTTCCCTTAAACTGATATAAGATTGTGGACGCGTCAATGCTATCAGGTTACCCGTTTCGTAGTTCTAAGTGATTGATGGTGTCGATATCAACCCTGTGTTGCCTAAATCCGCAAAAAAAACCCCCACATAAAAAAAGTGCTTCAAACTTTCACTTGATTTACAATGGGCCCAAATGTAGAAGTAATTTCAAAGTTTTTAACCAGTTTAGTTTCTTCTAAAGATAAAGATGTAAAGGGATTTTTTTTTTGTAATATGTGTTAAGCCCCGTCTTTCTCGGATGTAGATTTTATTTCACAATTTATATATTATTAAGTTATTAAGTTTTTTGTATCTATTTTACTTTAGGAATATTTGCAAGGGAATTACATGTTTGCATTCCAAGAGGACAGGTAATACATGTAGATTTCTTCGATGGGAACGAAATGATTCCTGTACATTTGGTAGTTGACCATTTAACGGTGGTCTATCTATTTCGCCACCTTGAAAGCAGCGTTTAGTTCCGCAACTCAAAAAACTTTTAGTATACTCATAGCATGCCAAAAATTAGCAAATATATAAAGTACCTACCTTATAAAAACAAATATAGCTTTATAACATTCAGTACAAAATTATTTCTTTTTCCAGCTTCACGCTATATCCCGCATTTAATAGGATAGGAAGAGGGAACCCACCGGTGTTAAGGCACTACAATTTTCGAGCATTGCATGTCGATCCCCCTACGCGTTTCCAGTCACACGCTAGTGCCCCTGCGCCACTACGGCCTCAGTACATATGTATAAGTATTAAAGATACTGCAGGAAGGAGGTTCCTGGAGGGCATATATGAAGAGGTTGATTACAGTGGACGAGGCGAAAGAGGTATGTCGAAACCGTAGCGTTTACCGCTCCGTCCTCTCCGACTACCCCGCTAGGGATTGAGCGTGAAGCTATATATGTATATACCTACACAAATATAACATAATATAAAGGTACCATTTGACAACAATAAACCGAATACACAATAGGCAGACTAATAAAACATCAATCAATCGACGAAAATTCTCATTAGGTCTATTTAATAGGTACCACCAACCTGATTGTACCCATAAAATTATACACACCAAAACCACTTCTATTTGAAAATAATTAAAGACCAATATCCTATGAAAATATAATTTAGATGATATGCATAAACGTTCCGAATCGTCGCTAAGGGACTCAAATGACAAATGACTGAGATCGTTCATCTTCTTAACTGTCAACGGTACCAATCAACACATATGCTTGGCCTTTTGCTGCTAATTTCAGTCTTATTGCCAAGTATCAAAGCTGGCCCAATTTTAATTGAACTTTTAGTGTAAAGTAGTATTAGTTTACTATTGAATATGGTGGTCGATTTGTTTTGGTGTAGTTACTATACGAAAAATACGACTGGGAACCTGATGTATATAAAAAGGTGTCTTGGTCGTAGCGCAGGAACACAAAGGATGCCTGTAAACAAGACGGGTATTGGGACCCCAATAAAATAAATAAATCTCCACTCGAGGTAATAAAATTTATATTTTCTTCTTCGCTCTGGTGACGAAGTAAAGCGCAAACACGCAATGCCCCCAGACTCCGCCAAAAGTGGAGAATGGATTGTCCTAACACTAGGTTCCCTCTGTATACCCTACTATATGAGGGATACAGCATGAAGCTGATTCATTTATTTATTATTCTTTTCATCTTAAAGATTCATCCATTATATAAGGGGGTGGGTAGAGAAAATATAGTGCTTTGACTGATGAAAATAATTAATTCCTTCGAATGGGAATTGATACAACCATTACGTAACATTTCCTCTACCCCACAAATATTCTTTCAAAATATTTTTCCACATTCAGATGTAGTAAAAGAAGCCCCAGTATTCGTCACACAAGGATTCATCTCCCTACACTGCTATAAATGAGATAAAGCATGAATTAAATATTATATTTCCATGAATATAATTTTACTTAACTAATTGTAAAAGAGACGACGAGGAACAAAAATTCTGTAAAGGTAGATAATTATGAATGACATCGCAAAGTGCGACGGACATTACCGGTGCGAACTTCGCTCGACTGAAACGAATAAATTAAACGAAAATAAATCTTCTATTAGCTTATATTATATATTGAATTTTCATATTAATAAATGTTTTACAATTTCTTTAATTCGTGAATGGGATCGTGAATTTACCCTTATTTTTGAACAGAATTCTATATGGATAGTATCGAATTTATTGTTTTTTTTTAGAAATTTAACTTAGCTTCGCGCTGTATATCTAGCGGAATAGTCAAAAAGAACGGAAAGTCTTTATATACTTCTTTCACCCCGTCCACTGTCATCAACCTCTTCATACATGCCCTTCGCGGGTCCTTATGCTTTTTACGTGACCATTGAAAACACAAAGATACTGGAGAAAGGTCACCTAATAAGCATGAGGACTCCCCGGAGGGCATCAGTTTCCTAGTGTTAAGACAGTTAAAACTCCCTTTCCCGCTTTACGGTCAATTTTCGAGACATCGCTTGTTATCCCCCCAAAAGAGAATCGAACCTACAAACATCGCGTTTACAGTCACTCGCTGTCCACGGCGCTTTGCCACAACAACCCCACTCAGGAGAATAATCAATAATTTTCTTTTCCTAAGGCAAACAATAAGCATTTTTCTAATTCAAGTGAAAAACTTAAAAGAAAATAGTTTAAATGAGCATTTTCTTTTATAAAATTGCGTAAAAAATTCGATCTACATTCTCAATACTTCTTAATCTCCAAACAACATCATCAATCATTGGCTGTCGACTTTTTTTACAATGTTTTATTTAATTTATCAATTTCCTAAGTGTATTTAAAAATAAGTAAACTTGTTTTTATTGCACAAATGTTAATTACAAGAACGTTTTCTCAGTTTCTTAGAAAGGTAAAAAAAAACTGTTTTTAATAAGTATATTTTTATTAGTGGTCGGTACATAATAAAAAAATATATGTGGCTAAATTAACTATTCTGGGAGACGTGGACTAAAAACATTAGTTAATGCATGTGGTCTTGTGGTAATCAGCTTCACGTTGTATCCCGTTCACAGGTAGAGGGAACAAGAGGGAACATAGGGAACATAGGGAACATAGTGTATACATTAGCACTGCGTTCACATTCACACACTTGTCACCTAGCTCTACGACTGGCCTCAACTGGTCAGTTAGTGGCTGTCCTGGTCTTGCTAACAATTATAGAAAGATAAAAACAAATTTCAATCCCAGTTTTAAATACTTTTCTAATAAACTGTATCAAAAGTAACTTAAAACAACGTTGCTTGGGGAACGATAAAAACATAATTTCATTAGAGACCTCTTCAGAGTTATGACAGAATGTAATTTACAAGAGTGGCGTTCAAGGAAATAAATTCTTTTTGCGTTAAACTTTGAACTTTATGTTGAAAATCTTTTTATGGACCATTGGGGGGTAAAATGGTCTTTTACGAACCAATACCGAAAATAAGGTCAAAATGTAAATAGATAATAGATATGTCTAAAACTTTTATTATTTATGAAGAAATCGACATGTAAAAATTTAATATAGCACAATTTGTAGTAGCAGTGAATTTGACATATAGAGTGCTTCTTGAAGTATTTACGTTCTCAACGTATTACGTCGAAATTCGCTTTAATAGATTTTTGTGGGCATAGGTTCAAATCGCTTATGTAAATGTTTTTTTGCTTTAAGCATTATCGCACATAGCAGGGTAGGTAGTGCCAATCTCACAATTCTCTAATGAAGAATATTTCTTCAGGTATTAATTATATACAAGGAAGGTAAATAATGACGTAATTAATAATAACAAAGTAATAAAACGTTATAAGTATTTTTTTGCGTTTTGCGTCTCAGTAAGTGTCCGTACACTTGCTTTATATTTATTTAAATTCAAAGATCCTTCCCGTTCTTCCCATTATGACAATTTAAATATATGAAACTCTTTTATTGTCGACAGATAAGAGACGCATAATTGAAACTTCGCAAGCATAGCGGAAAACTAATAGAGAATAATTTTACTTTTCTTTGGAAATTAAAAGAAAAACGTTTTTACATTTTTAGTCCAAGCATACTACATTGGGAGATTCCACTCGCCTTCCAAAGATGATCCGTTTATATTCAAACTTAATATGATTGGTAATATCAGATGAGGCAGTCATCATAGACGGTATAGTTTCTGGCCTAATATGTGTTAATTGCGGTTAACCAAAGCAAATTCTAATTACAATTTGAGAAATTAATTGTAATTATTATGCTAATGACATATTTTGTATTAAATCATGATATAATTATATCCATGAATTTAGCAGATCACTCCAGCAGACCAGAGGACTTCTCTTCACATGCAGCTCAGCTGCATATTCTATAGTTCCTGATGTTCCAGAACTATTTTTGAAACACATTTCAGTATTAAAGAATAACACAGTTAAAATTTTTACCGTCTCAACATCCAATAACGAAGTAGTTTCAGTATCTTATTCTATCCTTTAGTATTCTAGTTTAATGCTAACTAGATCTTGTTCGCCTTTACAATTCTGATCTGTATTTTAAAGAAATACTTTGTTCTTGCAGAATAAAAAACTCAATCTAAAATTTTAAATTTATTGAGAGTATAAATTTTTAAAGAAATACGTAAATTTACAAAGAAATTATATAATACCTGCATAAGACTTATATAAATTATATAAAATTAAAGCATTAATCTTCATAATCGTTGCGCAATGAGAAAACATACGACAGCACAGACAGGTCTAATATTAAACAGACATACTATGATTGTATCTATCTATTTTTAAATAGATTTTATTACATCGTTTCAAAAAGACAAATCACGGCGTTGAGTTCCACCATTTCATTAACGACGTGAATAATATGTTTTGGCAGATCTATTTGTAGGTATATCCGGAACTTATGCTGAAGACGCGTGAATTTACAAAGAAATAAAACAATAATGAAACACTAGCAAAAGAGCAGAGAAATGAAAAAGTAAAAATTTAATCACAAACCTCAAAGACTAAAGTAACAAGTAAAAATCTAACAAGAAAATACAGTTACAATGTACAACAGTCATTTAATAAGCAATTCCCGTGGGTTTTCCAAAGTTTTAGTATAGAAAATAAAATTTTGTTTAATGTTGCCGCGAACCCGCGAGCGGAATGGCCCATTTGATCTCCGAATAATAGTCCCGCAGCTACAAACGCCACGTCAATGTGGTATAAAGACAGGCCAACAAACTATATCATTTGGACAGGGTGGGTGCTTAAAGTACCATCTGGTAAGATTTAAAAATGTGCTATAGACTATTTAAATCATGTTTCTTTAAAAGTAGATATAAGTTAATTTTGTTATTATTTTTACCTTTACGCTTAACCCTGAGTAAGGAAGAGAACCCACGACATTCCGTTCCCCACTTTCCGCCCATTTTTCCAGATATGGAGTTTTAAGTAGTGGATAATTTATAAGCCCGAATGGAATTGAACTGCAACTTGAGTATACAGTCAGAATCTCGATGAAAAATAGAGAACGGAGAGTCTTAACACTTGGTTCCCTCTATCTACCCTTCTGTGTGCTACATATTATACCACATCCAATATTACGATAAAATTATCTGATTCATCCATGTCACGTAGCAAGGATGCCATTTCGCAAGACTTTATTGCATGAAATACGTACCCAAAGAACATATTGTATTTGAAAATTTTCTCATTTTAGCACTTATCATTTGTAATGAAAGCGTATGTTATTACTGTTATACTATTAGTGGCCATTACTGGAAACCCCGACTTTAATAGTCTATTACGTCGTTCGTTTTTATATGAACTGCTAGTGTCTTTTTGATTGTAAGAAATAAAATTCTTACTGCTTTGGGCAATCGTGACGCAGCAGGGGCACTGTTAACGTGACAGGTTGTGGGTTTGATTCCCAATGGGAAAAGAAATATTTAATATTTTCACTTCTTCACTCTGGTGTCGAGGCAAAACCCGGCGATGAGTTCCGGTACTCAACAGGCAATGCCTCGAGTACTGTACTGATTTAATTTTATTTAATAAATATTCCTGCATTTTTATACATTAGTACAATTAGGAATGAATATATTTAACGCTAAAATTGTAAATAGAAAACGCGGTGCTATGAGTAAATAAAGTTCTCGCCGTCCCTGGAGGACCACAACACGAATATACGAATGAAATATGATAATGTTTTTAGGTCATTGTATGACACTTTATGTACTTAGAACGTTTAGTGAAATTGTTTGTTTATTATTTTTTAGTATTTATTTTTTTAGCTTCAGAGTAGGCAGAATTATCCAGGGGACCTAGTGTTAAGTCTCTTCTTATTAAGACACTTCCACTTCCTCATTTTCCGCTGAAATCTGGAGGCACTGAATGTTGAGTGACTGAACTCAACGCAGCGCTTCGCCTCGTTACCAGAGTGAAATGAAATAACGCTGTATTCCGCAGGGTAGGCACGAAATTGTTAAGACATTCCGTTCCTCATACAGTGGCCAATTTTCGAAAAATTTTATTCAATGACTGAATTCAACAGCGTGCTTTGTTTTGCTACCAGAGAGAAGAAATTAAAATAATTCAGTCCCCCCGAGCGGGAATTGAACCCATAAGTGTCACTATGCTATTTTACCAGGACGGCCTCTTAAAATATATATGTATAAAAGAGGTATAAATGACACACTTAAATATTTCACACGTCACACTTGCATGTACTACCTACTGTGATATTAATTATTAACGAAATTAAACAACCTAAAAGAACGCGAACTGAAACCAGTTAACTGGGTCAGCTTATTTTTGTTGTCAAAAAATTATTCATTTATTCCCCCCCACCCAAGCGCCCCCCTCCCTTTTGAATTTTATTCAGCTTTATGCGATGAATTTACATGTTGTATATTATACAGCAATTAACTTTGGGTAATTATGAGGCGTTTTTCTGCGTGAATTCTTTTTGGCTGTTTGGTTTTTATTCAGTTTATTTATAAGGTAATGTAATATACCAGTTAAATGTTTAATTAGTAAATTAATTATTAAAATAAAATGAGTAAAGATGAGCGTCGTAGCTACTTGTAAACGCAATAGTTTTGGATTCAATCCTCGCTCAAAGGAATTATTTTTTTAGCATCAAGCAGTATTTCGCACATAGCAGGGTAAACATACCTTAGGAACTTAGTGTTAAGTAAAACATTCCCTTCTCCATGAAAAAAAATCCGTTTTCCAGGTTCCGCCAAATAATTGAAGGATTGGGCGGAAAATCGAAAAGTTTCTTATAATTAAATTCCCTTTGGCCACCCATGCTGTATGAGATAAATCGTGAAGCTATATATTTTTATTCATTGAATATATAACGTGTACAGATGAATGTTTAATTGGAACAATAGTGGAACATTATTTCACAATTGCATTTGTAGATAAATAATAATAAATAAATAACAATAAATTCAGGGCGCTGATTTAGCGTGTTAACAATTGATATTTATAAATAATATTAATACTTGTGCAATACCCCTACAACTTTTTGACGTACGGAACCCTAAAAAAATAAACGTCGCGAATGTACGACGCTACGTAATAAGAAATAAACAAATCTTGAGCACAGCAGCAAATCTCGTCGAAACAGCAATATAGAAAGGAATTGTAATCACTTCCAAGGAAAAACCTTAAACGTCCCGTACTAATTCTAATTTCAGGAGAAAACACATTTAATTTTCTTTACTTCTTTTTCAAAATGAGATACTAATTGAGCTTTCGGAATGAATTCATTAATTATTCAAAGGTTCGTTCCTGTCACTCCATTACATTCGGACATTCACAAATGGTGGAAATGTTTTTTTACGTAGCGAAAACTTTAACAATGCTAGCGATATACGGTAGAATTTTATCTGTATAATCTTTCTTTATCGTCTTTTAAAAGCCGTCGTGGTACAATTGTACACTGTTTGATAGTAAAGATGATCGGTGTGGGTTCGATTCCCACTCTCCCCGAGTTATTAAGTTAATTAAATAAATTATTTTTACATGTAAGAAGATAAAGCGCGGCGTTGAGTTTCACCTGAGACGCAAAGTTTCAAAAATTGAGAGGAATGCCGGGAACGGAATATCTAAATACTTGGTTTCCTCTGACTGTCCTACTTAACACTAGAAGCGCCCCCGTCCTATTTTTGACCCAAACGCAAGTTTGATTGTATATAACTTTTTTATTTGTTAATTTATGTAGATGAAATTTTTTTACTATTACCAATTTTACACCTTTATTTAATTAAAGATATAAATAATTTTATAGCAGTCATACTTTTTGAAAAAAAATTAGATTTACCTAGAACTGCCGCTGGGTCATTTTTGTCCCGCCATTATTATTTTGTTATTTGAGGGTATAATTTGACATATTTTCATGCCTCGGGGACGAGGTGAAGGTGAAAGGGCGATGCGGGGGCGGAAAAAAATTGAATAGTAGGTTTAGCAGTCAATGCTTAAATTTTTAGGGTTCTGTAACTTTTAAGGCAAAAAAATCCTTACAAGATCATTTTTTGTTCATCCGTCTGTCTGTGCCTTTATCTCAGGAATGCTTGGAGAAATCGAGTTGATATTCATATGAGTATATGAATATCAACTATATGACGATCTACAGTCCCTTAATTTCCTGAAAAAGCGCCCTTAAAAAAAGATATGACCATTTACATAGTAAAAAACGTGTATTTCGACACTATAAAGGGAATCAAATTAATGAGGTACTTTCAGTGAACTTAGAATTATGAAATTTGGCAGCTAGCATCTACATGTAGTACAAGTACAGGAAAAAATCTGAAAACTATACATTTATGTATAAATCTTAAAAAATAATAGCCTGAAAAGTAGGTTAAAATTGGTGTCAATACTAAATTTTGCCGCTAGTTCAAGTGAGGTATCAGATAAAAGGATGACTAAGCTAGGCTTGAATTTCAGAAAAAACACTCGATACCAAATGTGGACAATTGTAGGGTAGGTAGAGGGAACCTGGGAACCTAGTGCTATGCACTCCGCTGGCATTTTCCGCCAAATTCTGGAGGCATTACCACGCAATGTTCATCATCATCATCATCATCTGTGATGTATCACTGATGAAGAATATATTAATGCATTACTTGGCCTAATAATAATATTAACTAATTTCAATAACTTATAATTTTGTAAGAGTTATTCAGTTAGTTGTCACGACCTTAGAACGTATTTGAAATATTTGATTCTTTCTTTGTGTTTTGTTTTATGGTACTTTTATGTTTGTTAAATAATAAGAATTGATTATTAAAGATGGTCTACATACTTTACGATTTATTTTAATAATATTTTTTTTGTATTATACCAACAATCAACATAATAAGTAGAATGGGACAAATTTGTCACGACGGCGGTTCTAGGGGGGTCTCAATCTTCGGCACTTCTAGTGTTAAATGAAAACATTGAACTTATTTTCCTGAGTGGGTATCGAACCCACAATCGTCGCGCTCACACTAAGACACTCTGTTCCCCATTTTCCGCTGAATTCTGGAGGAATGGAGTGGCAGAACTTAACACCGCGCCTCGAATATCTCAATATTAAATTAATAAATAAATATTAAATATTCCATTTCCAGTTACACTTTCTACTCCTGCACCACGACTGGCCTCCACCAACGTGTATATACTAAAATATATATAAATATGTTGAAGATGATCGAATCGCCGAGCGGAGATAACTTCCGGCGAATCATTGGCAGCGCCAAATATTCGCTGAACGGCCCGCCCATTTTAATTTCCTGTCAGACCAAGGCTTTGCGCGCTATGAATTGTTTTGGTGTTCTGTCTGCTCGCTGTCTACGTGGTACTTCCTATATTTGTAATAAATTATGGCTCAAATCTATTGAGGCTGTCGTAGCCGCTTGATATAGTGTACTGACTGTAGATGAGACGGTTCTGGGTTCCATTCTCGATCGAGGGAATTTATTGTTTTCATTTCTGGTTTTGGTCTCAAGACAAAGGTGGTGCTGAGTTCAGCAATTCAATACGTACATCTTGAAAATTGGATGGAATATGGGGAACTCCTTTCCCGTCCTTTTCCATCGGCATTCGAAATTTACAAGTTAAACCCTAAATTTACCAAAACGTCTTCATTTACAATTTATAAACCTTTCTCTACAAAACCCATAAACCATGTTCCTTTGCTGTATCACCACAATAGCTGGTGCTAAAACAATTTATATCCTGACATTACCAAAGGCACATTTCAGTGGCACGATCAGTCTATTAGAGAGACGATAATTGAAACGGTAGTGTGGTTACGCCTCGAATCAAAAATCCATCAAGTTGCATCGTTTGGTGGTTCAGATTCAATTCGTTGCTATTGAATCAATATTTCTGTTTCAGATTTAAATACAATATAATAATGATGTTTGTAGCTTTCATTACTTATTTGACAAGCTTGTTCGTGGTTTTTAGTGTTGTGGAGGGGTTGTGAATGTAATTTATGTTTAGAACTAATTATATTTCAGCTTCAGCTTCTAGTAATGTAGAAGGGGAACCTAGGGTTACGACAATCCATTTCGCACGAATTTTCGATTTTTCTTTGTTTTGAGTGGTGGAAATCACCGCCGGTCCTTTGTCATTCTAGAAAAATAAAACTATCTTACTGCTTCCAGTGGCGATCAAACCCACAGTCATCTCGGTTACTCTCAAGCTCTGTAAAACTGTGTCACTGATCTCTAGATGCTCGAGATGAGGGAACCTGGGAATCGTCTGGGAACTTGGCTAGTGTTAAGATTCTCTGTTTCCGTTATATTCCGATATTTTCCGCTGAATAATAATATCACATGTCATCACACATTATAATTATATATAATTTATAAAATTTAAAGCAAACTACCTTTGTAAACTAATATTATATTACATTTCTATTTATCTATTCGTCTATTAATTTACATTTTCATAGAGAATACACGTATTGTAATGACTGTCATGTTAGTTAAAGTAATTGTTAATAACTGACAGAACTTTCTAATTTATGCATTTCGTAATAAAAATGTATTTTTCTAAATTTATCGTTTTTATGTTAATATTATATATTTTTTTCTCATTCTACCTGGCCGTAGTACCGACGTTTGTTGTCAAGGTCTGCCTTCTTGTTCGACATTTACACGATCTTCAACGTCTTCGGTGTTTAGGCCATTTAATTAAATTGTTTTTCTAAAAGAACTTAATTACGATGTAAATACATTTTCATAATTAAGTAATAATAAAGTAATAATAAATTTATTTAGTTAATGAACATCAATTATTCGATAAGGATTCATTATTTTTCATACTTCAAATTCAGTAATTTTAGTTCCTAACTTAGTTATAAAGCAAAGATACATATCCATATGAGTCGTGGTGTAGCTTCAAAGTCTATAACTGTAAACAAGACAATGTGCGGCGTTGAGTGCCGCCAATCAATCGATATCTCAGAAATTGGACGGAACGTGGAGAACAGAGTATCTTAACAACAGGTTTCATTCGTGTACCCTGCTATTTGCGGGATACAGTGAAAAATTAAAAAAAAATAACAAACGCAAATAAAATCAAAAATTAATTTAAAAAAACAAACACTCCCTTATTCATGCCGAAGCACGTACAATTCGGATCATATATAGGTATGACATTAAATATAAAGAGTCGAGTACGAATTAGCGAGCAGGAAGGATTTTGTCGAAATCCTACAAGGGTCGACCTGGACCCAATTAATTCTTCAGCCACCTCCAGTTGCCCGACAAGTTTTTACGTACGTTTTCGTTCATATTGTACGAAATTTAATCTAAGGGAAGGTAACCTTTGCTCTGCTCTCTATACTAAAGGGGGGTGGGTGTTTATTTTAGTCTGATAAGCAGTTTAAGTGTTATAAAAGGATTTGTTATATTGGGTTATTATTTCAAATTATGGTGGAAAGATGTGATAGTAATTGAGATTCATTTTCTCCGCTTTAAACTTTTTTACGCATATAGCAGGGTAGGGAGAGAATACCTAGTGTCAAGATATTCCGTTCTCCACTTTTTGTTTTTCACTGTTTTTTTTTTTCAAATTAAATTAAGAGAAAATAAGTAATTATTAAGAGAAAATGAGTAATTAAGTAGTTATTTTGTATGATATTTAACGTATATAGATAGTGTTTCACTTTGATAGACAGACAGACTTATTTACCTCAATTAGTAGTAATTATCTGCAGTATCTAATAAATATAGTCCATTAATTTTAAAATATAATTTATATCAATAGTTAAGATATTTCATTACCCACTTGCTGCTAAATTCTCGAGACAGTGCGTATGTGGTGTGGAGTGGTGGAAGCTCAACGTCAGGCCCAGAAGTTACCCCTTCGAATGGAGAACAAACCCACTATCGCCGCGTTTACACTGAGACGTGCTACTGCCCTACGATGCCCTATTATCTTAATTTACAAAAAAACAAACTAACAAACAAAAGCTTGCATAAATCGAATCTGTACTTACCTATACCCAAATTCAACGTAATCTGTTCGAATTCGCATCTGCCAGCTGCAACAATATTATGCCAGACGGTCTATTTAAACATGTTTATTTAAATTAAAGTACGCAAGCACTGTACTGCAGTGTGCATTGCATCAATTAGTCTTGTCAAATGCATAGAGCTAAGTGTGATTATTTAAATAGGCGTAATATTTATTTTATTCATTGTAACTGTATATTTACTTTAAACTTTACTAAGTGTGGAACGGAGTGTCTTAACACTAGGAACAGGAAACATAGTGTTAAGACATTCTGTTCAACATTTTGCTTATGTGTGACTTTTAACTAGCGTTTGAATAAAAAAAACATATTTTAAAGAATAAATTATTTCTTCAGCTTTACTATCAAGACACTGTTTCCCAAATTTTTAATCAATTTTCAAAATTTAGTGTATTAAATGACGGAACTAAACGCCACGCCTTGTCTATAATTCTATATAGTATAAAATTTATAATTAAATAAATTTTAATATAGTTTAAATTTTAATTTTTAATATTTTTTATAGATTAAACTGGAAAAAATCCCTCTTAGTAAATTTAACTAGATTATACTGAAAAAAACCCCACGGGATAGCTTACAATTTGTACTTTACTATACTAAAATTTTTCACGTTAGTTCTAAAAGTTAATGCAACATTTTTGTGACTTCAACAGCGTTTCGACGACAGCACAACATTCCTGAATGTAAACTAAAAATAGTTTCTGAAGGTTTAACGCTTTATTAGAATGCTGAATCGTACGTTATTGTAAGTAGAGTTCTGTGTCCAAAAGTTTGTATTAACTTTCTTTTATTTTATTTTTTTACGGTGTATCCCATTTATAGCAAGCTAGGCAGAGGTTATTTAGTGTTTAGACTCTCTGTTCCCCACTTTTTGGAAACATTACTTGTTTAGCTGTGGAACTCAACACCGCCCTTAATCCACTAAAGGGATGATTGGAAAATAACTACTTTCCACTAATGAGATACGTGTATACCTTTTTTAAATATATATTTTTTTAATTTAAAAATATTATTATCTACATTTTCACACACCACTTAACCCTAATCACAAATAATTTGAGTCATAAATGGAAAAAGTCACATCGGGTCGAGATATATCCCGCAGAGGGTTGCCGAGAAGGGGTTAATGTCCCTCGAATAGAAATATTTGTACCTGCTAAATTTATGTAAATGTCAGTCGAGGGTTAAGGGTACAAGCGTGCCACTTTAATAGCTTGTGGGTTCGATTCCCACACGAGGAAATTAAATATTTAATATTTCAATTTCTTCACTCTGGTGTTGAGAAAGTTGGTAGGCTCTCTCTGCCTAACCTGCTACATGCGTGATACAGCGTGTAACTAATAAATCATAAAATATCCTCATAATAAAAAACGTCAATAAAATACCATTCTACCATCATTTTCAACTGATCATCATCGATTATCTCAGGAGGACGCCAGCTCTATCTATTATCTATCTATTAGTTTTCCCAACATTTTCCCCAATAATGCCCAATTTGTTCATATAAAGCGCCCCGCAGTGACGCTTGCCGCGTTTCCAATTTTACAAACCTCGTTAGTACCAAGCCTTTATAATACAATCTAAAGACAGTGTTGTTAGAGAGCGGTAAACCAAAATGGGTACTAGAGTTTAACATCAAAATTAAATCAGTTTCACGCTGTACCGCACACAGCAGTGTAGATCGAGAGAAAGTAGTGTTAAGACACTCCGTTCTGTATTTTTCGCCGCATTCGGAAAGCGTTGCGTGTTGAGTGGCGGAATTCAATGCTGCGCTTCGCCTCGATACCAGAGCGAAGAAATTATAAACATATGTATAAATATTTGCCTTGTCTTTTCCATAAAAAAAAATTTATAAATTCTTTCATATGTGCTGTACATATCCCGTACATAGCAAGGTAGGCAGAGGGAACCTAGTGTTAAAATACTCCGGTACCCATTAGAACCCTTCAATCTCCTAATTTCCATCGAATTCTTCAAGCATTGAGAGATCGTTCTTAACACCGTACTTTTCAATCTCTACTAGGGCGAGGAAATCAAAATATTAAATATTTCATGTCCTCTAGTAGGAATTGAACCCGCAATAGTTGCAGAGTAAAAGTTGAACGATCACGACGGAATTGGGTTATACAGCTCGTCTTACAAAGAATAGTTTCAGACTAAGTGAAAACTTTCTAGTAACAATATTTTAAGCAAATATAAATCATAAATATTAAAACTTTTACTAAAATTTCTTAAAGTTTTCAACTTAAATGATCTAATTTTATAGGTATCTAATAACCTAGATGTTTCTGAGTAACTTACTATCAAAGGATGTTATGAATTTAATAATAAATATTCTTTGCTATTAGTTTTCTCATAGTTTTTTTACGTTACTTTTACATTTCTTTACGGGAAAGAAATGTGACACTGCTTTACTTATATTTTTAGATGTTGAGACCGTCGTGATGCAGAGGTACAAACGCGCGACTGTAAACGCGACGGTCGTGGGTTCGATTGCCACTCGGAGGAATGATTTTTTAAATATTTCATCGAGGCATTATATACAGGGTGGAATTGTCAGCGCCACTTTAAATGAAACCACAGTTTTAACTACTCTATAAAAGCCTAATATAATTCGGAAAAAAAATAATTCCCAAAAATGAAAAAGTTATTTTTTCAAACAAAATAAATAATAAAATTATCGTTTTAAAATAAAACGCCATTTGTAAAGTATAACATAGGCACGCACACACTTACCTGTCAAATCGGAAACGTCGCATACGTATGTGTGCGTCACACGAAATACAGATATGGATAAAAATCGTGAAATGAAAAAAAAATCCTACGTCCAAACTGTTGAGGTACCTTGATTAATTTCTTAGGTGTGGGTTTGAAATATATTACCCTATATGCAGTTTCAATAAAAGAAGCGCTACCTCTTCCACCCTGTATTTTAGACCAGGTAATCTTTTCTTTTCTATTTCTTTTCTCCGGTGTTAAGTTCCTCTTAACAATTTTATGTTTCGAATTCGAACAGAAACCCACCAACTTTAACACAAGTAAGGACTAAACATATATCAATATCACATTTACGAGTACATTATGATCCTTTAAAAAGGTATACATACAGACATATGAATAATAAATAAGCATACTCTACAAAAACATTATTAAGTTATTTTTCGTATAAACAATAAGCTATAAAGACATCACGTTCGATATTCTCGACAAGGTAACGCTTTCAACGTTCACAGCTTTGTTTGTATTGTAAAATACTTGAAAATACAATACATGCAGAGTTGAAATATTGAGTTGGAACGGTTCAAAATAATGGATTCTGGTGACCTCAAAATTTATTTCGAAGTTAAAATATTAACGGGAACGGAGTGTCTTAACACTAGGTTTACCTCTGGCTACCCTGTTGTGTGCGGGATACAGCGTGAACCTGATTTTTTAAATTATAAATGGTAAAAAAAATTATAAAATTGAAATAAAAATTGTTGCTAAAATGCGTTGAGTTTGGCCAACGCAACGCAATGAAACGACCAAAAAGTAGAGAATAGAGTGTCTTAACACTTTAACCAAAAAATATACTTTTCAAGCAGTAAGTACACAAATAAAACGAAACTAACATAATTCCACCTATCGCGTTAGGCTTGTAGTAATCTAAAACACATTAGTCGGTTGTTCCGCGGCTTAGTAACTATGTAGGTACAGTACGAGTATGTGTTGAGTCAACAAATGTGCAGTTTCTACTACTTTGTCTCGTAAGTACTCTCGTATAGTTTGTATTATAGTCCTTAATGTTTAATTTTTTTATATATATATATAGCAGGACTAGGCAGAGGGAACCTGGGTACCTAGTTGTAAAAGACATTCGGTTCCTACTAAGTTACTTCCTTTCCCTACTTTCTGCGATGTGAGAAAATGAAAATATTACATATTTTATTTGCGAATCTCACAACTGATCTGGTGTTGGATTCCGACACTTTAAACTAAATATCTTGAGCCGAAAATTGGGTAACGGAGTGTCTTACCATTAAGTTCTCTCTGCCTACCGAATACCGAAACCTGATACAGCATGAAACTAAAAAAGCCTTTAAAAAAGCTAAACATAAGACGCTAGCACTAAAGCTATAGTGTTTAGCCCAAAAATCAAACACTAACACTGTGTAATCCACATAATCCTGCGCCAGTACGAGTATACACGAGAGAACAACGTTCACATAAGCTGGTGGCACTTCAGTACTTCGGTACTATTCTACTACCGGCACTCCTGTTATCGAGAAATCGTATATAACATTTCGTCTATAGAAATGCTTATGGCGGATTAAATTTTAATTGTTTTTAGAGTTAATTGAGCTTTTTAAAATTAAAAATTAAATAAAAAAATCAAACTTCACGCTCTATCCCGCACCCAGCAGGGTAGGCAGAGGGAACTTAGTGTTAACTCCGTTCCCCACATTTTACCGAATTCAACTCCTTATGTACACTAATACAGACTTTAAAAATTCTTTCAGGCCAAAGGTTTCGCATAATTAAAATTGAACCCTAACCCTTAGAAAAGAAGAAAAAAAATCAACAATGCATGTAATTTCGACCCCCAGACAGAAAGAGTTGACGTTTTAATTCTAACCCCAAAGTAATGTAGCATTCCAACGTATACGTAATTACTGCGTAACTTTTGCTTAAAGGATAATTATATTTAATTTTATACGAATTTTGTGATGTGGTTTGTTTATTATTAGGCTCGGAATTCTGTTTTATATTTTGTTTTGTATTAAAAAGATATTATATTTCAAAAAAGTAGCCAGAGGGAACCTACTTTTAAGATAGGTACTTCTTTTCCCTACTTTACGTCCCAATTTTCGGGTATTGCATATTGTGTGTCGAAAATCCATGCAGCGTTTTTTTTTTTTCCAGAGCTAAAAAAATTAATATGTACCTATTTCTCTCTAGCGGGAATCGAATCTACAACCGTACGAAATCTGGTAACTTGATCTTAAGACACTCAGCGAGAAAATTAAAGTATTAAATATTTTTCTTCAAGTGGGAATCGAATCTACAACCGGCGCTCACATCCAAACATTGTACCACTGCGCTACAATAGAATCCAAGATATTATATCAAATAATATTCTTCTTTTTTTATATTTATGTGAGGGTAGGTACAGAATATATACGTGACTTTCGTCTTTATAGTCTACAAATTTAAAGACTTAATGTAGAAAACGTGCCAAAAGGTCTATTTAATAGAGAAAATATGTATTATTTATATTAGGCATATTATATAATATACTCTTAAAAGTCGGGGCCCAAGGGCACAAGCGTGTGACGTTACACACGAAGGTGGTGGTAACGAGGCAAAGCGTGGCGTTCAGTTACGCCACTCGACTTATGTGTCAAGAATTCGGGGAAAATTGTGGATTTTTTTTCCTTTTGAAATGAAAATGTTTTTTGGGAAACGTATAGAAATTTGAACGTAATATGACTGTAGACGCAGTTGTTGTGGGTTCGATTCCCATTCGCGAAATTAATTATTTTTAACATCTCGAAAAATTGAGTTTTATATAAGAAAAGAATATTTTAACCTATATTGAATTATTATTAGCTCATCAGAAAGCTATCTAATTCTAAGTCTTATTTAGAAACTTGTCATTTAAATATTTTAGTACGCTTACTAAATTTATTAAAATTCCACTTCCAGTACTAATTAAAAGTGTTTTAAATTACTAATAAACTTCATTTAAATATCGCGAAGTTGGTGAATCTAATTTTAAAGTCCCCGAAGCGATCAGAGTCCAGCCAATTTACGTCTGTCCTTTATATAATATTTTTGACTTCTTTTAATTAATATATTTCTTAGAAAAAATTTGTGCATAAGCTTCTTATACAGGTTTCTGTTTAGATTATGTTATTCTCTTGTAAATAATATACGAAATATTTGAATTAGTTTTTCTAGCAAAAAATTAATTAATATATATTTCCCACTTTCTACCACCCACGACACCCACTTACCCACTGTTAAGACCCTCGGTTACCCATTAAGACACTTCCGTTAATCGATTTCCGCCATAATCACGAAGACTTGGGTGTTGTTTGGCGTAACTCAACGCAGTGTTTTTCCTAAGTACCGAGTGGTGATCGAAACTACAACCATCACGCTAGAGTCGCACGCTTCTGCTTCTGCACCACGACAGCCTTAGTTGATATTCGTGATATATGTATGTAATATATTTTATAGTAAAAATGTACACACCAGAAATAAACCCGCGACCTTTGCGGTCGATTCTACAACATAAACATCACAGCTTGTTTAGAATATTTTTAAAATTCTGATTACCTTTTGCTCTCTAGCTCAAAATATGGAGGATTACGCTACCAGCGAAAAATGTAAGCTTAGAAATATAATCCTTAGATAAATCATTGAACATTTAATAAAAGGAGAAAATCGGATGAATTATATGATGCTTTTGATCATAAAAGTTAATATTATATTCTAGGTATCTCCCGCATTTTTAAGTGACGGTTGAGATTAGCTAGTGGCATATACTAAGTATCTTCAGATATAGCAGTTCCACGTATTCCCGCATATCAGGATAGCTAGAGAGGAACTAGTGTTAAGACACCCCATCTCAAACTTTCTGTATTATTTTTTAATCGTTGTGTATGTGTTCAGAGGCAAAACTAAACGCTGCATTTAGTCTTCATATTTCCCCTGGGGCATTTTATATATTTTTACATTTATTTTCCTTTGTTCTGAAGTTAAAATCTTACTTAAGATATTTTTTAAAAGCCATTCCGTTCCATACGTTCCGCCTAGTTTTCGAGATATTGTGTGTTGAGTGGGGAAATCAACGCTGCGATTTGTCTTCATATTTCGCCCCAAGAAATTTTATTTATTTTTACGTTTGTTTCAAATGTGAGTATTAGTCGAGATTTTTGTCAGAAGCCATTCTCACTTTCATTTTTCTTTTAATGAAATTAAATAGATATCCCGCATATAATAGGTACGCAGTGGGACCCTAGTATTAGGATGATCAGTTCCTCATTTTCCGCCGAATTTTCGAGGCATTGCGATTTAACTAGCGGTACTCAACGCCGAGCGAAGAAATTAAAATATCAACAAATAATAATTCACTCTCTCGAGTGGGAATCGAACCCATAGCCACACGCTCGTGCGTACGTGTTCTGCCATTTAAACTTGAAGGCTTATCATGTGTTAGTATTCATAGTATTGTGGTTACAACAGTTATCGATATCACACAAGCACTAAGCCTGTCCACGATATTACCGACGGCCAATTATACGTGCTCTCAGAAACAAGCTGGTCATCCTACTAATATTATAAATGTGGAAATTTGTGCCTGAACGGATTTAGATGAAACTTTACAGTAATATAGCTTATACCTAAGAATAAATACAATATAATTTATTATAATACAATAAATTTATTTATGGACCTCTGAAATTCGACCATTGAAAACCTTTGGTTATTAACTAAAACAAAAAGAAAAAATATATATAATTTTATTACCACGCTTTGGTAACTAGGGAAGGGCAGCGTTGTGTTCCGCCACTCATCACGCAATACTTCGACAATTCAGAGAAGAAAAAGAATAGAAAATGAAAAAACAATAATACTACCTTAGCTATACTATCCATCACAATAGAAAAACAATAAGCACTTAGGCATATAAGTTACAATCTATTATTACATAGAAATTACTCTAGTCCAGTCAGTCTATAATGAAAATTAAAATGCATTTTGCAAGTGTACTCGAGTAAATGATAAGTGAGGTGTGTCGAAGCTTTATCATTATATCGAGTTGCTCATTAATTATTTCCCATATTAAGATTACAGGGTGGTACTCGGTATGTATGAAAATCGATTGTAGCGTCAGCAAAAATGAAACTTACGTGGAACCTGTAATATGGTGAAATTGCAGCTTTTTATTTTTACTCGACTAGCCTTTACTCTTTGAGTATTAGTAATTTATCACATTTTTCGTTTAAAGTAATTTATATTTATTATAGGCTTAATTTTTTTCTCAAAATTGTATATTGTTTGTTACTTTATACGCAATGATTGTGAGTTTGATACCCACTAGGAAAAAGGAAAGCGAGACTTTGAGTTCCACAGAAAATTTAAGTTTGTATTTCTTATGCCAAATTATAAAAAGTAAAGCGGTCAAGTGCGAGTTGCATACGTCCACCGAAGGTTCCATATAAAAAAAAGAAAAGAAGAAAAGAAAGAAATATACATAATATCTACTATGTAATATGTATTTACAGATATGTAAATAAAATATTACAAATATCAATAAAACTTATTACACAATGAGTTAAAATCTATGGAAATAATTTAGCTTTCTGTTTTAAACTAGAACAGTACTTTGTTCATATCAACTCAAGCCTCAAAGTTAAGAGTTTGACGTTCATTTAATATTGGTAACAAGAACAATTTGTGCTGGAACCTTAGGAATTTCTAAAGTTATTTATAAAATAATCAATAATACGTAAAATGTGGAATTGTATAATTTACATATAGATATAGATATCTATATAATCTAAGACATATATCGTTGGCTTAAAAAAAATAATAACAAAGATGCCTACTTAACTAAAATAAACAACAATTTACGTTCTAGGTCTCATAGTTATTTTAGACTAGCGGACGCGCGCAGCTTCGCTTGCGTAATTAGGGGTGACTTCTAATAAACCACGAAACATGTGTTCAATGAAATATTTTTAAGACTCTCAATTTCAAATTTTATAAAAACCGATTGGCGATTTAAAGATTTTTCCATACAAACTTTCAACCCCTTATTTGCTCCCTTAGGGGGTGAATTCTAGAAAACCATGAAACACATGTTCAATTAAATATTTTTAAGAGTCTAAATATTAAATTTTATAAAAATCGGTGGCGATTTAAGAATTTTTCCATACAAACTTTCAACTCCTTATTTGCACCCTTAGGGGGTGAATTCTAGAAAACCATGAAACATGTGTTCAATTAAATACGTTTAAGAATCTGAATTTCAAATTTTATAAAAATTAGTGACGATTTAAAAAAAACCTATACAAACTTTCAACCCCTTATTTGCACCCTTAGGGAGAGAATTCTAGGAAACGATGAAACACGTGTTCAATTAAATACTTTTAAAAATCTAAATTTCAAATTTTATAAAAATCGGTGCCGATTTAATTTTTTTTCTATACAAACTTTGAACCCCTATTTCACCCCTTTAGGGTTAAAATTTTTCAAAATCCCTTCTTAGTGGATGTCCAGATTACGAAAGTAAACATCTGTCCAAATTTCACGTTTCTACTATCAGCGGTTACGGCTGTGCGTGCGTCTTACCTCAGTCAGTGAGGACAAGTCCTTTTATATATATAGATAGACTAGCGGACGCGCGCAGCTTCGCTTGCATATTTAAGGGTGAATTCTAATAACCCATGAAACATGTGTTCAATGAAATATTTTTAAGAGTCTAAATTTCAAATTTTATAAAAATCGGTGGCGATTTAAAGATTTTTCCATACAAACTTTCAACCCCTTATTTGCACCCTTAGGGGGTGAATTCTAGAAAACCATGAAACATATGTTCAATTAAATATTTTTAAGAGTCTAAATATCAAATTTTATAAAAATCGGTGGCGATTTAAAAAAAACCTATACAAACTTTTAACCCCTTATTTGCACCCTTAGGGAGAGAATTCTAGAAAACGATGAAATACGTGTTCAATTAAATATTTTTAAAAATCTAAATTTAAAATTTTATAAAAATCGGTGCCGATTTAAATTTTTTTCCATACAAACTTTGAACCCCTATTTCACCCCTTTAGGGTTAAAGTTTTTCAAAATCCCTTCTTAGTGGATGCCCAGATTACAAAAGTAAACATCTGTCTAAATTTCACGTTTCTACCATCAGCGGTTACGGCTGTGCGTGCGTCTTACCTCAGTCAGTGAGGACAAGTCCTTTTATATATATAGATAAGCTTTGTATTAGTTTCATACGAGAAGTATCTACATTAACAATGCAATAAACATGCAGTCAAATATAAACTATAATTCATATTTTTATATATATTTTTTCATTACAAAAAATAAAAAATCATTGGGGTTTCGTAACTAAAGGATAAAATGGCATCTATTGCAATATTTCTTATTGGCTGTCTGTCTGTCCGTCACGAGACTGTATCTCATGAACTAAGCTAGTTGCACCATTGTAATTTTCACAGATTATATTATATTTCTGTTGCCATATTCAAAAATACTAAAATAGAATAAAATAAATATTTAAGGACCCATACAACATACGTGGATTTCTTGCCTATTGTAAGGAAAATTGTACAGAACTCTTCGTGAACGAGTCGGACTCGCATTTAATAAAATTCAATTTTGTAAATCCAGTTCTTTCTTCTGTACGTTGTAACAGTCAGTATCGAGAGTTTAATAAAATAGTAAAATATATGATGATTTAAAAAATCCTTAAAAAGTATATTTTTACAATTAGTTCATGCGAAAGCGTGTACGGACTCACTGATATTAGAAAAAAATAATATATCTAAATATTTTTTCTTTAATTACAAAAAACTCGGCTAAGCTACGAATATATCAAACCTCGCCTAAGGCCAATTCAGTTATTTGGAAGTATTAAATGGAAAAGTCTTTATGTCATTTTTTACTTAACAATTTTTGTTTGTATCATTAATTGAATGAAAGTAAATAATGTCTTAGAAGGAACTTTGATTAATTTTCTTTGAATTATGTTATTTATCTCGATTATATTATTGATTGTTAAAGCCAGTCGTTGCACGGAGGCACAAGCGTGTCACTGTAAACGCCACAGGTTGTGGGTTCGATTCCCACTCGAGAAAATACGATATTTAATATCTCGATGAAAGGAAATATTTATTTAAATTTATATTTTAATATCTTTGCTCTGGTGTCGAGGCAAAGCGCAACTTCGATTTCCGTCACTCAACACTCAATGCCACGCAATTCAACGGAAATTAGGAAGCAAGAGTACCCTTAAGGCCTAGTGTTAAGACACTCTTTGTAGAAAGTTAGTTATAAAAAAATAAGAAATAATTCATACCACCGAGTGAAGATCGAACCCACAATCGTCGCATTTACATTAAGATGTCAGGCCACGAATAATTCTATGTGCAAAAGTTTTTAATAAAAATATTATAAGAAATATTTTTTATTTTAAATTCTTAAAATAAAATTATCTTTAAGTATTAACTATATCTTTAAATCATAAATATATCTGAACTTCACCAGAATGAACTATAAAACCGTTTCATTATGGCCGAAGATCAACATGATAAGCAAGACAAGAGAAAAGCGAATATTCCTATTGAAAATATTGCAAAATTGTTTTAGAATTGTTAATTAAAAAGCGGTTTTAGGTTTCTACGGTGGATATCATGATATCTTATATTTTATAGAATAGGTAGTGACAAAGGAACAGTAGGTAATTGTGTAATAGTGGTTTTTATTTTTAGGGTTCCGTACTTCCCGTCGTCCGGCGTGGAAATATAAATTAATTAGTTTCACGCTGTATCCCGCACACAGCAGAGTAGACAGAGGGAACCCAGTGTTAAGACTCTCCGTTCCCCACTTTCTGCCGAATTCTGGAGGCATTGCGTTGTAAGTGGCAGAACTTAACGCCGGAAGTATCAAACTGAATTTAATATCAAATAAAATCATAAATAATTTAATTTCGTACAAGAATATAATATATTATATTGATTTTTATACAGATACTATTAGTTTTCTAACAATGGACAAATGAACAATACAAAATTCTCTTTGTTACTTATAATATGGGAAATCGAAAATCACGATAGGAGACCTCTTAGTATACAAATTAAGAGCTGCCCTTTTGGCATACGTATTTTTTTGGAGTTCAGAACAAAAATAAAAACATTTTTTTCCCATTCTAATATGCATATTATCCTATCCTATATCTTATAAAACAAAGTCGCTTTTCGTGTCTGTCTGTTGTTTCTAACTCTTCTTCTTCTAAACCGCCCAACGGATTTTTATGCGGTTTTCACCATTAGGTCGAGTATTTTTCGTAGAAGGTTTATATATAGTTTATTATTTGTACATTCTTATGTAAATTAACATAAATACGATAAATATGTATAAAGTCCTACCCATTGAGACACTTTTGCGCATGCGCTGCTTTAATGGTAAGTACTACATGAAAAAAATGTACTGGAGTATTGTTCCTCTTAATGAGATCTACAAAAAAGTCTGCGAGAGCATATTCGTATCTTTCAAGAATAACGTGTAGTGATCATTTTTCTGTCTAAAAATAATAATTTCAATATATTTTTTATTGTGAGTCATATTTTTCCATAATGGTATTAATCCTTATCCTTTAAAATACTTTATTAAATTTCTACGTTAAACGAAGATAAAATTTCCTTTTAACACTATTTCGAAATTGCGAATAGTTTTAGAGAAAACCGCATTTAATTGTTGACACATCCCGCCATTGACACATCAGCTGTTTGTTACTCAAGTTTCACTTATCCCTTACTCTCAGCATATAAATAAGTATATTAGTTACGTTGGCCATTTAATGTAGACCAACACTGTCTTTTACTGTTTTTCATCTTAATCAGTACTTTAGAAGTTGTTACAATATCAAAAAATACCGCGCCCCGCGACATTTTGCTTATACAAGCGCGTCCGCCGCGCCGCCTGCCTTATACGCATCGGTGGTTCAGTGGTAGAAAGCTCGCCTGCCACGTGGGCGGCCCGGGTTCGATTCCTGGTCGATGCATTCTATTTAATTTTCCTCACAGGCAGCCACATAGTGCTTGCTTTTCATCAGGGACAGAATACCCTCTTCAGCATTAACCACAAGCTGGAAAAAAAAACGCCTGCCTCTATAGCAACGAAGACTTAGATGCGTTTGCACGTATTGGATAATTGGAGTTGAATGCATTATTTCAGCGTGATATATTTGGTTTCATATTTTTTGTAGTAGTTATTAGTAGGTAGGTTTTGGTTTATAATTTATCCCGTTTAAAAATAGTCATTTAACTATATTTTAATAAGTACCTACTTGAAAAGATTAGTAGCACAGATTTAAAATTACGGTACCTACTAAAAAATCCTTGCTGTGTAAAACAATTGGAAAATCCTTATTAAAACTACGAAAATGCGGGTTGCATTAGGGTTTAATTAATTTTCACATTATCTTAAGTGCTTTGCAAACATACATTATATGAATAATCCAGTAGTAAAAGCGGGCGAAGCCGCAAGGGGGTCGCTAGTATAAGAATATAACCGAAAAATATTTAATGGACGGAGCCGCAACCACGAGCAAAACACTAGTAAAATATGATTTTGAACACCTTTTATATGGCTGTTTAAATATTAAAACTATTATAGTAGGTGCCTACCTACAAGGTGCGTGATCTGAACAATAAAACACTACACGTTCAGCTATACTTTTTAAAAACACTGAAATAACTCATCAAATAAAACATAAATTAGCAATCATTTTGTTTTTAGCGTGCTTATAAAAACGTACTCAGATCAGAGAATTCTTAAAAGTTATTTAAAAATATACTCATATGATGATTTTATGAGAAAGGCTTTTTTTCAGTTTCACAGTGTTTCCCGCATTTAGATAGGGTTGAGACTTGTCGAGGTGCAAGCGTACAACTCTAAGCGCGACAGATTGAAGGTTCGATTCTAATTTGAAAATCTTTAATATTCAAATTCCAGTACAGGTAAAGTTCTGCCACCGTTGAATTCCGCCACTCAAAAGGCAACGCCTCCAGAATTCAGCGGAAAAAGAGGGATTAGAAGTGTCTTAGTGTGAAAGGAATGTCTTAACACTAAGTTCCCAGATTCCCACTTCCTACCTTTCGCACTACAATAAAGTAAACGTACGATAAAATATATATCAGATATCATTTCTTATATTTTAATATTCTCTGAAAACCCAACATTTTTTAACCAACCTGATTAATAAATGTTTCAGAACATAGCGTTTTGATGTGGCAATTTGAATTATTACATATTTTCGTGATGAAATTCTATCGTTCCATTCGAATCGTATGTAAATTGTGCTTTGAAAATTACAACGTTAAATTGGGGGAGAGATAATGGGGGAAATTTACCATCTCTTCTAAATTTTGTTCGTTGGAGGTGTATACGATATCTTCTTTGACGAAGGTTATTATAGAAGAAATTACTAAGAATTTATGTTTTAGTGGAAATTAGTTTTTTGTTATTTTTAGTTTTAGTAGTTTTACTAGTAGCTTTGAGGGTAGAATAGAATGTATACTTATATATTAATATCTTATATACCGTAACTCTGTTACGGGTAAGATATTGAGTAAAGATGCTCCCAGACAGAGTCTCCCAGAGAGAGTCTTAACCACATATTAGACTTATCATCCTCAAATTTCAGTTTTGCTAAAATGACGATGATTTGGGAGACCACAGATCTTGAGCTATACAATATATCACAATAAACCATTTTAGTTTATTTCACAAAAACAAGTAAAAGCTCTATAATTAAATAAATCTACCCTAATAAGGGCTCCTTATAGGATAAACGGTATCCGGCGTTACAAACATGTTGTGCTAATAAGGTAAGGAAGAATGTGTCCGGGATTAAGAAACAAGACACATCTTCTGAGAATACTTAATGTAAGAACTAATCGTGTTGAAAATAAAAACAACGGAGTATATGGAGTTTAATTAAAAATTGAGTATTATATTGTATGAATATATAAAATAATATATATTTAGACTATCGTGGCGCAGGGACACAAGCATTGGACTGTAAGCGCGACGGTTGTGGGTTTGATTCTTACTCGGAGGAATGATATTTAACATTTTCATTTCCTCGCTCTGGTACAGAAGCAAAGCGAGGCGTAAGTTCTGCCATTTAACACCCAATGCCACAGGAATTCAATGGGAAACAGAAATGTTTTAATAAGGAACGGAGTGTCTTAACTTAACTCACTTCAATGAAAAAAATGTTGGGAATAAAATTTCCATTACCCAGCCTGTAAGGCAAAACATACAATGTTTTTCATTTAAACTTAATACACATTTCTACTATGAATTTTCCCTAAAAACTATAAAAAAGTTCACGCAGTTACAATTTTATTATTATAACTTATCATTTATATTAGCGAAATCTTTTTATGAGAATTTCGAAGCATAAGTTACCATAATATGCTACCATTATGAATCTTTATTTTATTTCATTTATTTAGAAAATAATGTAAATGTGAAACGTGTAAAATAACGAATGAATAAACTTTCATTATAATAATAAAAAAATTGCCTAGACTAAAAACTAAATATATTACGATACGAAAAAAGTCAAACAACTTTCTAAAATCATGTTTTTTTTAAACACTAAGATTTTTATCGTATCTCGGATAAAGAAAGTTCTTCACCAAAGGTTTAAAGTAAAGCACCACTCGAGGTTATAAAACCGGTAGTCCAGTAAATTTATAGAATGCTAGCGACTTAAACACGGCTTCACCCGTTTAATCTTGTTGTTATTTACCAAGCTACTTTGACATAGAGGGTATATTATTGAAAAGTTTCACTAAAATCCATTTAGCAAGTTTTGTATGAATTTGGAACAAACATACATCCTCACAAATATTCAGACATGGACAACACACAGCCTTGTGGGACACCGGTGTTCAGAGGCATGTATTCCAAGTAAAAACCATCAACAGCGATCTTGACGTTGTGTCCAGTGAGAAAACTGGTAAACCTCTTTCATAACTTCACGGGAAGCCTGTGAGGTGAAAGTTTTGCAAGGACCGCCGCGTACCACACTCAGAATACCTCATAAGACCTTCGCTATATCTATATTAACTGCCAAGGGAGAGGTCCCTTGGTTTCAATTAGCGGTGGATTAGGTAAACAAAAAGATTGAGCGATCATCACCGGTTGAGCGATCATCTTTGATCAATCCGTGATCTTCCAGATAAACTTTTGCCATCATGGAGCAGGAGCACAACTGTGAGACTGTAAGCATGATGGTTGTAGGTTCGATTCCCACTCGTGGGAATGAAATATTTCATATTTTCATTTGCTCGCTCAGGTGACGTGGAGACCCGCAACTCAACAGGCAATGCCTCGAGAATTTGGCGGGAAATGGGTTAAGATTTTCTTTCAGATTTCCTTTGCCTACGCTGCTAAGAGGTGAATACTGAGTGAAGCTAAAAATAACTTACAATTGATATTTTATCAATATAACAGACATTTTAAAAAGATCTCTACAGTTCACAAGTTTAAAACTGCGTTCTAAATAAAAATATAGCTTTGATAGCAATTTTATATGAATGAATATTTTCTACAAAACTTCCATTTTCCTATCCGTACAATAAAGTCGACAGGCAAAAAACAGATGGCACTCGCAAAAGAACAGTATTTATGGCGTGATTCAGTGATATCTAGCGCGATATATCATGTGGGCGGTCAGACTTAAAGCGAAAAAACGAACTAAGACCGTGAAAAACAAAGCCCCCGCACTTGTCGGAAGTGGAAAATTATTTTTCTGAAACTTACCCCACTGAGTTATGAAGTCCGGATAAATTAATTTTTTCAATTAGCATAGTCTCCTTGTAGACGAAATTGGGTCGAGGTGAGCTTTATTTATTCATTTATTATCGAAACTATAATTTAATATGTTAATTTTATTGTCTTTTGTCATTATTTTAAGAATGGTTAAGATGTGAACTAATGTTAGGGTAATATATTTTGAACTACGAAGTTCATATCGAATGCACATACATATATTGTGGTCTAGGAACGGTGTAAGGTTGTGTGTTCGATGCCCACTCGACTCGACTCATATCGAGGTAAAGCGCGGCGTTAAATTCCGCCACCCAATATGTAATGCCCCCTGAATTCAGTGAAAACTGGGCAGCGGAGAAAGACCCTTCGAAAGTAATCATATATCTAACACAAGTACTTAAGAGGAAGAATATTTAGGAATGTAGATAATTATATCAAAGTTTAAATTTCAACGAATCGGCTCCCTCAAGCGACGTAAGTATAAACAAACAATTCCTTGTTTCGAAATCTAATACTCGCTCCCAGTCGCGATTTCAAACGCAATTCCACTCTGAATTGAATTTTGGATACTGCTATTGTAAATTCTTAAAAAATATTGACATTTATCCTTTTTCTTTATTTATTAAAGTAGTAGTATTGAAGTGTAAACGCGGGGTTTGTAAGTTCGATTTCCATTTTTGTTTCTTGGTAATTTTCATTGTTATTTCTTAAACTTGGTTGGTAGGCAACACATAATATTTTTTTACCTTCACGCTGTAACACACACGGTAGAGGGAACCTGAAAAACTCGTGCTTAACCGCTTCCCCTTCGAACCACCGAATTCTGGAGGCTCCGTGTCTAGAGTGCTAAAAAATAAATGATTATTTTAAAAAATAAACTTTTCTGCACTTATAAAAAAAAACAATTCTTTTGTTTCACTCATTAAAGATCAAGGAGCTATACTCGTATGTAGTAAATAAAGTGAAAATTTCAACCCATTTTAAAAGCAAAGAGATACACTAAAAAATAAAAAAAAACACAATTTCTATCCATTCGCTCGGCTTATACGTTAGAAATTATTGTCAAAGTTAGCGTAGTAGGATTTGTGAATGCATTCACACCGAACAATCGAGGCTAGAACCAGTTTCGCTTTAATTTTGAGCGGGTTATTTATTTTAACGTATATTCCTACATTTGGGGGCAAATTGGGGCTTGTTGTTTTAGTACCATGTATAGAATTGCTATCTGAGAGCTGGCGATGCGGTTATATTCTGTTTATCTTCCAATCTTTGTTGTCTTTTCGTCTCCCCCACTAAAAACGTTTAATAAGTTTATTTTATTCTCCAATTTCCTATGGGAACAGGAAAAATGCGATTCATATAAATCTTAAAATCTTTTCCCATTTCAAATATAAATCTTGGTTGGAAAAGCTTAGAGTGGTGTATTTAAAAAATTAGTCTTGCTTTATTTTTGGTTTCATAGTTTTGAATCAAATCCATCGATTGATCGTTCACGAGTAAATTTTCCCAAAAATCCTTTCTGTTAGTTGGCAAAAGTGGGCCTAGCTTTGTGAATATAGCAAATTTCCTTTCACTCACTATACCCCTCGGAATTCGATAGGTCAGGCGTAACTGGCGTAACTCCCTGCATACCTCGCCCCCTGACTTCGTTTTTATTCAGTGTTGCTTAGAAGTAAAGACTGGTAGCTTAGTCTTTTTTCAGCTTATCGATGTATCCCGCATAAGAGGGAACCTAGTGTTAAGACACTCTTCTTTCCTTGGTAATTTCGAGGTATTATGTACTAAGTGTATCCACATAAAACAGGGTAGATAAAGGGAACCTAGTGTTGAGACCGTCTGTTCCCCTCGGCTTGGAAATTTCGATATATTGCGTGCTAAGTGACGAAACTCACTTCGTTACCAGGCCTAAGATATCGGCTGCGTAGGAATCGAACCCAGAATCATTGCCTTAACAATCCACGCTTGCACGACCTTATTACCTTATCATAAGCATTATTAAATAGACAGCTAGTACCTCCGCTATGACCGGTGGCATTAGGTGTCGTAAATAAGAATTTATGGAAGCCAATAAACAGTAAATATCCATCGTGCCGACGTATACGTGGCAGGTTTACACACATTTAGATGAATAAAGTTGATAATCATGTTTGAATTACTTAAATTATTAATATTAAAGTATTAATGCGTCATTAATTTTAATGTTTCTTTTTAAGACTATAGGTTTCGCTCACCTTTTCCCAGTTTCACGATTTTTCGTGTATCTCGCACATAGCAGAGGGAACCTGGGAATTTAGTGTTAAGACACTCTGTTCGCGTTAAGATAATTTCTTTAACCACTCTTTCCGCCGTGTTCTGGCGGTATTGTGTTTCCGATGGTGGAACTCAACGCTCAACGCAAATTTCTCGAGTGAGAATCGAACCCACGACCCGCCTCGTTTAAAGTCTTCACGCTTATACTTCATATAGCAAGACTTAATAACATTCCGTATTTCACTTTCCAGCCAAACTCTAAGCATTGCGTAACTCAACGCATTTTAACCTTGGCACAATCCTGCTCATAGCTCAAACTGTGCTACAAGGAAAAAAGATTTTCCTGTTTTTATTTACAGAAAATAAGTATATAACAAACAAATATGAATATTTGATTTTCAGTTTATTACTATCAACATGTCACCAGCTAGTAGGTACTATTGTATGCATGTAAAAATACCATTTGTACGAATAAAAAAAATCGCCACGTCCGACGCATAGTAAATACATAAAACTATTTTTATGGCATCGATACTGTTCATAGAGGGTAAACGGAATAGATAAAATAAAAGATAACTTTGTTAAGCACCTAACGCTTTGCGTAAACGACTGGTATAGTGTCAGTTCGAAATATATTTGGTGTTTTGATGAAATATGGTTGTTTTTAATTAAATTTTGAAATTAAATTAAATCAGCTTCACGCTGTCAGCAGGGTAGGCAGAGGGAATCTAGTATTAAGACACTCTGTTCCCAACTTTCCGCGGAATTTCAACGCGACCGTTGTAAATGCGATCCCCATTCGAAGAATTAAAATATTTATTTACGTTTATATTTCCATTTTGTCGCTCTCGTGTCGAAGTAAAGCGCAAAGTTGAGTTCTGCCACTCAACACACAATGCCTCCAGAATTCGGGAGGAAATGGAGAGTGTCTTAACACTAGGTTCCCTCTGCCTACCCTGTGTGCGGGAAGCTGAACAAAAGTAATTAAATCCATTCCATCCATTCTCGTGTATCGCTTACAAAACAAAATCTTTCCAACTTCGATCACGACACGTCGGTACAAACAAGATACCATTTGTTCTTCAAATAGGAAGTAAAGTTGTTTACCGGCTCTCTTTGCTGAAACTTCTCTTTCACTACAACGTTGCATTGGAACTTCGTTTCGGTGCAAGCCTAATAGAATCTTCCGATCTACTCCTGTGTTGATAAACTTCTTAGAAGCAAAGTTTTGTGAGGCTTTGGCTTTTTGTGTTAGGATGTGGTACGATGTTCTTAGTTAAAGGAGTGTGTTTTTTTTTAAATAAAAATATATAGTTTACCAACAGAAAATATTTCTAAAAGGCTAAATAGACTAAAAGTCTAATTGGTAAAATATGATGTGATAAATTTTAAGCCTCGTTTAATGTTTTTGAATAGTTTGTTTGAACGTGTTACTCTCAGGAACTATTGGTTGGAATTGTAAAAATATTTTTGTATCGTATAATCCAAGCCCTTCTATAGGGGAAGCAAGTTTTAATATAACATAATAAATAAATCGAAGATGGAACCTATCTATATCCAAACCGCAAATTAAGACAAGCAATCTCGAGCACTGGACAAAACGTCGCCTGCGGTCACTTTGAAATCGACTGAGGCGGACACGAAAAACATATCTACAACTAATATATATATAGATATTTTATGATAAATTTTGTATGGAATTAATTTTGTTATTTAATCCTTAGCATGAAAGATAACAAAACAAAAGAAAGAAAGAAAGATAGCATGGTAGGCAGAGGAAACTAGAAAAGTGTAGTTTTAAGGCACTCCGTTCTCCACTTTCCGCCCAGACTCCACATTGCTTGTAGAATGCTGTCGTACGAGACTGGAATCGAACCTACAATCACCGCATATTTCTATCTAAAATATTGTACTTATGAAACGCTCATTTAGAGAATGAATGTTTAAATGAAAACTAAATTCAAATTAGGCCCGACAAATCCACGGAAGCGTTATATTCATTAATCACTCAAGAAAAGGTCCACTATTGTTTCGTCCACACTAAATCTAAGAAAATGGCAACTATACCATTTGTGAATGGCGGAATTAAATAGCCCTTTCATTGTTAGTTCTGAGGACCCTTTGTCATTTAAAGGAGGATTTGTTAATATTTCACTAGATGGTTCGGTCCTAGTGATTGAATACAATCCAGTTAATATTAAAATATTATGATATAGTTATTTTTGAGAAAAATTCCAAAAGAATAATCTCTAATAATATATTGATAGATAGAGTAATTAAATATTTCCGTTTTACTCGCTCTGGTAAAAACATGAACATTCATATTTTAGGTTTCCTGAAGTAAAGAATTGGAAAAAGTAAGAAAAAACAATGTTTTTACTACGTTTTCATATAAATATACAGGTACAATCTTGTATTCCACACTGTAGATATAAGGCAAAGTTCTTAGAATGCCCAACTTGGTAACTGAGTGGTCTAAGGTATACGCGGTAATCTTATAATTAGCAGATAGCGGGGTTGCTTCGCACCGCAAACTTTTGGTATTTGCGTCAGTAAAAGATTGAAATATATAAAATTATTAGGGCTGATACATTTTTTTTAATTAGATATTCTTTTATTTTTAACATTTTTAAAGTGTTATTCCATACTTAGGAAAGAGAAATACTTATTTAGAAAACGTATAAAAATTTGAAGTTAGCGGGATTCGAACCTGCGCCGTTCTCATCAAGCTATGTCACTTTCAACAGCATAAAGAAGTTGTAAAATCCTGTACAGAGCGGAGTAGGCTGTAAGAACCTTGGAACCTAGTGATAGGACACTTCGTTTCCATTAAAACATATCCGTTTCCCACTTTCTTTCGAATTTTCGAGACATTCTGGTTGGCGGAACTGAACGCCGCGCTTGTCTTCATTAAAGTTAGTATTAAATAACAACACAACTTTCCTCAAAACTTTTCCTTTACCCAATTAATTCATCTATTAATAGAACAAACTAAATGTACCAACCCTAATTTGCAATATACGAAACTTCTGTTAAACGCCGAACTCCGCTAGTTTTCAACCACATTTTAATCAAACTACTGATATCTGGACCAATTTTCTAATAGAAACGATATATTGCTAAATTTATCATCTTTGCAACTTTGTAACTTGGTCTTAATAATTTTGTACAGTATATTAATGTTATATTCGTCCTAAATTTAGAAAAAGTTTTTGTTTGGTTGAACGCACTGATCTAATGAACTGAGAGTTCAAATTGAAAAGTATTTTTGTATTGGATAATCCATTTATCAAAGATATCAAGGACAGTTAAAGTCCATTCTCTCTTTCTCTACTAAATCCGAACACGATATTGAGTGGCGGCGAGAAATAGAAAACGGATTTTTTTAGCACTTGGTTCCTTCTTATCTTGCTATATATTATGAGAAAAGGGCTATCCACTATGGGACTATATGTAAAAACAAATTATTATTATAAGTTTCAAGGAAGTAGTTCCAATCATAGTTTAACAAGAGACTTGTCAGTTGTGTAAGTTTGTTCATCCAAGTATTACTCTAAAACTTAAAGTTATTTCGACATTAGCTTAGAAAGCAAACACCTGGTTACAATTGAGAGGTAAATGTAGAACACTCGGTAGATGTAATTCAATTTAGCTTCGCTTCAAATGCTGGGACGACCAAGTAAATACTGACTACGCTCACAAAGATATTATTTTTTTTTATTCACTTAGTAGTAAAGATAAGTAAATGCTACTAGCTGTGGGTTCGATCCCCACTCAAGGAAAAGAAAAAAAATATATTTTTGTTCTTAGCTTTGGTGTCGAGGCCAAGCACAGAAGCGTACCCATTGTCTCCAGAATTTGGCAGAAAATTTGGTGAAAATGGAGTGTCCTAAGACTAGATTCTTCTCTGCCTACCCTGCTACATGCGGGTTTCAGCGTGAAGCAGAAAAGAATAGCTAACAATACAATAAAAAAATTCTAATTAGAACACACATTTCTAGGGCATCGTGGAATTGGTTGATTTCGTTTAAGAAAACCTATTTTAGCGTATGTGTAAAGTTCTAATTGCCTACACAATAAAGACTATAATTAGTTACACGTTTCGAACTCAGAAACAAGAATCAATTACTGGCCTATTAAGCAATATACTTAAATGAATAAAGTTTTGTCATAGTAAAGTGATTAGAATGAAAGTTTATAGCCGCTACGAAACTGCTACGAGCAAAATGTATGGTCGTTATAATTATATATTAGTAGGAACTTCTTGAAATAAATTAATAATTATTGTTTAGTATACATTCTATTCATTAGTCATATAGATACGACGATAGTGGGTTCAATTCCCATTCGAGGGAATGAACTATATTAATTTCTTCGATGTGGTAACAAGACGAGCGTAACGGTAAGTTCTGCCGCTCATCGCGCTACGTTTCGAAAATTGGGCGGAAAGTAGGGTAGGGACTGAATGTTTTAATAGTGAATTCTCCCTGTTCTGTCATATTCGAAGAGTGAAGCTAAAATAAAAAAATATCGAACATAAATAAGATATATACATACATTCCACTATAGGTACTAATAGTTGCGAGTTTTGTATCATGTTGAGAGAATAATTTTTCAGATCTATCTATATATGGACTTTCAAAATAAAACGCCAAAATTTCTAAGTAAAGGAAAAATCGATATCAAAGGGTCAAAAGTCAAACAATTTCTTTCACCATTATTGAAAACAAATAAAAATATATATAAAAAAACACAAACTTTGATTGATTTATATTATAAATAGAAATAAACTATAAAATAAAATAAAATAAAATAAAATTTAGAAAAATAATATTAAAAGAACAACCAGCCATTTAAACCTGATTTCTTGTTTTCGAGCTATTACTAATTTGTTCGCGCAATCCCAGCTCCTGTCTTCAAGACGAGCATTTCTCGTTCAATTTAGCGCAGACGCTTCTATTAAACATTCTATATTTGTACACTGTAGAGTAAAATACTACTTTAAAATTACTTTTGCTATTACAAATGTATATTTTTTCGAAAAAGAATGTGGTGCAGGAACAGAAACGTGGACCTGTAAATTCGAGAGGTTGTGGGATCCAATCCCACTTGAGGAAATTGAATATTAAATACTTTCTTTTCTCCGCTCTGGTAACGAGGCGTTGAGCTCCGCCGCTCGTCTCACAATACTTAGAATTTGGAGGAAAGTAGGGAACGAAAGTATCTTAATGGGAATGAAGTGTTATTACACTAGGTGCCCAGGTTCCCTCTGCCTAGTCTGCTATGTGGGGGATAAAGCGTGAAGCTTTCTTTTATTCACATTTTAAACGACACACGTATTTTATTCACGTGTTTCGAGACATGACGTCACTTAGCATTCAATATCTGGAAAATTGGGCAATGTGTGGCACGGAGTGTCTTAACTCTAGGTTTCCTCCGTTTACCCCACGAGGTTATATTAAGAATGTCAAAAATAATTTTAATATCTAATTGAAATCAAACCCTATTATCATTATTAGAAGAATACTTATAAAAACAAATTCACAATAGACCCCATGGAAACCATAAGCTTCTTTCACACTTCAAAATGATGGCTCATTAAAAGTATATAAACGTTGCATGCACACCTTGAATACTAAGTACCAGATAGGTAGGGCAATTTCCCCAAGTATAATTTATGACGATTTTTATATCCCTATAGAAGTAAGTTATCAAAGGAATTTGTATATATAAAAAAATATCTAGTTGAGCTATCAATAGATCTATGGAATAATAATGGCGACTTAAACTTGTTAGTATGTTACAGCCAAATTACTCATAAAAAATCATAAATCGTAACCTATATGTAAAGGCTATATTACTATAAAGTTTCATCGAAATCTGTTTAGTAGTTTTTGTGTAAAAGTGTAGCAAATATCCATCCTTAGAAATTTTCACATTCATAAAATTATAAAATACTAGAGACTGAAAAGTAGCTCCGCTCGCTTAAGTGTATAGCCAATGGATAATATTTATTATTATAAAAATATTTTTTTTTTATTAATTCTATATAATTTCTAATACCTCTAAGAATAAGTCTACAAAGTTTCATGATAATCGATTGAGTAGTTTTGGCGTTAAAGCGTAACAAGCAAAATTACATTCACATTAGTAATTAGTATTAGTAAGATATACGTAAGTATGAGTAAGATAGTAGGATAAACTATTGAGGATTTTTTCAGCTTCATGCATGATTCATCTTCATGTATCCTGCTCATTGAAGGGCACCTGGAACCTGGGACGAGGTTCCCAGCGCCCCAGCCTTTTTTTAAAATAAAATTATAAAACAACGTCTATTTCGATACTTTAAAATACATAATACTGTCGCCCAGTTTAAGCGGAAGGCAGACTGAAATATATTTACAAAGAATTCTCGAACAAAAGAGAGCTTTGCCGCGTGTTAAGCTCAAACAAGAATTTCAATAATGTGGCTTGCAGTTTCAGATATTGATTGTATTTCTTATAAATAATATTTTACTTGACACTATAACGGATATAACAGGGGCCGTCCTGACGCAGCGGCAGCATCTGAAGGTTACGGAATCTTATTGTAATTTCTTCATTCAGGGAACATGAAAAAGTGCGGCGTTGAGTTCCGCCACTCAACAACACTTAGGCCAACGTGGCGCAGGGGTACAAGCTTGTGGTTGTAAACGTAAAGTTTCTGTTTTCGATTCCCATTCGAGGGAAAAATATTTCACATTTTAATTTCCTCGCTCTGATAATGAGGCTAGGTGTGGCCTATGAGTTCCGCCACAGAAGCATTGGGTATTTGCAGAAGGAAGCCCATGCACCCATGGCCTGAAGTGGTTGAGCTATTGAAAGATGATTTTTTTAACAATAAAATTGTGTTTTTAAAAACTTTGAAAAATCAAAAGATAATGATGAATGCATTTTAAAAAATAATTTCTATACTCCCGTCAAAGAAATAATTCCCATTTTTCCCATTAAATATGAAATCATAGGAACGCCATTGTATCGAAAGCCACAGTTTGCGGTCACTTCATTTATAAACGTTAGCGACAACAGCCCTGTATTTGACACCTAATATTCCTTGTGGAACCATAAATCGGATGTATAACTTCCTATTACACCAGGTAGTGGTTAGTGCGTTATATTGACACATGAAATTAATATGTATGTAATTTTTATTTATCCATATCTATATTATAAATTCGAAAGTAACTCTGTCTGTCTGTCTGTCTGTCTGTCTTTTACGCAATCAGGGCCAAACCGCTAATTTAATTGTGATAAAATGCTCATATAGAAATACTTGAGGGTCTCGGGATGAACATAGGATACTTTTTTTCTCATATTTGTAATATTTTCGATATATACCAATATATTAAAATACTTTTTAATTTGACATGCAATTTATTCATGTTAATAACAACCGTCGTTGCTAAGCAACGATTTGCAAAGTTTGTTGTTAGAAAACGTCACCTAAAATGAGTTTGCTTAACGCCTCTCTCTATTGAAAACTGAAAATAATTTCATAAATATATTTAATAAATATTCGTATAGTTCACGCGGGCGTAGCCGCGTTCGGGTCCACTAGTTATATTATAAAGATGAATGTTAGTTTGGTTGTTACGTTTTTACGCAAAACGTACTCAATTCTTTCATGTAACGTTATAGTGATATTTATAAAAATACAAGAGTTCTTTTTTATTTTATGCTATTTAAATGTATTTATTTATTGTAATAAGGCACCTCAAGAATTCAGTGAAAATTGGGGAACAGAAATTCCTTATGAGGAACAGATAATCTTAACACTACGTTCCCAGATTTCTTCTGCTTATCTATCCATGTGGACGATACAGTTTGAAGCTAAAAATACCTACTTCATCTCATAGAAACTAATTATTTCTAAAAAAACTGTACTACGCCGTGTAATAAAATGTAACTAAGTTAAATAATTATTCTTTATACATTCTTTGTTCAGATTTCGCTACGTTTTCTAACATATCCGAACACGCAGAATAATTAGCTCTAATTAGATTCACATGTGCCCTAAGTTCTTTGTCTAAAGATGAAAGGGAAATCTTTGAAGTTGTTTTTTATTAAAAAGAATACGATCCTTGGAAATATTAAAACTTGTGTTTAATCTAAAATTATATATCTTAATATATAGGTAACAATATAATGGAAATTGTATTTTGACAAAATGTGCTGCAATGGTTGTGGATTCGAGCCCCGCTCGAGGCAATGAATTCTGAGACTGTAAAGGAGACGATTATAGTTTTGATTTCCACTCGGGGAAATTAAACTCACAACCGTTTTTAATTATTTTCGTTCTGTTTTACACGAAGCGTTACGTTTAAATATATGAATTCAGTCAATTTTGTACAGAATTTTGATTTAAATCATGTATTACAGTTTTCCAGGTAAAATAATAAAAGAAAATGATAAATTAAATAAATAATTATTCCACGTATTCCTTAACGTGTCACCAATATGGTACCATAATGAATAGCTTCCGCTGTTGAAACATGTAGCTGAGTCACCCCCACATCGCTCATTCTCCCCCTACTTTTGATACATATACTTATCAATAAGACGGATTGCCTTAAAATGGTATTTTATTTCACGTTTAGGTCAATTTAAGGCATTAAGCAGCTAATAGAACCTAGGTCAGAGGCCAGTCGTGGCGCAGGAGCATGAAGTATGACCGTAAACGCGACTGGTTGTAGGTTCGAACCCCACTCGAGTGAATGAAATATTTATTTAAAATAGTATTTTCTTTTTTTTCTAATTAGTATTTTCATACAATGCTTCCAGAATTCGGCAGAAAATGGCAAACGGAGTGTTTTAACACTAAGTTCCCTCCACGTACCCTATTGTGTACGGGATAAAGCATGAAGCTGATTTTAATTTCATTTTTTAGAATCTAGGTTACGGTACTTTCATAAATCACAATCTAGTTCAGAATCGAAACAATTTATAAGTTGGCTTCGTGTTCATATTGTTTAAAATAACTAGCTAGTTTATATCGACTTTATTATATTAAATTCAATAGCATCTAATATAGCTGATATTTATTATAATTATTTTGTCGATCTTATTATGTCTATACTAATTTTATAAAGCTGAAACGCCATGTGCCATATATAAATTGAATATTTAATCTCTGGTAACAAGGCTAAGCGCGGCGTTGAGTTCCTCCACTCAACACGCAATGCCTCCAGAATTTGGCCAAAAGGTGAGGAACGGAAGTGTGTTAATGGGACTGGAGTTACTTAACTCGGTTCTCAGGTTCCCTCTGTCTGCCCTGCTTTTATTAATACACTAAATTAATTAATACAAAAAAATATGATTATGAGTAAGAAATAATGTTTCTAAACAAGCGATAGCAAACGAGCGAAAATACTAAAATAATTTTATTTTAGTTCTCTCTCTATAAGTATTTTTTCTTGTAATTTAAATACCTAATAAGATATATAAGCATAATTCATTTATATCTCCAACTTAATTCATAACAGTGTCACAAAGTTCTAGTACATTACTCTAAGTATCTCACACGTGCAGTTCAAGTAAAAATGTCTGAAGAGAACTAATTCATCCTAACTTCGCTACGTGGTATATTTCCACGATAGCTTTAAGTTTTCATTGTAGAGATTTTAGTTTTCTTTGTTTTTGAAACTATATCTTTTTTATATTAATGTGAAATTTATCTTATCTATTACTAAGCACGGTGTTGAGAATTTGGCGGAAAATGGGGAAAGTGTTTTAACTCTAGGTTTCCCGATACTCTCTGCCTACCCTGCAATATAACAAATAAAAAATCAAAATTAAAAATATATTAAAGGCCATTCATGACGCAAAGTATGCTGCAAAATCGACTGGTTGTGGGTTCGATCCCTACTCGAGAAAAGGAAATATTTATTTAAGTTCTGGAAGCATTGCGTGTTGAGTGGCGGCGCTCAATACCACGTATTGCCTGGACACCAGAGCTAAGAAATGAAAATATACATTTAAATAAATATTTAATTACACACTATATATACGACAACTAACAGTTTACTGTCACAGCCTCTATAACAAGTTAATAAATTATATTATTATGATATGTACAACAAAGAAGCTAAAAGAAGAAAGTAATAAGGCAACGATCAATGACCGTCTGGACGGTACGTTTATAGGTGAAGGTACTGGTATTAATATAACCAAGGCACCCTTTTCTATTTCATCGCGGTCGTCTAGCGATATCATTGAGAAAGTTTAATTTTCTGGTCAAAATACAGTAATGTATTTGGATTTTTATTCCGCTGAAAGGTTCTAAGTATATGGATTTTTTTTATTTTATAATCCCGAATTTAGCAGAAAAGCAGAGAGAACATAGTGTTGAAAAGACTTCGTCCCCTGATTTCCATTCACTTCTTGAAACTTGAAACTTGTGTCTTGTGAGTGGCGGAGAGGTTCTTTTTACCATAACAAGAAATTAAAAGTAATTCATTTCCTGTAGTGGGAATCGAACTAATTACCGTCATATCTGTTAAAAAAATTGTTATTTATTAATATTTTAAATACAATTTGTTTCTCTAAGAGTATCTTTAGCACCAAAAAAAAATTGCCAAATTCATACAAAAATATATCGATTTCATTTTAACAACGTATCTGCCTGTGCATTAGTATCTGTAGAAACCGTAGTAATATATTGGGTCTGTCTGCAAGATTGATATATGGACGAGGCACTAATTGGATTGACGGGCGCGCTTTGATATATCAATGCCTAGTGTAGTATCGGGCCCACCTAATTGTTGATCTTAATGAAATGTAGTATGGCCGATATGGGATGAGGAAGATGGAGCATACTTCAATGATAGAAATGTCAAAATATTTAGGTGTTTTTTTCCCCACACCCAGAAGAGTAAATAGAGATAATCTGGGAGCGTTGTGTTGAGACACTCCGACACGAGATTCCCTCTATCCACTCTGCTGTGTAAGGGTTACAACGTGACGCTGACACTGCATAGAGAAATATTTATTTGCAAGAATGGGTAAATTTTTTAAAAAAAAATAATATAAATTGCTGTGGCGTAGCTCGTAGACTTTCCTTAAAATTTTTCAGGAAAAAAATTTAAAAATGTTGTTGAAAAAATGTTTCTTTTTATCACCTCGCTCTAGTAATATTACAGAGCGTGGCGTTAAGTTTCGTTCTTCAACAAGCAATGTCTCTAAAGTTTGGTTTGTTTCAGTGTGTGTTTGTTAGTTTTGGTGTTTTATCGCTAGCTTACGAATAAAAAAGAGAAAAATAAACTCTTTTTTAACGAAATTAATCCGAAATGTATGGTAAAAATCCACACTAAGGCTGGTCAGAATTGAGTTTTTGAACTGTCATTAATCATACACAAGCGAAGGCCTATTGTCCGCTAACGTAATACATTCATCATAAGCGATTCAGATGAAAAACCCCACAAAGGACGCGATTTACGCATTTTCCACGTTTATACAATTTTTTTTCCACACATACCCAAATGATAATCTTCGTGAATGCTTTAATTCAATGTCGCTATATAATCTGTGTAAAATATATGTTTTAAGTGGAAATTACGTCATTACATTTTTTTTCAGCTTCACGCTTTATATAGGCTAGAGTGTTATATAGGGTAGAGTAGCCGGAGAAAACCTACTTCGTTCTCAACTCTCTGTCTGAAGTAGAGTCTAAGATCGATGAAATGTAAATAATAAACATTTAATTATTCCATCTACTAGGAATCAAACCTATTAAATTAAGGTTGCTATCAGCTCTCACTGCGCTACGACGCTACGGTTGCTATATGTACAATATATCATTATTCACATATGCTGATCTGATACCATTATTTTGAATCGGAAGCCTGTAAGTAACAACTTCACCAAGCAACTTTCGTGTTTATTACTAGACACAATTTACTTACTCCGTACATCTTTTGTAGATGTTTTATTTTATTTTAGTTTCACGCTGTATCCCGCATATGAGGAAATGAATATAAATATTTTCCTAGAGTGAGAATCGAACTCTCAACTCACAACCGTATTTGTAGATGTCTACGGATAAAAATAGGTAAAGGTAATGTAATATACAGCGTGTTCTATAAACGCAGGTGCACTCTGTATTACAGTTCATAATCCGATGGGACGCCCAGGAGGTATCGAATCGTACGCGACTAGAAAGAGATCAGGTGCACAGCCAACGAGCACTTTAGAATGCGGGTGTAAATAATACAAATTATTTCCTAAATTTACAAGTCTGATATGCTATATACGAGTATATAAACTAAAGATATAATTAAACATTCTGAGTATTATAAAAATGTCCAAAAACCAAGAGCCAGCTTCACGCTTTAACTTCCTGCACAGGAATATAGCCTGGAATAGGGAACCTTGGAACTTTGTTTTAAGACACTCTGTTCCTATTAAGATACTTTCAATTCTCATTTTCCTCCTAAATTTCGAAATATTGCTTTCTAAGTGGCGAAACTGAATGCCACTCTTAATCTTCTTACGGAAACGACGTAATGAAAATATTTCATTCCCCTGATTAGGAATCAAAGTCACAACCGCCGCGTTACGACGACGATACCACTGCAGTAATAGGCGCCAGAAAATGTTAATAAAAAAAACCTATATAGGTTAAGCAAAAAGTTTGTTAGAAAAACGAACCTTCGTTTAAAACTTGGTATGAAGCAATAAAACACTTACGCTCCGATCGCAAAATCTCTAACTAATTGTAGAATTCACAACAAGATTGTGGTTTCTACTCGATCGAACGCTCTAGACAAAGTACTGCTGGAGGTAAAGTAATCTTCTTTACGTGGTTTTGATAGTTCTTGTTTAAATTTAAAAAAACCTTAAAGATACTTGCTTAGAAAATGAAACGCGGGTGTAATTCCCGCTACGTTCAATTTTCTATTTCGTTTTTTAAAAGTGTTTAGTATTTAGTCCTAAGTGCGGAAAAATAATGTAAAATGTAAAAAAATATATACAGTACATTACCAGTTCCCATTTGGATTTTATCTATATTTGATAGTCATTACTCTGTATATTTGTCTTGTTGACAAAGCGATAAAATGATAATATTAAGTATTTCCACGAGTGAGAATCGAACCCACAACCTGTCGTGCTAGCATACGTGTGTCACTTGTGTTTCAGCGCCACGACTGGTTTTAATGTTTATTTCTTTCATTTGTAAAATGAAAGACGGAGTGATTTAACACTAAATCTTAATAATATAAAACAAAAAGATTGCACAAATATCGACTATACTCGTACGTATACTCCATTAAATTTATAGAATATAGACGTAATATATTACTTTTACGATATAATATCTTAAAGGCTCAAGAAACTATTCAAAGTACTGGAGTATCCCTTCAACTTACGTTTAGAAACAGATATTAGAATTAGTCTAAATCCAAACTTTACTGTAACCGAGTTCTGTTCTTGACAGCTATGTAAATGCTAATTAAAGTTTTACATTTTAAGGTCAGAAACATATCTATTTCGTCTTTTGTACTTCCTAATGTATAAATTAAGTAATTATATGATTGTAAAAAATTGGACAAGATATGTTTTTAATTCGCTTTTTGGATATCCTGAAAAAAAGTATTTAATTATAAATTTAATCCTAATTTCTCTAGGATTCGAATTCTAATACTAGGTGCTCACTAAAAAACATTTCGTAAAGACTAAATTGTTGTAAAAATAATCATTTTTTTATTAAAGTAAACATGTCAAACAAATACTCCCAATGAACTTTATTTTACTACTATTTTCCTACAGTCGGTAATTGAAGGAGCACTAAAAATAAAAGCTTCAATAGTTTCAAAGCTCTTTCGTTGATAAGAAGCTTAATAATTGGTATACTAGCGTAGAAACGTTCTCAATAGATGATATTTACAGAGCATCTTTCATTTCATTATTTGTGTTGAAGAATATTAAAATATCTTATTGAAGCCCGTTGTGGCGTACTGTCACAAACGTACGACTGTAATCCTGAAGGGTGTGGGTGTGATTACCACTCATTGGGATATGAAATGCAAAGGGCACTTGGGAACTTAGTGTTAAGACACTTCATTCCGCCGAATTCTTGAGGCACTATGTGTTGAGTGGCGGAACTCTACGTCGTTATTATTCTTCTTACCATAAGTAATAAAAATATTAAATATTGCATATCCCCGATTGAGAATTGAACGTTTACAGTCACACTTTTAAGCTACCTGGCCACAACGCAACGGCCTGAACGAAAAAAATATATTATTTTTTTATTATAAAATAGGTAATAAACTATTTATTGATTAAGCTCGTGGCACGAACTGTCCAAGTTTCAAAACTGTTGACACCTCGTTCAGTGGGAAACTTTTGTTTTTACTGACGATGCGAAAATAACGAAAGTAGCGGAAAATGAGCCCCAGTCAGGCGACGTAGGGGGGCACTTTGTGCTGTTATTAATGTTTGTGTAATTGAAAAGTACAAAGCTGACATTCAATGTTAAGTAATATTGATATAGATATATGTATATACATATAATATATCTTCTGTATGTATGTTATCGAGTTTAGTTCCACCATTCAACTCGCAATGCCTCCAGAATTCAGCGGAAAATTGTAAACTAGGTTCCCTCTGCCTACCTTGCTGTGTGAGGGATAGAGCGTGAAGCTAATTTAAAAAATGTATATTACTGTAGAAATATATACAGGTGAACATATTATTATATTTTTAAAAACAATTTTCATTTATTACCATAACAGCGATTTTCACATTCCATTGAGCATGTTTATTCGGCGCTTCACAGCGGAAACCTTAGAGCACCCTCGATTTGTATGAAGTTTCGAGGTCAGCGACGAGCGTCGTTGAATGTTTTGAAATGTAATAATTCGGAAATGTATTTTAAATTAATATTAAGAAAGTAATTTCACGCTTTTACACGCATAGATAAGGAATCAAGTGCTACAAACGTTCCGTTTCCAACTCACCGTCCAGTTTTCGCGACATTGTATTGTGTTGAGTGGCGGAACTTAACGCCGTAAGTAAGACTATAATAAGATTTTCCCCATTTTTTTAAAAGGACTGCTTAAAATAGCTTATTAATTCATATTCCTTTATGAAGCCTTGTATCCATTAATAGCCAAGTGACGCTTAGTACCACCATTTGGCACAGAGTTACCTAGTGTTCTTCATGTTTGACAAACTCCTATACGAGCAACAAGCGTGTTATCACCGTTAAACGTACCAGCCGTTATATTAATTAATTAATTAATTAATTGATTATATTTTGAATATAGACTGTGTTAACGCTTGAACATTAAAATCTATGTTTAAGTACTTTATGACTTATAACGTTAGAAAATCACATTCTTTGTATAAAATAAGAAATAATTAATGGCAGATTTAAATTATAAATCTAAGTTTTAATTACATTTGTTCTATAATTTGTACTTGTAACGAAAAAAATGTTATTTTATTTATTATAGATAACAAATTTAAAAATCAAATTAATAAAAAAAAAAAGAGATTTAAATAGGTATTGATCCTGTAGAGCCGTGCGGCGTTGAGCTCCACCATTACCCTAAAAAAAAATAACAAAAATTCCTGCTTATCATAATAATATACGCAATAATAATAAATTTCATTAAAACCTGATAAAACTGAGTACACAATAACGTCGGGCAAATTGATTTTATTACTGGTTTCCATCAAAGAGTTTAACACTGAATTCAATTTAAAATGAAAAATATAGGTGTTTTAAACGTCGCGCCGTATAATTTTATTGCCATAATTTAAAACAGAAACATGGTATATTCTTACTCATAATATTTACCGTATGTTACTTTCAATTATTTTGATTTTTTAAATTAGCTTCACGCTGTATCCCGCATACAGCAGGATAGACAGAGGGCGTAACCCAGTGTTAAGACACTCCATTCCCCATTTTCTGCTGAATTCTGGAGGCATTGCGTGTTGAGTGGGAGAAATCAACGCAGCGCTTTGCCTCGAAGATCGAAGATTTTTTTTTATAATTGGTTTTGTACAATTATAACGAATCGTAGCCCTGAATTTCGTTTGTTCGTGCTATAAAACGTAATATAAATAAAATAGTTTTTTCCCTTACTGCAGTGTTGATTATATAAGTTGTTTACCATATCTGGTCTTCATACATCGAGTTGCGTCACAACACACGGAAGGTAGAGAACAGAAGTGTCTTAGTGGGAACGGAGTACCTTAACATTAAATTTCCAAGTTAGTAGTTCCCTTTGCTTACTCTGCTATGTGCGGGATACAAATTAGAAACAAAACGCTGCCACATTATATTTATATAACAGAAAAAAATAATTTACATATTACATGTAAAAATAACATTATTATAATATAAAAATATACGTATGTATGTAATACTTCTAAGTAAAACAACCTTCAGGAACTACCCATCTATATTCAAACGCTACAGCTATCTAGGAATAAAGGCGCCGAATAATTTTTCCATCGCTTCAAACAGTTTTAGGTGCGATGGTGATTCTCATACAAAACTTTTTCACTGTGATACCTACCTTTTGTTAGCAAAAATAGGCCAATTTCAACCAAATTGCTGTAGACATAGAGTTCTTTTTAGATTGTTCAAGCATTCGGGTTAAAGTTTCTGAAAAACTAGCCCTCGTTTAAAACTTAGAAGCGTCAAGGCAATAAAACACTCTCGCTCGAAGTGCTAAATCACTAATTGTAACTGTTGTAGAACGAAATTAACAACTAAGTGGATGTATATTGACTTGATGGAATGTGTAGAGTTTGTTGTTATTTTTAAACGATTTATATAAAGAAAATATCGAACTTACAACTATCGCGTTTACAAAGTAACTACCTGAATGAATGAAAATTGGATAAAAAATCTAAATACGTTCATGGTGTATCCCGCATATCAGGACATATAAAGGAATTTTAGTGTTAAAACACTCCGTTTCCCACTTTCCGCCTAGCTATTGAAATATTGTGTATAAGTAACGGTACCTAACGCCACGTTTTTTCTTGTTGCAGAGCGAGAAAATTATAATAATTGATTTCCCCGACTTAGAATCAAACTCTACAATTCCGCCATGATGGCCTTAAAAAAATCTAAAACAGTATTAAAATGACAATATACTGGTACTAAGGTTACTTACTATTCATAAAAATATGCTTTCACTAACAACTGTACAACAGAAAGGTGTAAGCTATCATAGCCAATCGTGGGGCTTCCGTTTTGTGGTTCAGCTAAGTGCTGGTGAACTTGGTTCTTGGAACACTAACTGTACAGATGAATTACGTATCTAAGCTATATTAATATAAAGGCTAAACTTCTTCAACGATGATAGCAAATTTAAATCTATTACTGTATGAAACACTGTTCGTGACTCACCTCAAGTGTTATCTACTTGGTTTGATTGATGGAAAGCTGTTTAAAGTGTTCTTGTTAATAAAATCAAAAGAAAAAAAAAGAAAATATTGCTCAGAAAAAATTAAAAAAAAAGAAGTGCATAGTAAATATAATGAAAGAACCACTTCACGCTGTATCCCACATATAGCAGGGTAGATAGAGGACAAGCCTAGTGTTAAGACACTCCGTTCTTTACTTTCCGCTGAATTTTTCAAGGCGTTGCATATTAAGTGGCGGAACTCACTGGGCTTTTACCTTTGCTGAAGAAATAAAAATAATAAGAAATAACAATTCATTCATTCATTAAGTAATACTATGTATATTTTTTTTACTATAAAACTTAATAGATATTTACTAAGAAACCATCGATGTGGCTAAATCGTTAACAAATAGTTTGAGGCAGATTACCCTAAATGTTGGCGTATAGGAAACTGCTTTTGACAGCACTTTGAACTAGCCAATATTAATTAAAGTTTTCAAATAAGGATACTTGTATCTCGACGTGAACCACTTATATGAAATTTTATATGGCTTAGGTTTTTCTTGAAATAGTATGTCTTTGATATCTCGGTAGATATTTTTATTATCTACTCGTATTTTTTGAGTTTAATCCAAAGGCATTTTTTTTTTAATTTTAACTTTATAACGATTAATTTAAAACTTAGACATGAATATATATTCATGGAATCGTAAAAATGTAATATAAAAATATGGATAAAAATACCCCTCCAGCTTTTAAGGGTCAAATGTTATATTTACAAACTAGTTATAACATTTTCATTGTATTAAACATTACATTGTATAATAAATAAAATGTTAATGAGTTATTGTATTTAATACAATAACTCAGCCCAGCACCTGTAAGCTCGATTTATGAGTCGTTCTGGTAACAAGACAAACTATGCAGCTTCGTCACTTCACAAACGGAGTGCCTTAACACTACTTTCCTACCTACCCCACTATACGCGATAATAGTTAAATTTAAAATAAAAAAAATCATCACCTTCAAAAATAATTCCAATTACATGAAAATTTATCATCTGAACCAATGTCAGTCACTCCAATTACTGATCATCCATACATCAAGCTGTTACATGGGCATACCAAATACGTTGTTAAATCGCACTCAGAAAACCCACCTCGCGTCGTGCCAAAACTGTATTTACACTGAGTGGTGCTACCAAAGCAGAAATTATTGGTCGGTGGCGACTGGTTTACTAATAGCTCGCATCGAACTATTAATATAACTTTGAATTCGAAATGTGTGACAGAATTATAATTTATACGAGTATGTACATTTTAACAATGTGCTGAGGCCATTCGTGGTGCTTAGCACAAATGTGGGACTGTATGTGATAGGGTGGGAGTTCGATCTCCATTCGGGGTAATGAAATATTTAATGTTTTCATTTCTTTACTCTGGGCACGAGGCAAAGCGCTGTGTTGAGGTTCGCCCTTCAACACGTAATACTTCCATAATTTTTAAAATATGGAACGAACGAAATCTGAACAAGCTGATATGTGAAAGAAGCTGCTGATATTTGAATATTTACTTAATTATATTTATTAGTTGTCAGAACTATACCAAATTACCACTAATGACCACCATAAGGGAAGCACCAGCTTTCTAATATAAATCGGTTCACCTAATCGAAAGTTCTGAGATAACAAACACAAAATAATAGAATTGATAAAACCTCCTTTTAAAGAAATCGGTTACTAAAAAAAATTATCAATCAATGTAAAGATTAGAAAAATATGAAACAATTTGACAACAATAGGAAATTTTCAATTTGTTTGTATTGTACGTACGAAATTGCATAGTTAATGAAAAATAACGAATGCCGGCGGCGCGGTGTGTCGCAATCAATAATTTTGATTTACTATTTCAAACGGTTTGCTGTCACCAACTAAAATCACTGACTTCTATTACATTTTGTCAATCGCTTTATTAAATTAAATATATCGAGGTAACTCTGGTCGCAAGTTACGTCAAAAATATTAATATTTACGGAAGTCTGTAGAACTCTTCTTAAAATAAATAAGCTATTCAGCTTTCTTTCTCTAGACATAACATGTTGGGCAGAGGGAACCTGGGAACCTAATTATATGTCTCCATTTCCGTTAAGACACTTCCGTTCCTGACTTTCCGCCCTATTCTGGAAGCGTCGCGTGTTGAAACTCAACGATGGCGAAGCATGGGCTTTGCCTCGTTACCAGAGCGCAGAAATGAAATTATTAAATATTTCATTTACTCGAATAGGGTACGAACTCACAACCTGTTTGTTGTATTACAGCCGCACGTTTGTGCACTTACGCCATAAGTGTTCCTTATCAGCTTTATAATATTAGTAGGTAACAATTAATTCTAAAACTGTATAGAACACTAACATTTTCTCCATAATAAACGTAGGAGTAAATTCAAAATGAACGTGTACTAAACTATATTGTGAAAGGTTATATTTTCAGACTTGGGGCAAACGTCGCTTTGAGCAACCGCGGGAGGGTCAGGCTGATCTTCCTGCAGGTTATTGCGGATGCCCTAGGGCACCCTGAAGGCGACGATGGCCTGCAAAAGGCGGGCCTTCCACCGAGGCGTCGTAGTAGTATGCGCGAGCGATCCTGCGGCGTCTCATTTTGGTGGAGAGGGTTCCCGCGGGTTTTAGTGGGTAGGATCGGTTTCACCGGTGAGTCCCACAGTACCGTTCATCTGTAAGGCACGCCTTCCGTATGGGCGGTCTGCGTAAATGCATTTCCCAGCGACAAAAAAAAACGTCGCTTTGAATATGCGTTAGGAATGCATGTTAATAATTTTATTTATATTTATAATGTATGTTTTTATATAGTTTTACGTGTGCAAAATACTGTTAAAAGTTACTTAGATGGGAATCCTACTTTAGATTTCCCATAATTTCCTGTGGAAGAACAAAAATAAACATAATATTCCAATAAAGATATATGATATACGACCTAATTAAGAGAAATAAAATGACATAAACACAAATTTTATGGTATAAAGTAAAAATTCTGAAAAAATATGTACAATTTTCATATGAAGCTTCATGTAAAATTTTAATATTTTCGAAAAGAAAAGACACACGCAATTACCTCGCAATATTAACTTTTAATACGCGATATTACCAATTCGGGGTGGTGGTTAACTGTTCACGCGATAATAACCTATAATTTTGTACAATGCAGTTTTTCGCTTGTAGGCATTACGGGAGCGTATAAAAATGTATTTTTGATAGCTAGCGCTATATACTACGTCATCGTGACACAGTGTGGCGTGTTATGTTATTGTGGGTTCGATTCTCAAATAAGGGAGTGAAGACAAGGAAGAATAACTAAAGAGTACGTCTTTGTAGTCTCTGCTTAATTTTTCTTACGGGGTTTTCAATTTAAAGTTGGTGATAATTATTCTCCTTCGCGGCTTGTCCTTCGACAAAGGCCTCCTCTAGGCCCCTTCACTCTTCTCTATTTTTCGATGTTCTGATCTACTGGATCGGCCACAATTTTAATGTCATGTTGCCATTATTTCGTTTTATTTTTTCTACTAAATAACATTGAATCAGCCTGTTTGTGTGCATTGCTGACACCCCATGCGTCAGCATGCCGATTCGCGGTCCCCACTTAAGGACTCATCTGCTCCAAAGGCCTTCACTCCGTGTACACACATGTTCAGCCCACTACTACTTCAAATTTTATATAAGCTCCTAAGCACTAGCTAAAAAAGTCTCGTTCCCTAAAACCCTAAGGTTTCGTTGTATTAAGAAAACGATCACCCATCTAATTTAAATTCAGTCACGGCCATCGCACCCAAATCAAGGGTGTTTATTTATACCTTTTCCCCTTTCCTTCGAATACCTTGTTCTGGCTTTGCAATTGACCTCTTGTTTATTTCACAGTTGATCGCGCTGCGGTATTTTCTTTATGGGCTTCCTTTGTAGGAATAATATATTTTACATTTTCAACTCTTTCCCTAAAGGAATAGGGTTAAAATGTTTTGATACCTTTGAATATTTCAAAACACGTTGGACTAAAGTTTTTTGCGTTTATCAAGAAACAAATTAAGTGTAAGCGACTACCCATTGGTCTGTTTAGTTACAATTTTCATAATAAATTAATTATCTTGTGAGTTGAAGCCAGTTTCACATCGGGGCAAAATTTATCTGCGATTTTCTTAAATTGGATGTAAATAAAAAAATATTATACAACATTTTTTTTCAGCTTCACGCTGTATCCACTTGTTCCTGTTTCGAATTCCACTGAATTGTGCATGCGTTGCGTGTTAAGTAGCGTAACTCAACGCAGCGTTTCGCTTCGACACCAGAGCGAATGAAAATATAAAATTTTTTATTCCCTCGACTAAAACGAACTCCTATGGCATTGACACTCACACGTTTGTGCTACTGTGTTACGAAAGGCTCCTTTTTCTCAGGCTTCTTTTTTTGCATAAATAGATTTACAATAAAACTATCATTATAAAAGATATAAAATAAAAAGAGCGATCAGGCTTAGGCTACCTAACAGGCGCACAGTAACACTTGGCAGTTTGTTTAGGATGATCCTATATTGTCTCTACTCTGTGTTTATACACCCCTTCATATAATTTCATTTGCAAACATACGTTATTTTCATTACTTGATTAATTTCTATATTCATTTATAATTCATATACGTTTTTAAGGTATTATTGGAAAAAATGAAACATTTATTTAGATTTTCTTTTGTGATTTTTAATAAAATTTGTATAGGATTCCTGGTGATTTTGACATTTTGTTTGTTTTTTATTCCAATAAGTACAGTAATGTTTAACTAAATTACATGTACCTGACCTCATGCTCTCCAGAATCCCCATATCCCTTGTGCGTGACCTTTCTCTTATATTGAACCCGTTTTCGAAAGCCATTCGATTTTTTAATTTTAGATATATGTTCTTTCTTCTTTGTAAATAATTTACAATTACTTATTTATTTACAAATTTTAGTTCTATTAATAACTTGTTATTATTATGAGAACAAGCAATTCAGTTGTAGCCTTCGTGGCGCTGATCTTTTGCATAAGCGTGTGACTATAAATAAACACAACGATTGCAAGTTCGATTACCACTCCGGGATATTAAATATTTCATATTTTCATTTCATCATTCTGATTCTCTTAATGGGAACGGAGTGTCTTAACACATGGTTCACAGCGATATAGCGTGAAGCTGAAAAAAAAGTTGGGTTTTCTTCGTAGTGCAGCAGTACAGCGTCTGATTGTAAAACGCGCGCGAAGGTTACATATTCGATTCCCACTTACAAAATTGAGTTTAAATTAATTTCCTTGCTCTGATAACAAATCAAAGCGAAACTATGACTAAGCGGGATACAGCTTAAACCAATTTTATTTTTTTAAGGAAATCATCCATTTTTGAAATCATTTTTTGGTTAAATAAAAAATTACACATAGAATTTAAGTTACTTCCTTTAAATAAGTATTCCGTTAAAGTGAAGTTTGGGAGTAAAAATCTCATATAAATCTTCACGTCATGTAAGTTACGAGCAGTTTCGCGATAATAATTTTACAGCCAAGTCTGTATCAGAGGGTCGAAACTTTATGATGTTAAGATTAGCTTCCTATGTACTGATTCATATACGAAAATGTAGAGTGCATACGCTTTGAAAGTATCAACAAATAAGTTTATTTTTAAATATTTTTAAAGTGTTATTCTACACTTAGGCAAGGAAAAAAATATTTATTAAGAAAACGTATAAAAATTTGAACGTAGCGGGATTTCCACCTGCCTTTGAACCTGCGCCTTTTCCGAAACCGGCTTTGTTGGTAGGCAGAGGGAACCTAGTGCTAAGACACTCCGCTCCCCACTTTCCTTTTTCCCGAATTCGGGAGGCATTGCCTGTAGAGTGGCGGAACTTAACGCCGCACTTTGCCTCGACACAATAGCGAAGCAATCAAATCCTCCATTTTGCGCCACGACTGACCTCCATTATAGTTTATTAATTAAAGTTACTTTAAGTCATTCTTATTATACTCATTTAAAAATATACTTTAAATTTTATTACTAGCAAAATTGAAATATTACCAATTCAGCACTCAAATCTTTTCAATTTATAAACAACTCACTATATTTTTCCTCTGAATATTCAAATTCTCTCTAAACAACTGCAATGGTTTCTATTTCTCACGCTCCACGGCACTACCTTTTCACCCGGTTCAATTTACCCTAAGCCCTGTAATGGACATAAAGAGGAACGCTCATGCAAAATGACAAGAATCTTACATATTTACAGAATTATATATTTAGGAAATTTTAATAATAAATATTTTTTTTGTTAATAAACGATGTGGTTCGATAATGCTAACTTTTATGCGAAAATAATGGATTTCGTGTAAATTTTCAAATTGAAATAAGTGATATTTAAAATAATTTAATTCACGCTTTTTTTTACTGTCTCATTTATATATATGTATGTAGATTCCGTATAGTGTACTTAGTGTAGAAATAGCGCAGCCTAACGCCGCGGTCCCACTTTTACTTACTTTCCTTATCTTTTCTATTTTTTCAATGTATTCAAAGTAGGTACTTTTATATTTACCATAATTTATCTATCTATATATATAAAAGGACTTGTCCTCACTGACTGAGGTAAGACGCACGCACAGCCGTAACCCGTGTGCGTAGAAACGTTAAATTTGGACAAAAGTTTACTTTCGTAATCTGGACATCCACTAAGAAGGGATTTTGAAAAATTTTAACCCTAAAGGGGTGAAATAGGGGTTCAAAGTTTGTTTGGAAAAAAATTTAAATTGGCACCAATTTTTATAAAATTTGAAATTTAGATTTTTAAACGTATTTAATTGAACACATGTTTCATCGTTTTCTAGAATTCTTCCACTAAGGGTGCAAATAAGGGGTTGAAAGTTTGTATAGGTTTTTTTTCAATCGTCACCAATTTTTATAAAATTTGAAATTCAGACTCTTAAACGTATATAATTAAACACATGTTTCATGGTTTTCTAGAATTCACCCCCTAAAGGTGCAAATAAGGGGTTGAAAGTTTGTATGGGAAAATTCTTAAATCGCCACAGATTTTTATAAAATTTGATATTTAGACTCTTAAAAATATTTAATTGAACATATGTTTCATGGTTTTCTAGAATTCACCCCCTAAGGATGCAAATAAGGGGTTGAAAGTTTGTATGGAAAAATCTTTAAATCGCCACCGATTTTTATAAAATTTTAAAGTTAGACTCTTAAAAATATTTCATTGAATACATGTTTCATGGGTTATTAGAATTCACCCTTAAATACGCAAGCGAAGCTGCGCGCGTCCGCTAGTTATCTATATATATAAAAGGACTTGTCCTCACTGACTGAGGTAAGACGCACGCACAGCCGTAACCGCTGTGCGTAGAAACGTTAAATTTGGACAAAAGTTTACTTTCTTAATCTGGACATCCACTAAGAAGGGTTTTTGAATAATTTTAACCCTAAAGGGGTGAAATAGGGGTTCAAAGTTTGTATGGAAAAAGAATTAAATCGGCGCCGATTTTTATAAAATTTGTAATTTAGATTTTTAAAAGTATTTAATTGAACACGTGTTTCATCGTTTTCTAGAATTCTCCCCCTAAGGGTGCAAATAAGGGGTTGAAAGTTTGTATAGGTTTTTTTTAAATCGTCACCAATTTTTATAAAATTTGAAATTCAGACTCTTAAACGTCTATAATTAAACACATGTTTCATGGTTTCCTAGAATTCACCCCGTAAGGGTGCAAATAAGGGGTTGAAAGTTTGTATGGGAAAATTCTTAAATCGCCACCGATTTTTATAAAATTTGATATTTAGACTCTTAAAAATATTTAATTGAACATATGTTTCATGGTTTTCTAGAATTCACCCCCTAAGGGTGCAAATAAGGGGTTGAAAGTTTGTATGGAAAAATCTTTAAAATCGCCACCGATTTTTATAAAATTTGAAATTTAGACTATTAAAAATATTTCATTGCACACATGTTTCATGGGTTATAAGAATTCACCCTTAAATACGCAGCGAAGCTGCGCGCGTCCGCTAGTATCTTATAAACTATTTCTATATTTACCATATTTTTTTTATAAATTAAAAATTCATATAAAATTTACAAGTACCAGATATATTTTCAAGGTAGGAATGCTTAACGGATCGCGGAACAAGCTTTCAAATCAGATTCTATAAAGGAACCGAGCTTGTTACGTAACGTAGAGTTATTCTTTACTAAAAAATTCTAAATCAAGACGACAGCTATTGCAATTTAAAAGATGCACATAGAGTAAGGAAAGTGAAGTAGATTACATTATTTCAAGCGTGATTTCTTCATGTTACTTTGGGAAGTATAAACATACAATTATTATAATATCTTATTAGATATATAGATATATGAGATATAATGGATAGATATAAGATATATATAGATTTTACATGATTATTCGAAAGGTGAGGCAAGTCCTGGTGCAGGGGCACAAGCGTGTGACTAATTGCGACAGGTTGTGGGTTCGATTCCCATCATCTTCCCATAAGAAAATGAAATATTTAATATTTTCATTTCTTCGCTCTGGTCCAGAATTCCTCAGAAAGTGAGGAGCTGAGTATATTAACACAAACCCTCTGCCTCAAATATTTTTTCTTCAGATAAATTGAAACTCATAATTTATCTTAAAAATATTGCCAAAGACCCACTCCCACAGAAAACCCACTCTCTCCAAGATTTTAATTCTCATATTTAGTCATTTAGTCCAACAAATAAATAAACCATAGCCTCTCTACCCCAGAACTCCGAACTACGAATATGACAAGAAGTGTTAAAATCAACTAATTCTGAACAGATCGACCGAGGGTCACTCTACAATGGCAGTGCAAATTGTTATAAGCGATAGAAGGGTTAATTGCTACCGTTCTAGTTCGAATCGTTCGGGTTTAATGACGATTTAACGGAGTATTCATGGGTCTTTTGGAGGCTTTCTATGTTGCGATAACGTTGAAGTGGATTAAATTCTACGAACTTGTATGGATTTCTGCTAAAAATAATAGTGTAAGAGTTTTTGGTTTGATAATATTTTTTTTATACTGCAGGGTAGGCAAAGGGAACCTAGTGTTAAGGTACTTCGTTCCCCGTTATCCGCATTTCCGCGAGTTCCGCAGCCATTGCGTGTTCTATGCGCGGAAACTCGGAACTCGACTAGCAAAGAAAATGGAAATATTAAATATTTTTTTCGAGTGGAAACCGAATCTACAACCCGTCGTGCTTACGGACACACTTTGTGTCCCTGTGACACTACTGGCTTCAAAAGAAGGTTCGTTTGTTTGTTTATTTATAGCTGTTGCGATATCAATTTGCAATTTATATCAATAAATAATATTTTATCAAGATTTAATAAGGAAAAAACTTCTTCTATTTATAAGTTAAAATATTTTTGTATATTTTTTGTGTATACCTCTTACTAAACTTTCATTATTATAGGGCTAGCTGCTACTGAAAATAAGTAAAAAAAACCTCAAAGAATAACGTCGCTTACACACCTAACATTAACAT
>JAEBDU010000096.1:389573-469223 GCA_016802625.1 Heliconius numata
AAAACGTAATCATCGACGTTGAGTTCTAAAAAAACAAAGTGATCGTCGACTTTGATGCCCGGTGCGGTTTTTGATACTTGATGCCCTTTAAAATGGTATAAAGTCTAAAAAACAAAGAAAAAACACACTAATCGTCGACTTTGATGCCCTTTTCCTGTTGATGCCCGGTGCGACCGCACCGCTCGCACCCCCCTAGCTACGCCACTGTTTTTAACTATTATTATATTGTAGGAAATTATTAAAATTTAGCCAACTATGAGAAGATGTTTTTTCTTCGCATACAACAGGGTGGGCGGAGTGTTAAGACTGTTAAATATTTAATTTCCATGGAATTGGACTTACCTCTCTCTCTCTCTTTCTCTGCGCAAAGACTAGCCTCAACCTAGCCTAGAATAATTTAATAGCAATATAGTAATACCAATAATATTTAATTGATAACATGTTTTAGACAACACAAGAACTATCGTTGAGGAAAGCGAAAGCCAGTTCCATTAAGAGAACTGCATATGATGTAGAGCAAATGGGCTCCTTTGATGGCAACTAAAACTAATTATACTAAAACTAAAATTCAATTTCATAACACGGTTAGCAAACTTAGCTTAGAAGCTACCTGTGTACCTGTGTACCATACTATATGGAGTTTGCTTACAGAATTAATATTACAAATGATATCTTACTTACCAATAACAATGGATTAAATAAATAAATGTAATGCTGGATTTTTTATTACTTTATGGTATATTTCGTACATAGAAGAGTAGGCAGAGGGAACCTGGGAACCTATTGTTAAGACATTTTGTTCTAACTAATACACTTCCGTTTCCAATTTTCCGCCGGACTTTGAAAGTATTTCGTATACTCGTAGACTGGCAGAACTCAAAGCCACGCTTAGCTTCGTTATCAAAACGAAAAAAATGAAAATATTTTATTTCCTCGCGTGGGAATCAAATCCACAACTTGTCGTACTTACAATCACACGCTTGTATCCCAGCATCACGATTCAATAAAAATATGCTCATAGCTACTTTAAAAGGCTTAGCACTTACAGATGGACTTTGGAGGTTAAATAACAGACAGTCGCTATTGAAACTACGCTTCACTAACGAAATTAAGACTATAAGTCGATCTAACGATGTTTGGATGATCGCGTGACTGTAAACGCGAGAGGCTTTGGGTTCTATTCCCACTTGAGGACATGAATTATTTAATTTTTTCGTTTTCAACATGCAATGCAATCGGAATTCGGTGGAAAGTGGAGAAAGAAAGTGTCTTAATAGGAACGGTGTATCTTAACACTAGGTTCCCAGATTCGATCTGCCTACCGTGCCATGGAGCTAAAAAAAACTATATTTGAAATATCAATAACGAATATGACAATTGTATAAATCCTCCATATTATCCACAGTAATTTGCAACCCCTACAGCGACCCCCATATCGATATAAAGACGGTGCTATAAAAAAATCTACTTATAAATCATGATAGATTTTATAGTCGCGCTAAAAATTTTTAACACACATGAATAAAACATTTAATTTGGGTTCGGCTAATGTATATTTTATGGTCCTACATTATTCAGTAATGGCCTATTACGTCGGTATAAAGCGTTAATCTAAAATGACAAAGTGTGAAATTTTATTCATCTAACGCCGATTTTTTTCAGAAAAACCTTATTAATTTTCTATAGCGGTGTAAAGGAGCGGGGATTTCGCTTAAATCCGTCTATAATTCTGCTTTCGTGGAAAATTTTGATGATATATTTCTTATCAGCTTGTGTATAATATTATATTATTCTGTATACTTGAGTTATGTTCTGGTTTTTATGTTCTGTTAGTAACATTTTGAAATAAATTAAAAAGTAGAAAATTTAAAAGAAAATGTTACTTAAGAAGACAATTGAAAAATAATACACGAAGTTTATTTGATTTATATTACTTACTATTTTAAATATATTGTTTTAGAAGTCGGTTTCAATTTGGTCATTTTTTTTTTAATTGGGTGCATTTAGTAAGATTTTTTTGTACTCTTTAAATATATTTTACATCAACAGTTTTTTATAGACAAAAAACATTTTTTCTACCTAGAGTTTATCTTTTTAGGAGATAGAAATAATATTTCGTAGTCAAAGTAATGGTTTGTACAATTTTGCTAGCAATAAAATAAATTGTATATCTAAATATGATCGTTCTGTACGTGGACCATCGACAGAATCGAATTTGAGCCTTGCATCTCATTAAATTTACAGTATTACACGATGCACTAAAGCATATAATATAATATTTATAGTATTTTAACGTCGATTCCCATTTAAAGGAATGAAATATTTAGTATTTTCATTTCCTCTGGTAACGATACAATGCGCGGCGTTGAGTTCCCCCAAACATCACCCAATAGCTTAGAATTCTGCAGAAAACATTAAACGGAACAATAGGTTCCCAGCTTCATTCTGACTATCCTACTATGTACGGGGTAGACGGTTAAGCTAAAAAAAATATACATAGGGAGCTTTTACGCATACACATACGTTCGTTTACTTAATTTTAAAACAAAAAAAAATATAATCTATGTACTCGTGAATAGAGACAAGTCCTTAAATAAAATATGCCTATATTACATTGCATACTTAAAATAAAGTTTCGCTACGAGTGCTTTTAGAAAGTGCCCTGCAACTATAAATCATAAAAACCTCAACTCCGCTATTCAGGAACTCTTTTCATCATCAGACCAGCTCGATGATATTATCACCATAATACCAGTTATATGTATAACTGCCATGTTTCGTGAAGATATAATAAATAAAAGTGGGTCAAATTAATTTTCTTACATATTAACTCTTATATAGTTACATAGTTACCTAGTAATATAATGTAAAAAACACGCTTTTCTATCTGTAATGCCTAAACTTAAATGAGTTACTAGTAAATTCTAAGAGTCCCAGTATTCAGGTCCTGGCTCAATTAGCACATTGTCAAGTTTCAAGCGAATACAATTTTTCACAAAAGTGGTTAAAATTGAGATTCTTAGATTTTATTTTACAGTTGCAACTCGACTTAATAAAATCATATTCTATCGTGTTTTTGTGTTTTCACGTCGTACCACTGTCCCGCACACAGTAGGATAGGCAAAGTGAACCTAGTGCTAAGAGACTCCGTTCTTCATTTTACTAGCAGCTAAGAAAAAATGTAAATGCTAAATATCGGCCCCAATATTTAGCATTTACCGCATCCACTTTTCATCCCGCATCCATCACCTACGATCGCTTACTGTACGTTGTGCATCTATTGTTGAAATAACAACAATAGCCTGTAATGGAATAGATTATACCTGCTGTTCTATATAGCAATTGTTTGAGCCACTTGTATAAATATACCTTATATTATATACACTCTAAAATAGGTTATATTTGTATGTGAGATTTATGAAGCAAAAATGAGTGGTAGGAAAGGCAGGAGGAGGTCTTGGTTGACCTTCGAATTCATAGTATTGATGAAACTGGAGGAAAGTGAAGTAAAAATTATATGGACTTTTCGGAGGCTATGTAGATAGAGAGAAGAGGTTGATGATAACTGACGAGGGAAAAGAGAAACACATTTAACTGTCAGTCAATTCTGTTTATTCAATGAACAATCATAGGTCAAGCGGGCGAAGCCGCGGGCGAGCCGCTATATTAAATATTTTATTTGCTCGCGAGGGAATTGAATCCACTATTAACAATTTCGTTCAAAATTTGAACTCAAAACTATCGCATGTTAAATAGACATTACGACTGCACTGTGCCTGTATTAGAAAATTGCACCACATTAGTTTTAATTATACCTTACATGCATTTAATTATGGTATTAATATTACTTTCAATGTTTCAAATAACGTTAATTCATGCAAATAATTCTGTTGCACGATAAAACAAACATATTTTCTATGTGAGACACCATTCCCCACTTTGCGAAGTATTGCGTAATGAGTAGGATAAATATTTGAGTAGGAATCGAACCCATAATAATAAAGTTTACACTAAGACACTATCTCAATATTCTACGATAGCACTGATGACTCTTTCACTTTTTATTTAAGAATATTTTACATCAAAGAGGAAAGAACCAACGACCTCAGCACTCAAAATTCTAGTCAAGCATAGTAAAAACATAAAAATCATTAATAATTTCAAATATTTTACTAGTTAATTTTAATAACTAATTATTGCAATTTATTTCAATAATACGTTATGCTAATGTTTTTGATAAAGCTGTAATAGCATTGACGTGCTAATTTTGATTTACTATTTTATTATAGAAAATGTATTGAAAATAGAAGTATTTTAAAGCTTCTTATTAAAGCAAAATTATTTGCTGAAGAATGTTCTAAGTGATTTATCTATTTATTTTCAATATTTTTTTATAATGAATTGTTCAGTTAAGTTCAAATTGACAAGTAGGTGCACAAATTTCCTTGAATGGCAGGGTACAGTACAGTCGACGAATAACACAATAAGATGAAGAAGTCATATAGGGCTAGCTTCAGGGCAGCCAAGACTCGTCAACCATAAAGTAGATAGAGAGGACCTACATTATACTTTATTTAATAGAAAAAAATAGTAATCAAACAATAGTTCCAAGTGGACCTATTCTGAACCGGAACCTCACGGCGAAAGGAATTTTCTTCCACACGCCACTCAACTATGGATTGGCCTAACTGCGCGATGTTTCAAGACCATTACGAACTCTTTCTCCACCTTAAAGGGTGGTACTCAAGCTTTTTTACACAAGGACGTCGGTTCTGGTGATAACTTACAATCAGGTGACCCGTACGTATGTATGCCTTTTCTTAAAGATATAGAAAAATCTTCTTTTACTATTTTACCTACCACATCTCACAGTCACAGTCGCTTGACTGTTTTAAAACGTACACCAGAAATTAGTAACGTTAGACCACTAGAATTTAGCATGTAATTTCCTTTATGTATGGAAGAGATGATCTTATTAGATCTTAAACTCTATTGAGTCTTACTATAATGAGTAAGTTTTCAATATTCCCACAGGAATTTAGAAATATTATGACAAGGTTCTTCTAGTTTTAAATTATTTTTTTCCTGCAAGAGGGTATCTAACTAACGGCCTAGCATTACCTTTTCCATTATAAATAAAAATATAAAACTAAATTCTATTTAGTTTCATTTTATATAAATACAGTCTAACTTAAATAATATTTCTTTGATATTTTGTATAATAAGCTCCTTAATAATAAATTGAGTTGTTTACAGATAATCCCACAAACGTTTACAAGGCATCGGCATTATGTTTTAAGTCCTTTGGCGCGAATTTATAATCTTCACAAATTCTTAAGATTTTTTTATTATTATTTTTATTTATTTTTTTACTTGTAACAAAAAAATTGTTATTAAAAATGTATTTTACGTCTTTTTAAAGTATTTCGTAAATTTGTTATTAAAAAAATTAAAATAAATCAGCTTCACGCAGTATTCTGCACACAGCGTGGTAGGCAGAGTGTTAAGACACTTCGTATCCCACTTTCCGGCAAATTCTGGAGGCATTGCGCTTTGAGTGGCGGAACTCAACGCCGCGTAACCAAAGCTAGGAAATAAATATTTCATTTCTTAGAGTGGGACTCGCACCCACGATCTTTTATTAAAATATTTGTGTATTTTAATAAATTAAAAAAATCATTCTTTATTGTTTCCCATAACAATTACTCAAAATACAATATATACGAACATGACAAAAAGAAATCAAAATCAAAATTCAATCAACTAACTAACCAAATGTATACGAATACGTACAAAAATAATAATACGTGCGTACGTATGTACGTCTGTACAAAGTAAATTCGTTTCCGTAAATTGAAACGGCAAATATTTGCCGCGATTTAAGATAATTCACATATGACAGTCCAACTCGGCACCCTAATTTGATTTCACCATAAGGATGTCATCTTCAAACTTCTAAGATTACGGCCAAGCTTTTCAAATATAGAGTAGATTTAATGTAGAGACTTTGCATATTTTATGTTATTTTTTTTAGGTTCACGATGTATCCCACATATAGCGCGGTAGCCAAAGGGAACCTAGTATTAAGATACTCCGTAACTCATTTTTCGCCGAATTCTCCTTCGCTTAGCGTCGACACCTGAATGAAAATATTAAATATTCTATTTTCTCGAATGGGAACCCACAACCTGTCGTGCTTACGCTTCTGCTCCTGCCCGCCATGAAGGGCTTTTATCATCATATTTTATTTTCTATAATAATATTCTAATACTGAATAGTTTATTTGTTTGTACATAAGCAACACACGGGGCGTCAACACGCAACACCTCCAGAACTTCGAGCCGGAAAATGGGCAACGGAAATTTCTTCATGGGAACGGAGTGTCTTTACACTAGACTCCCAGGTTCCCTCTGTCTACCCTCCTATAAGTTGGATATAACGTGAAGCTAAACAACCATATTGCATGATACAATACAAGATGTTTAATCACCTTAAACAGAATTCAATTGTTTAGAATACAAATCAATTAGCTATTACTATTCCCAAATGATCAAAATCAATCGACTTCTAGGCTTTGACGCGATTCTCTTTGTCTGATTGTTAGTTTAATACCATTATACTGTACTATAATATTTAGCTCCTACCATACTAATTTCGCCATTCGTACACTTTTAAAAAGTAATAGATTGTAAAGTCAGTCTTAATGATTGTGAGTTGGATATTCATACTAAATTTCTTTCCTTTGGTGTTGAGGCGAAAGCGTGGCGTTGAGTTACGCCACTCAATACGCAATGCCTTCAGAATTCGGCAGAAAGTACTCTCTCTACTACCCTGCCTACCCTGCTGTGTGCGGGATAGAGCGTGAAGCTGTTTTTCTTTTTTATTATTTTTTAAAAAATATTTATTATAGATTTTTTCATATGACCTAGAATAGTATTTTCTACGGTAGTCAACTATAATATGTAATTCATCATTGTATTGTCCAGTTTCCATTCAGTTTCGCATAATATACGGAGTTCCTAAGCTCTTTTGTTTTGAAAGTAAATGGTGCAGTCAATATAAATATTCTTTCAGCGTAATGAGTCGTTAGATTAAGTGAATATTATTAAGTGAAAGTGGAGAAGTTAGTGTCTTAACACAAGGTTCCCTCTGCTTTATGTAGGATACAGTGGAAACTTAAAAAAGGTATATATTTGCCATGTACGATCCTTGAAGATTGTAAGGAAGCAACAAGAACAAATTAACCGAGATTACTGCATGAATAACAAACACCAAATTTTAAGTTTTCTAACCTAAACAATTAAATTCTTATAAAACTGAGGATAAAATTACAAAATTAATTTAAAATTGTTACTAAAAGCAGTTTTATCATCGTATATTAATACAAAAAAAGAGCTTTGAACAATGAAAAAGCTTTTAAAATTAATGCTTTATTATTAATTGAGTATTGTGATAAAATAAGTACAAATAAAAATTAAATATAAATCAGATGCTTGGCTTAATTAAAATGTTTATATTTTAAAATTGTCGATACAAAGACCATTTCGAAGATTCTATATTGATCCCACAAAATGGCAATATTTTGGCTCAGAGAACTTTAATTCAGAGGTTGCAACATATACAAAAAAATTACAAAACTCAATATTTAGCACCGTTTATCCACATTACACTGTGCAACAGTAACAAGAGACAAAGTTAGTGTTAATAAAACCTTTATCTGACCTTCCATCGGTCCTAAACTTAAATTGATGCTACCTTAAACTCCCGTATCAAGTTAAGCTCGTTTTGTACTTCATTTATCTTTTCATCTAGTTTGAAATCTTATGCTCCAACTATTCCTTGTATTGAAGGGTAAATGTTTTATTCCCATTGGGGCTCTCGTGGTGCAGTGAAACAGAATCTGATTATAGTGGGTTCGATTCCTGCTTGGGGGAATCTTTTATAATAGAAAGCGCTAAAATAACACATCAACAACACATAGAGACGTCAATTAAAATTTAACTACAATTAAATCAATACTCAGAACATTCATTTAATCATACAAAGTATTTAATTACAATAAGTTTCTCAAACTTAAAAGAAACAAATGCGTTAGACACTTTAGATATTAATTAATGCTCAAATTGCCCCCTAAGGAAGATTTATGATGTCAAGTAATTTGTATTTTAGAAGTGACAAATTGATATATGTATATATACAGGGTGGAATTGTTAGCACCACTTTAAATGAAACCACAGTTTTAACTACTCTATAAAAGCCTAATATAATTCAGAAAAAAAAATAATTCCCAAAAAATTAAAAAGTTATTTGTTCAAACAAAATACATAATAAAATTATCGTTTTAAAATAAAACGCCATTTGTAAAGTATAACATAGGCACGCACACACTTACCTGTCAAAGCGGCAACGTCGCTTACGTATGTGTGCGTCACACGAAATACAGGTATGGATAAAATTCGTGAAATGAAAAAAAAATCCTACGTCCGAACTGTTGAGGTACCTTGATTAATTTCTTCAACTTTGGGTTTGTTATATTTTACCCTATATGCAGTTTCAGTAAAAGAAGCGCTGCCTCTTCCACCCTGTATAGGAAGAAATCTTTTAATACCTGCGCAAATTCTTAATGTGTATAACAACTGTCGCTCCCTCCGCCTTGGATAATCTAGCGTAACTAATAGCCGTGGTTCTTTGTGAGATTTTTAAGGGGAGGTTATATTTTTTTGTTTTATATATATTTTGTTGTTGTTTTTCCTATATACAGCTAGATAGAATTGAGTGTTAGGTCACTCCGTTCTCTACTCTCAGCCCATATTTAGATATTATGGAGCATACTGAGAGCCAACTCAATTTAACCAAAATTGATCATACTTTTTTTCAGTTCCTTATACGTAGGTATATAGTGTCAGAACAACTAGTGTCCAAACACTCTATTCCCTTTTTTCCTTCAGAATTCAAAACATTACCCGCTGATTGGTGGAAGTCAATATCAGGTTTAGCCTTACCAGAGCAGGAGATCCCACCAACCACACACGATCCTACTCTCATTAAGTATAGGGACCAAACTATTTGAGACCTGGCTACACAATAGAGAAATCTCTTTGCTGAATAAATAACAGAATCAACCGGTACTTATTAGGCAAACGCTCATCAGACTTGATGCGGTCAAACGCAAGCCTATTCAATATTAAAACAATGTAAACAATTTATTCTTCAGACCGAGAATAGAATCCACAACCATTGTGATAGCGTCTTCAGTCAGACCCTGGCTGCACTATGATGGCCTCTAAAATTTTCATCATATCTTCGAAAAACCAAAAGAGAATCTACCCTTAAATGCATATTTCCATGCAATATTCGCAGCACGTCGTTACATTATCGCATACGAGTTGTCACTGTGGGGCGTAATGCCGCTTATTTATATGACAATCGTTTATTATACGTCATAATATATATAATAATACAATACTAGGGAAGGACTGTTTGAGGAAATGTTTCTTTAATTTATTTTTAACTAGTAGGCCCCGCGCGGCTTCGCCCGCTTCTTTTTAATGTGGTATTATTTAAGTGTATTTAGGGGATTGGTTGGTTGTTTCATTATCTGTATTTTTATCTATAGTTACTGTTATACTTATAATTTAAATAGTTTGTTTAAGTTTTAATATTTTCTTCAAGCAATAGACAAGGCAAACGAGCGTACGGATCAGGTGATCGACAAGTTAGTGTATTAACACTAGGCCTAATAATTATAATTATTTAAAATTTGTTAATCAATAAGTTTAATAATTTAAAATATTCCAACAAAAATGATTGAACGTTGCTTCAAGCAGTATCCCCTTGCAGGTTGCAACGCCTCATTAAGGAGACAAAGTGTGTTATAAAATGGATACTATATAGAAAATCCAGTCTTAGAATTCTGATATGCTTTACTTAGCTACTTCGTTTAGTAATTAATAAAAAATATATATTTAAGAAGTTAATCAATTAATATTCAAAAAAATATGAATATGAAATTTAAAATTTAAATATAACCCCTTGTATTATTTAATGTTTAAATACTACGAGTATCCAATTTAATGTTCATACAATAATTTAATATGTTATTCTAACAAAATCCACGAAGAAATTGGTTACAGAATGGAATTTAATTTCCGGTTTTTATGAAAACAATTATACAACAACATCTGTTTCGGTCTGGAATAAGTAAATGTTGACTGCAAATTGTAATTACAAATTTGAAATTCTAATTGTGGCCTAATAATTAATTAAAATTATAGATTGGTTTGTTTTGTTAGAAAATAAATATTACATTCGTTTATAGTAAATGACCATTTATGGCGAGTGGCGAGAGTCAGAGCGCTTGAACGGTTTTCAACAGGCATGGGTTCAAACTCCACTGCTTTCAAATTTGTTGACATTTTCCTAAAAGTATAAATGTTATTATTTCCTGTAAGTACGTATACCCTCCCATAACCCTCCAGTTTACCAACAAATACTTTTCCTATCCCGAAAAAAAACTATTCTACAATTATACAGTACAGTTGTTTGCTAAAGTTGGTATAAATTTTTCATTTAATTTCATGCTCAATTTAACGCGAAGTTGGCAACTTCTTACATTTCTGACGCTTGGTTGCTGGCAGCAAATTGCTGATAAAGTATTTATTATGTTTTTATTGTATCTAGATAAAAAGTATGCCAAATTCACAAGAAAATCATTAATATAATATGTATATACTTACCATACATTATACTCTACAATCTAATTTTTTTTCCAATTTGTATATACTTTTTCCATAGAAATAATGAAATTTTCCAACGATCATGGGCGTATCAAGATATCTTTTCTGGATTGGACCTAGATTCCTGGACTATACCTTTGAACTGATGTTCTCATGTCAACTTTTTTTCTACTCTTTAGATCTAGATTTTTATTAGTATAATTTCTGGGATGGGCATGGACCACTCCCGTCCTCTACCTTATCCCTACGCCCATTTCTACGATTAATTTCTCATCGCTAACCCATGCATAAATCATATTGACCTTTGCCAATTATGTTAAAACATCCCCCCAATTTACATTTCAGATATCAAGCGCAATAGACTTGTAAACAAATTTAGCCGGCACCTTCCAAAGTAAACACAAACAAGCCTATTATTGTTATTACAACAGAAAATAACTCTATAGAAAATCAAGATGTTCGTGTTTTTGTATGAATCGTTGTTTAATGGTTGATGATTAATTGGTAGCTTCTTATTAAATGAGTGTTTTGAGTGTAAGGAAGGTGGTAGTGATATTTCACTTTTTTCTTTATTATGTAGATAACACAATGCTAAAGAAATACCTACTTGTACAGATTTCTTTACAATATGGAACTGTGGAAATAGAAATATCGATGACAAAGAACTAGATTTTTGTTTAAAACAATTTATAAATAAATTTACTAATGAAATTGTGTTTTTATTAAAAATTAACGGACGCTTAACTGCCAAAATAATGCTAAAAAATACCCCACAAAAATATATTTATATATCTTGTTTTTATCAGTGGCTTAGTCAGCTTTATAATATCAGTAGCTTAAGATTCAATAAATTTGACATTTTTCTGTAAATTAAATAAGAGAGATATTGGGATATGAAAGAAAAGAATAAAAGAAAAAGTATCAATTTATTCTCACACAGTTCTTACAATAAATGAATAAAATATCTAATCTATGATATATATACATTCTGATCCTTATATTAAGGGTGATATCGCTTAAAATAATCTTTGGTATTAATAAAAAAGCAAATTAAATATAATCTGAAAATAAACTTAAAATTTGTTTTAAAATTAAAATTCAATGTTATTTAACATAAAACATTAAACATACTTATTAATATAACAAGTAATAATAATAAAATCAAATCAAAATCACTATATTTTTTATATTTTATCCCATAGGAACGAGTCATTCTGCTCTCCATGTAATCTTTATAAAGACCTAGTTTACATTATTTGGTCCATAATGATATCTTTCTTTTTAATGTAAAGAAATAATGTTCATCAATCATTTTATTCCACGCCAGGAATAGTACTATACTATGCCAGAAAAAAAGCGTACCGGGACTCGAACCTGCACCGCTCGAAGATATAATTTCCAAGTTTTTATATGTTTTCTAGAATACAAACGACCCATTTAATTCGAACTCTTTCTTGTTATATTTTTCAATAATTTAAAATTTATGTCGCTTAATAAACTTGAAATTAAATATATATAACTAAATTCTCTACTAAACTAACTAATATAGGAAAATTACATGCTTTCACGTCCACTGGAAAGGTTCCTAGAACGTATCTTCGCTAGTAATCTACTAAGTGATAGAATCACTAATTAAATTAGACTGAATCAATACATTTATTTAAATTTCAATGTAATAAAATTTAAGAGTGTAGAAAGAAGTGTCTTAACACTATGTACCCTCTACCTGCCCTGCTGTGTGCGGGATGTAGCGGAAACTGATTAAATTTGATTTTAAAATGTAAAATGATTTCTAACATTATATTACCATCAAGAAATCTTTGAAAAATGTTTTTATGATGTTTTTATGAAAAATGTTTTTATGATTAATTTATAATGAATTTCATTATTCACAGAATTGTTTGTACTTGAAGAAATAAATTTGAAACTCCTTTACATATTAAAAAAACAAAGTTAAACAATAGCATCTTATAAAACATAATTATCGAAATAAAAGTTATAATAGTATATTTTGAATGAAACTTAAGTGTTACAACAGATTATGATATAATCATTTTCTAAACTTCTAAAGTGTCTAAAGAAGATTGTTAACCACGGAATGCTATAAACATGCATATATTATGTAAAACTAAATAAATAAATGGAAAAATCAACAATTTTTATATTAATTACAAGTAAAGAAAATCAAAATGCTTCCAGAGCTCGGCGGAAGTTGGGAATTGGAAGTATTTTAATGGTAACGGAGTGTCTTAACACAAAGTTCCCAAGTTCCCTCTGGGATACAGCATGAAGCTACTCACACAATTATAATTTAAAGATTTAAATAATCTCTTACATTCATATATTTGTGTTCATATACCCTCCTGCATTCTATTTTAGAGCTGAAAGTACATTTAGTTTTCTCAGGAGTATAATTTAAAAGCAGATCTTATCCTAATATAATGTGCTTCTAGGAAATTGCTGTACGTTTGTATGCAAATGCTTCTTTTAATGATAGTAAAAAACGTATTTAGTATTTATCTTAATTCATACAGTTAATGTTATTTACAATGATATTTAAATGGAGAAATAACTAAATGGTATATTTTATGGATGAGCCGGTGATAAATTGTAATAAGAAAAAGATCTCTTGTCTCTACAATATAAATTTTCTAGTTTTATATTATTTGAATTTTAGACCAATTAGCGAATCATTTTTAAAGAAGATAATATGAAAAATTGTAACTAAATTTTATGGTAAGTTAATATTAAACACCAAAAAACTAACAATTACGACGAAACACTAATAGAAACGATTATGATGATATAAGGCTGGTCTTAGAATTAAATTTCAATTATTCCACAATGACGCTACAAAATTTTCACCAATATTAATAAAATTAATAAACTTAAACTAATATTTTCTAAGGCATTAGCGCCAGATGTCTTATAATATTTCACCTCATCCTGTGTAGGAGGAGAGTAAGAAGCTTCATAGCTAAGTTTATTAGCACAAGGCAGCATATCCACTGGAATTTCCATCAACTTCCTCCTGTACTCTCTTTTAGAAACATCATTACCGTTATCTTGATCTTGCATTTCATCATAAACATCATCAAAATTATCATCTTCATCATCAATTTTATCTGGACTTTGCTTAATACCTTTTAAGTCAGTATTTTCTATTTTAATATTTCCCAAGTTGGTTTTTAATTTGGTGTCCATTATACAGTTGAGCCGCTCAAGAGACGCTTTGACGCGTCTACTTCGGGTTTCGTTACGTAATTTGTGCAGCCACGATAAACGGCAGTCGCATGCTAGCTTGTTACCTGTTAAAAGAAATATTATATCATGAGATTATATATTTTTGGTATAATTAAATATTTTTCTAATGCTTAGATTCTTGGAGGTCAGTCGTGGTGTAAGAATGGTCCAAGCGTGCGAATACAAATGCGACAGATTGTAGACTGGATTCCCACTATAAAATATTAAATATTTTAGTTCTTCGGTAAGGTTTACTTCCACCACGGCGTTTACTTCCACCACTCAACACGCAATACCTCGGGAGTTCGGCGAAAAGCAAGGAATGAAAGTGTCTTAATGAGAACGGACTGTCTTAATACTAGGTCCCTTGGTTCACTCTGCCTGCTACGCGAGGGATATAGCGTGAAGCATTAATTTTAAATAATGATTAAAACGTAAATTTAACTGAAATTGGACTGAAATCACCAAGAAAAAGAACTACTTTACTATTTTAGTCCATAAACTCAGCTATCTTTATAATTTACATTCATTTACACACATTACATCCAAAATTACCAGCAAAACTGGTACACAATAAAAAAGGGGTTACCAACACCAGCAAATAAATTAAAACAATAATATTATTAAATCATACACAAGGCAAGTAACATACAATTTTGCGGCAAATATAATATCTCTGGACCGCGAAATATACTACCATTAAAATGTCACAATGGAACAAACAAAAATAAATCAACGCCTGAATTATAGACTGTTGCTATGAATGTATTAGCTGTATACTCGTACTTATACAAGCTTTGACCGTTAAAAGACTTGAAATCTCATCAAGGAATTGTAAACTCTATGTTTTATACAGTAAGGGTCAAATTTGTATTTGAATGATGACAATTTTGACCCTTTAGATGGGTGCACCAGATGCTTGCACCCTTCCATGGTGTAAATTTTACTTGCGTGTGTTAAAGCGCATGGTTTACAGTGTACGAATTTCGGGGCTGTATTTTAGTTAAGAGTTGACATATGAATATGTTGTATATATTTGTACGTCGTGGGTGGTATGTTATATGATTTAGGTCTATTGTTTGTACAAAATTGGGAATAGCCTAGAATAATTTTATTTTTTTAGCTTTAGCGCGGCGTTGAGTTCTGCCACTCAATATGGAACGCCTCCAGAATTCGACACAAAGTACAAACTAGGTTCCTTCTGCCTACCCTGCTGTGTGCGGGATACAGTGTGAAGCTGATGTAATTTTGATTTTAACTTTAAGCTTTACGCTGTGCACCTAGCTTGGGAACCTAGAGTTAAGACACTCTGTTCCGATAAAGACACTTCCTTTCTCCACTTTTTGCTGAGTTCTGGAGGCCAAGTGCAGATTGAACTTAACACCGCGCTTGGCCTCGTTACCAGAGCAAGGAAAAAAGATATTAATTAAAGAAAAAAAAACTATTATCTTCACGACTTGCTGACCGTACAGTGAGGTAATTTACAAGCCAATTACGCTTTATCCAACACTAAAGAGTAGAAAGAGAAAAGATACCATCATTGCATTTTCCACTTAAATTTAAATCGCGGAACACAACGCCGCAATTTATCTAGAACTAATAAAATGAAATTATCATTTTCTCAAATGGGGATCGAACTCACAACCATTTAGGTACCTATAGAGGCAGATTTTATCCTGCGCCATGATGGTCACAGCATTAATATAATTATCATGTCTAAACAAAACAGAATTGACAGTTTAATATTTTAATATGAGAATTGTACATCAATTTAGCTTTTGGGAATTAACGAACACGTTGATTACTTTATTTGTCGTTCAAATATTCTGCAATATTAATAATGGAACCAATTAAATAAATTACATTTTTAGATAAATATTTTACAATAATTGATGAAAAAAAAATACTTTTATAAGTTTTTAATAATTCATTAATGTTTTGTATTTATCACTACTTGCTTGCACTGAAATTTGTGAAGACCTAGAGCCCTGAATGAAAAGAGAGTTCAGAGACCATCTTGAGTAAAAAGAATGCCCATGACACATTCTGAAGGTGACGACTTCAGTTCTTTAAAATTATGCATCATCTTTTTGTTGAAATAAAAGAATGTCGCTTTTAAACAGAACTTTAACTTAATTAACCCTCACCTATAAGGCACATTCATTATAATAATTAAAAAAAAACCCCATATTACTAACATCGGCATAGTTATTATAAAAAATCAATTGTTTTCATACAACACTCATTTTTTGACCTTTACCTATATAAAAAACTATCAATGTATTCAAATTTCAAGGCAATATAGGACTTTAACTAACCAACGCGTAGGTTTCTGATCCCGACGGCTCTACCCACATACGATGTACCTACTGAAAATTCACAATGAATAGTTACACTCGAGAACAATTAACAAATGTTGAACTTTAGTATGAGTTAATTAAGCTTTATTACTACGCAGTAAATTTAAATTGTCTACGGTACGGCACTGTTTGTAGGTATGTCTATTTAAATTGAAAGTTCTATTTAACCTGTATTAACCAGTTAGATAGTTATTATACAATTTTTAGACATTATATATATGAGGCCAGTCATGATATAAAATATAATAAAAAATCCTATCTTCGCTCTGACGTCGAAATGGAGGAGCTTAATTCCCCTTAGTGAGGTTCGAACCCACAACTACGTGTCCAATCAGACGTTGAACCACTGAGCCATGACTGACGAACTACATACTTATTTTTATGATAACTATAACTACATTTACATATACTATACTGTGCAACAATATGACTAATACAAATAAAATAATCTAGTACTAATAACATATTTGAAATTAAATTATTTATAATATGAAATGACAAAGTCTCTATAGCGTTATGTCCATTGTAATTATAAATCATACTGGTTGGTAATGGTTAATTAATCCCTCATTGAGTGGTCCATGGGATCAGTGCACGTTGAAATACCACAGAATCACTGTTTTGTGGTCTCTAGTGTATTTAAATGTAGTAAATATTGTAACACTTTTTTAATATATGGCAGTTTTTTTCGAATCGAGAAGTGTATTGCCTTACAGTAAACGGTACTAAAAATACTAATTTAGCAATTTCGCTATAAATGTTATGTTAATTTTTCCTCCACCAAAACAAATGCAGCTTTGAGTTCTGTCACTCTTAAGATATAATGTCTAGAACCACGTGAAAAGCGGAAAATGGAATTTTGAATGGAAACACACGGAAACACTAGGATTTTTCCCCCTAGCCTGCTTTCCGGGAGAAAGCGTGAAGCTGCTATTCAAATGACTTGTTTTTGACAGTAATAAGAGTTTATTATTAAATTATGGACGGCTGGAAAAACTAAATAAATAATTACAAAACTCACCATCCAAAGAAATTAAGGCATAATTCGACTTCATGTTTTCCATAACACTTCTCAGCGTCTCCTGCTTCAACGTTTCCAATTTATTATTCCTCAAATCCAAGACATTCAATTTTTGCACATCGTCCAGCACCCCGTCGTCCAACATAACCAAATGATTATCGGCTACAGAAAGTTTCTTCAGCTGAGTCAATCCACCGAAGCCTCGTTCCGATATAAATTCTATTTCGTTGCCGTCCAAGTAAAGTTCCTGTAGGCTCCAAAGTTCCGCGAAGGCCAGATCGCCTATCATCATCAATTTATTGTTCCTCATGTCCAACGTAATGAGATTTGACAGACCCTGGAAGTTCTCCCTAATGACCACCGTCAACAAATTACTATTGAGATCCAATTTGATTAAGTTATTTAGATGCTTGAAACAGCCATCATGTAATACGCTAATTGTATTCTTGGACACGTGGAGCCTTTGCAAGTTGGGTAGATAGTAAAAAACATCCCTTTGCAACTCTGATAGCTGGTTCTCAACTAAACTTATGTTCGCCAGCATAACCAAATGGGCGAACGACATTTTTTCCAATTTCCCAATTTTATTTTTAGGCAACGATATCTCTCTCAAGGTTGTTGAATTCGTGAACGCGAAAGACGGTATACTAAATATGTTAGCATACTGTATATTAAGGTACTGCAATCGATCTAGTCTAACAATAACTTTCGCTGGTATATACGTGAGTCCACCGTCAGCTCGCACATTGAACGTAAGTCTCTCTATTTTCGGCTGCGAATAAAAGTTGGACCAGAAAGGGTCGTCCTCAGCAATTCCTCCATTGAAAACCCAACAGTCCGCTTTGGTGGCCGTTTTTATTTTTATACTTTCGCAGTAACAGTGTACTTTGGATACTCGGTCTTGTATGTCGCATATATTGACGTAATGGGAGTAAGACTTCTCCGACTTCCACCGTCGTTTGTCACTTTGACGGCTCTCTGTCAAGTTTATCTCGACGGTTGTGAAGGCTATCATTAAAATGAAATATTTTAAATCCATTTTGTTCTTCTCTTTACATCGGTTTCTGGAACAAGGGAAAGTAACATTTTAATGTTAAAAAGAAAAAGTACAATATAATTTAATTACATGTAAAATATTTTATGTTTTTGCCGTTAAAAAATGCGCTCTATTGTTTTCCTAATTGCAGTGTTCTACGCCGCGTAGTTCCGGTTTGGTATTTTCTGTGAGTCAGTCAGTAACAATAAAATTTTTATATTACAGTAACATATTATGACCTTTTCAGAAAACGTATAAAAAATTGAAGGTAGTGAAATTCGAACCCGCCTCCCTCGGAAAACGTCCAACCAACCAGTTTTCTCAAAAAATATTTTTCTTATTCAGTGTGAAATACAACTTTAAAAATGTTAAAAATAACATCTTTTGTCTTCGGTTCCCGTTTATTTTAATAAAACGTTCGTAGCTCATACATAATGCATAACCATATTTGTCCTTTAACGTTTGGCAACTGACAATATTAAAATTTAAACTAAATAAATACTACAATTAATCATATTCATTTTATATTAATAAAGCAATTTTGGTATTGCAATTTATTGACATCAATTTGCAGCGACGGCCGACGGCGACGGTTTTTGGTTCGATTCCCGTCCAACGGAATCCTTTTTCCTTTGCTCCCAGAACAGGACAGTGCATAGCGTTGAAACCCGCAACTCAACACGCAACGCCTCTAAAATAGGCTGGAGCCTGGGAAACGAAGTATAACTCTAGGTTCCCTCTACCTACCCTGCTATTTCCGAGAGTGTGAAGACATAAAAGGTTATAAGCCAAGTAAATAACCATTACAAACTCGACAATATGCCCTCGAAACATAACACGAGAAAGTTTTCAAATTTCACCTCAGTTTATGAGAGAGGAACTGATCGCTGAATTTTTAGTGCGACTTAAAATATTCAAAATTTCTAAAGTTATGTACCTACAAGCTACGACAGCTGCATTTTCGTAGAAACTCGCTCTAGCTTCTATGTGTTATAAAAATCATTTATACGAGTATACGTCCTGAGTAGGTAAACTTTTATAAAAGGAACTTGTTATTAAAGGATGATATTAACCAATAATTTTCTAATATTGTTTTTTTCACTTTACCCTGTATCCTACACATATCAGGGTAGGCAGAGTGGACCTAGGGACCTAGTATTAAGATGCCCTACTTTTTGCCAAATATTGGAGATATTGCTTGTAGAGTGCAAAAATCAAGATAATATAATAAAATTTTCTTCTCTATATCGACTTATTAAAGAGAATTAAATTATTAGCTTTCCATGATTTCACTACGTACACGCACAGTAGCCGGGCCCATCCTGTGTACGAAGTAAGGAGACCTCGGTTAATACAAATTAAGACATTACAATTTAGAAGTAACGGATTATAAAGGATAACTAACCATAAAAATTGTAAAGACGTTAATTTAAAGTTGAATTTCGCCATTCTTTTTCGGAGTGTCTTAACACTAGGTTCCCTCTGCCTACCCTGCTATGTGCGGAATACAGCGCGTGCTGATTTATTTTGTTTACCTAAAACAGAATTAATATTTTACATAATAATATTAATATTAGTCAAAGTAATTAACGATAGATTAATCTTTCAAGTACATATCGAATGGTGGAATAATGGCACAAACTTTGTCGTGCTATGTCGTTAACAACAAATGTTTAACTTAGCGACAGTTAAGCTGGCCATACATTATATATGGGCTAAAGTTAAACTTAACCTAAAACATACAGTTATACATAGAAATATTTGTATTTCAATTTTTTTTGAAGACTATCTAATATCTTAATTTTTTAGCAATGTTTCTGTACGACATAATTCAACCTAGTGCATTCTTTTATATGTATAGAGGTAATAAATAAAAGATTGTAGCCGTTGGCCGTGCGACTGTAAACACCTTTGACGTTTACAGTTCCATGACTGACGGGTTCGATTCCCATTCGAAGAAAAAACGTGGCGTAGAGTTTTAGCGTGTTGAAACACGCAATTCCCCCAGAATTACTTACTTGCAATAGTGTGTCTTAACACTAGTTCCAAACAGCACTAGCAACAATACATGCAATATTTTTATCTATCTATCTATCTAAATAAGACATTATTTTCAATTCAATTATAAGTGCTAATAAATGACACTACTGGAACACACCTAGTGTCCCCAAGTGCCTTTACAGCGTGAAGCAAAAAATAATTTAATTTTATTTATATTCTGAACCACGAAATATGTACATAAAAGAAGAAAACTAGACAAGAAGTTATGACCTATGAAATATGAATAAATATTGGTGCCGATGCTATCTATGCTCAGCTTACATAATTCTCTAAGTTCGTTCAAATCAATCTATACAGTTTATTTTAGGAAAAAATCGGTAATTCTATTAAGATATTGAAGGCTAAAGTAACATTTAAATCTTTTTTTTAAATTGATTTTAAGTAAGATTTAAGTTTTTTTTAATTAAATGTAGAAAAAAAATAAATTGTGATAAAATATTTATACGCTCAATTCTCTACCGCTATTATACGAACTTAGTTTAAAATACATTTCAACAAAAGCTAAGGATCAATTTGTATACAATGTATGGACATATAAGCAAAACTGACAATAACTATAGAAATTCTAAGTAGTGTTTAACAACAATTTTAAGTAACATTAAACAAGAACATAATGTCTTTAATACAGCGCCAGTAATCCTTTCGTTCCGCCAGTAATGTCAATTAAGTTTAATTAGTTCATTAAAAGTGACGTTTTATTAATAACGTCGTCTTAGTGCTCTTGTTAAAATACAAATGTGAGGATTCGATGTGCTTTTATACAAAAGTTTTATGTTGTTTCACGCTGTATCCCGCATTTAATAGCAAAATAGGTGGAGGGAACCTTGTGTTGATACACTCCGTTCCCCATGTACTGCCCAGTTTTCAAGAGAATGTTGTTACTGAGTTACTGAGTTATTAACTGACTACAGACTGACAATCCATAAGGGTCTTTGGGGAGAGGACTCTTAAAGTATTTTGTTATAATTTTCATACAAAGTAAGTTCCATACAAGAAAAGTATATAAATAATTTAATATCATATTAATATTAAAAATATTTAGTAATAATCTTATTATTCTTATATTAAATATTAAACGTATATAGAAAAATAATATTCATATTAAGTTAGGCATAGCGACCTTTAATTACATTTTTGATAAATTTCAATTAGGCAAGGATAAATATTCGTATTATTACATAGGCTATATTTATTATGAAAATATATTATTCTCACATTCCTCGGACCAATTAGGTATAACTTATAAAATAAAGCTTATAATAAACGTGGTTTTCTTTTAATATTTCACAAAATTGTTTTCTATTACTTAGAGGGTGAAATGCGAACGAAGTGTCTTAACACTAAATCCTCACTACGTATTCCGCTAAATGTAGCCGGTGTATCTAATTTTATTCTTTGCGTTATCCTATGGTTTTAGAGAAAGCGACACTAATAATAGAAAAAAAGATATATTAAAAGAAAATGTTATTATAACGTATTTTCTACTTAAATACATTTTATTTAAATAATATTTAAAAAATATTTGTAAATAATTAAAAATCTAAGATGTTGACACATGTAGTTTGTAAGTAATTTCATGGTATTTTTTCGTGAGGATGTGAAAATTAACTCTCATCATTTTTCCCTAACGCGCCAAAGGAAGTAGGACTTTAAAAAAATAAAATTTAAAATATCAAATATTATTAAACCATACAAAATAGAATATACACAAAACAAATATTTATTCATAATTTTCATAATTTACAACGCCATATGACTGTATTCATTCGCTTAATTATCATGATTTACTTTATCACCCTTCTGTTATGTGCCCTGCCTTAGAACAAAGGAACGTATGGAGATAGCTAATGCGCTTTAAAAATTCTAAATAATAAAAAGGTGCACTTTTATAGCATTTATGTTTATTTGAACTATAATGGCTTAGTATAATATTTTTTTATCCTCATGTGGTATCCCGCAATAGAGTAAGCACAGAGTGTTAATACACTCCGTTCCCTAATTTCCGAACAAATATCGAGACATTTGATGTGAGGGAACTCAACGCCATGCTTTCTCTTCTTACCAGAAAAAAGATCCTCAGAAGAAATCGAACTCATAACCGTCGCCTTTATTTAGTCAGACACTATGGCGCTCGGCTAGTACTGCTTCAAGTAGGTACGATAAGTTGATTTAAATAAAAATTCTAACAATAAAAATTGTTTTACTTACAAATAATGACATTCATACATAATCAAAACAACAGCTTCACGCTGTATCCCGCACACAGCAGGATGGGTAGGCAGAGGGCATCTAGTGTTAAGACACTCCGTTCCCCACTTTCCGCCTAAGTCTAGAGGCATTGCGTGTTGAGTGGTGGAACGCCGCTCTTTGCCTCGACACTAAAGCGAAAATATACTCGTAAATGTAAATAAATATTTAATTTCCTCGAGTGGAGATCGAACCCACAAACTTGTGCAGCTACACCACAACGGCCCCGATTTCCACGACATTCATACAATTTCTACGACATGTTCTATGACCACCGCTCATAAGCTCCTGGGCACCGACTACTTTGTAGGGGTCGTTAAATACTATAATGAACCCTACCCGCTACGGTTAATGTAACGTACAATTGTATTTTGATGTAGTTTGCTAGTGTTGGTGCATTTATTTACGTTATTTTAGACATTTTACCCAATTACGGCGGAGAGGAATGGTAATGTGTTTAATGTTTGTTTATTTTTAGTTTCACATAGCAGGGTACGCGAAGGGAATTTGGGAAGCTAATGTTAGGATGCACCGTTCCCGTTAATACACTTCCGTCTCCCAATTTCTGTCGTATTCTAGAGCCAATTCGTATAGAGTGGCGGTACTTAACACCGCGCTTTGCCTCGTGATTACGTTTCCAAAAATGTAAAATACTAAAATTATGCAATTTACCCTTCTAAATAGTTTTAGTATGTATATATTAATTACATACTTTATAGATATCTTGAGTTCATAGACTGAAAACAAATAATTCACAAATATTTAATTACTTAAACTTCTCAATAACGTCATATCTTCTCTGTTCCAACAAAAGAGCAAACTTTAGCGAATTCGTATAATAAGAATAAAGCACACAAGCAGACAAAGCTGGAATTCATTAATTATTCTTTCCAACGAAATATAAACATTAATCAGCTAAAAAGTAATTACAATTTCGCTGTACAAGTCTTCATTTAGCCTGTATCAAAGATTTTTTTTGTTAAAACAGTCAGTCTATAGCAGCAAAACGACTAAGTGAGAAGCTCTACGAAGGCGTAGCGTCGTAGCAGGCTATTGTGGTGCGAAACAAAGATATTAATTTTGATGACTTTTTCAGTTGACGCCTAAAAGTTTTGGAAGCCCTTTTTTGATACAATAATAATGACTTAACAATTTTTTTTTGTTTGTTTTTGGAAGGAGTTAGCAAGAATATTTTATTGGAAATTGGAAATTTTGGCACTAATTTATGATTACTTGTTTATATAACTATTGCTTTAATCGTATAATTGGGTTAGTTTAATTTTGTTTACACCAAAACATTTTTTTATCAAAGTCGACTTCTGCTACTCAACACGCTATGTCAGAGAAATTGGACGGAAAATGGGCAGGGACGTGTTTTAACACTGGGTTTCCTCTGACTATGATATTGTTATATGCGGGAATATATTGTGAAGATAAAAAAAATATTAGTTAATTAATTCAATAATGAGATTTATATTTTAATTTATTTAAAAAAAACAAGGCAAAGAAGCTACGAGTCACCTGATGGTCAATGATCACCGCCATCCACGACCCTGAGGAGATAGATGATGAGATGATGAAGCGATTTTTGAAGATACCCAAGTCGTATCGATCTGAAAATATTTTTTAGAGTAGCGTGATGCGTGTAGTGGATTGCCACGTATTCCGATAGCGTTGATGGTATTTGAGTTTAAGACGGCTTGTGCGGCTTGAAAATTCGATGGCAAGTAACAAGCACTTCATAAAAACCTCTTGTTTAAATCAAATAATAGATAATAGTATTACCAAACTTTAATTTTATGTATCTTTTTAATTTAATTTTAATATTACCAAATAATTTACATAAACTACTAGAAAACGAGATGTGATAGACAACTACTATTCTGTGAAGCAGTCTTCTTATTTAAAGGACAAAGGTATTCATTATGGACGTTGCACTTTAGATTTACATACGTTATAAGTCTCTTGTGCTAAGTAATTTTACCTACTATCTAATATCCTTTGTATAATATAAGTTATTTAATAAGCTTCTTTTTTAAGTCGGACACTCGTAATAAGAAATCTATGCAATATAGCTAAAAAGTAAATAATTATATAATATAGTCCGCGAGGCTAAGGTGAGGTTTATATTTGTTTGACATACCCATATATACTCAACGTAAATAAGCTCTGTTTTGTACTTTTTCCTTACATAAGAGACGCTAGGCTGATCTCAATATTTTTAATAACCCTTCCTTAGCAATTGGGATTTATAATAGCATAAATAAAAAAATGTATTATATTAAATATACAAGCGAATCCAGGTTACGGTAGTTAAGAATAGTTTTTCAAGTATTCTAACTACAGTATTCTATCAACGCACTGAAGTCCGGAAACCAGACTTGTGACATATCGCGTTCCACTTGTGTCTTTTTGTGACGCTTTGTTCATACCGACACGGATACGATACGACGGTGACAATATTTTTTTTATTTATTTTGTCATTATATATATAAGTCAGCTTTTGTAGGTTATTTCTTTTAATATACAGAGTGTACTAGTTTATTAATTTACAATTGCAATTTTATTGAAATAGATTTTATATTATTTCTTTAAAAAAATGTCTACAGATATTTTTTTAATAAATAATGAAACTTTCTACAATTTTGACTTAGAATAGAATTTAATGAGAAATTAATTCGAATTCAATTCAATGTAAATTTATTTATAACTTTAAAGTTCACAATTTAATTAGTGGGTCTCGAGCTATACACGAAAATATTACGTACATAAATACTATTACAACATTTTTGTACTTCAAATACTGTATAAAAATACTGATTTTAACCATTTATTTTGGGCGTTATCGCTAATAGCGATTCAAATGCGTGTTTTGTGGCGATTTCAGACGCTATGCCTTATTTTTTTACAAGGCTTAGAAATATTTCTAAAATAATTAAAATTATTTTGTACAATTTATTTTAAGCAATTGTAAAAAATATTGTTTTTATCCCGCATATAGCAGGATAGGGATAGGAGACCTAGTGTTAAGAAGTGTCTTAAAACCAGATCAGACGGAGATGGCCATCTCTACCTATGCCATAGTCAGGTGCGGGATGAACTTGTCCGTAGAGGGTTCTGTACTAATTTCTAGGATATAAGCCAACTGGAAGTACAACTTATAAACTTTTGCACTCATTTTGTATGAAACTAACGACATTTATAAGCTTATAATAGTTTTATCTGTAATGATTAATGAAGTTCGATTTTTTTGTTCTCAAAAGTACGTTACACTACGTCTAGATATTTGATATTCTTATAGATTATAGAATTCTTAATAAAAGTTACTATACCAAAAAACAAAAAAACTTATGATCTGACAAAAAATATCGTATGTAAATTGCATCAGATTAAACAGTAAAGCTCAAAAGAATTCAGGAACTAACTAATTATCGGCTATAATTAAAAAGTTTCCAGATGTAAATATAAACTGCGGCATTATCCATGAAAGGCAACGAGTATAGCAATTTTACTTGTAAATTGATTACAATCTAAGGGTAGTTCGCGCTTAAAAGCTTATACACACGCGACTTCCTTTTTCATATTTAACCGATTGTGATTGTAAAGGTAAATTATGTGTTTGTAAATCTGTAACCCAATGCAATTAACTGTCTCAGTTAGATTAGATTTAGACTTAGATACTATATACCTAAGTCTTCAAGATACGGTTTTACGGTGCCTTCGTCGCGGGAATATTTATTTACAAAATAATATTTAATAATTCATTACATAAATAGTTTTAAAAGTGTTTCAATAGCATTAAACGCCACGTTAAATAAAAACATAAAAAAACTATTTACATAATAAAACTGAAAGAGAAAGTAAAGATATGAGTTTCAACACTATGTTCTCTGCCTACTCTGCTAAAGAAAAAAGATGGTTGAAACTCTTTATAAAACAATAAAATTATAGTAATAAGTTATCTTTTTTCATTTACTACATATTTAACATATTTTTCGTTTATTATTTAAAAATTAAAATTTTATTCATACGTCCAAAATGTTAACGTTGAAAAGCGTTTTATGAAATGAAAACAAAAGATTGTGACGCGCTGTGATTTTTTAGGAGATAAAAACATACCTATTTTGTTTGCATACGAGTATACCATTTAGGTGTAATGGGGTCGTATATAATGGGGATACATCTATACTAATATCATGAAACTGAAGAGAATATTTGGTTTTTAATACGCTAATCTCAGGAACTACTCGTATTGTAATGTATGTAATCTAATGGGAAACAAAAAAATATCTTTTTTTAAGATTCATGCTGTATCCCGCACATAGCAGGATAGGAAAACGGAACCTGCGAACCCCGTTCCCCACTTTCCGCCGAATTCTGGAAGCATTGCGTGTTGAGTAGTACATTTTCCCGAGTGGGATTCGAACCTACAACCTGTCACGCTTACATTCCTACCCTTGTGCCCCTGCCAAAAGCTCAATTCTGGCCAAACCTTCACATAATATATTTAATCAATATCAAAAAAATTAAAAAGGGAAAAATACTTTGATTTCACTCTAGCATAAACTACCTTCCACACTATGGTCGCTCTACGATCGTACAATAGAAAACTAAGTTAGTGTTCCACAACCTTGTTTTACACACCATTGAATGGTGAATCAGGGCAACAGTGTGAAAGCTGTTTCTCACTTGAGACAGCGCGATGTTTTTATGTATTCTGTTAGAAATTTTTTTTATTAATATTGATAATTAGGTATTTTTAATTTAGTTTTTTAAAACAAACATTACGTTTCGTAAATAGTGATCACGACAAATGTGGTTTTGAATCCCATTGGAGTAATTAACTATTATATTTTCACGCTGTAGTAAAATGACAAATCGCAGCGTTGAGCCTAGTCTATTTGGGTGATGTGTGGGGAATAGAATGTTTTAACACTAGGTTCCCTCTACCTATCCTTATACATTACATCTAAAATAAATTATTGAGTTACGATAGAATTATTTTTCCACCCCCAAATATGGAAGACACAGTGCAGTATAGGGCACCCTGCATATTTTGAATGCAGAAGTGCAGGCTACAGCGTGAAAGCTTTAATAGAAGGAAATTAATAAAATGAAAATTTGCAGAAGATAAAGAGTATAGACAAAAGTCAATTTTTAACCGACTTCTCTTTTCAAAAAGGATAAGGTTCTATATATTCGTACAACTATATTTTTATAGCACGAAACCATAATATAAAACATTTTTATATAACAAAAATAAATGACACTTGTACCTACGTATATATACATACATTCGTAGATACGCTGAGAAAACCACATCCGATTGAGTCTCGGCCACGGCACTGCGATAGCCGATACACGTACAATAGCTTCATTAATCTACATTTTGAGAAGTACTTGCACGTAATTACGTAATATAGTAATATATTTTTATATAAGTATATACTATTCCGTTGACTTTTCTTGGTGGATTATTCCGTTCCATTATATATAATATCGCTTTGGATTTTTGCCATAGGGAAAAATAAACCAGTCGCGTCCCTTTCACCAAGAAAACAAAGTAATAATCAATTTTAATAACTAACTAATGAACACTGGGCCACACGACGGCCTATATTCTGGCCTTATTTCCTCGTGGAAGAATCGAAGCTACGACCATCGCTTTTACAGTTACACGATACCAATCCACTCCACACACCGCCGTTCTAAAGTAGGGGCAGTGTAATTTAAATTAAACCTAAAACCTGTTAATTATTCCAAGCTTACTTTAGCACAGATAAAAAAAAACTGAAAATAGACAAAATTAAAATAGCGGTCCATTCGATTAAATAAACCACAACCGATCGAGTTTCGAGTTAATTGCAGTGTAAAAACGCTTGAAACGTACAATGGCTTCATTAGCGTATATTTCGAGATGTGCTCAGCGACTATAATTAATCGATTATAATCGAGTATAATAATGTGTTATTCGATTTATCGCTTGTTATATGGGAAGGTTAGTTGTCGCTGGAACATGTGACATTTGACATTGACAGTTTAAAAGCTCGATATGTCATAAATTAAAAACAGAACAGAACAGTTTAAAGCTTTTTTTTAAAAAGACAATAATTATTTTTTTAAAGTCGAGACGAGACGGTTATGAGTTCGATTCCCACTCGGGAATTTAAATATTTTATATTTGTCATTTCTTAGCTCTGGTGACAAGGCAACGTTGAGTTTCACCACTCACGCAATGCCTCGAGCGACGTAAATTGCGGGACGGAGTGTCTTAGTTTCCCTCTGCCTATCCTGCTATTTGCGGGATACAGCTTAAAGCTGATTTGTTGGATTTTTTTTTCTCATTTTTTTCATATTCTAATTGATCTTTTTCATTAGGTTAACAAGGGTTGATGTTTCACTTCACTTTTCGCTTTTAATTTGTAATTTTTCATTATTTTTATAACTTTTTGGTGAAGTAATTCCATCGAGTTTTCGATAATTTTAGTATTATTTTACTAACTAAACGTTAGTAATTAAGAACTAAGATTAAAATTAGGGAGGTCAAATCTCAAGCTTGAGTCTTAATACTATAATTGTTTGTAGCTAGGTCAGGTAAAAAAATAATTGGTCTATATAGAAACCTCGTTTATTTTTTTTGGATATTATATTTATTAAGATTATAGTATGAGGCCAGTTGTGACGCAAGACTACAAGCGTGTGACTGTAAACGTGACAGGTTATAGGTTCAATTCCCACTCGAGGAAATTAAATATTAAATATTTTCTTTTATTGCTCTGATAACGAGGCAAAACGCGGTGTCGAGTTCCGGCACTCAACACGCAATGCCTCCAGAATTAAAATGGAAGAAAATGGAGAACGGATGTATCTAAATGGTAATGGAATGTCTTAACATTACCTACTGTGTGCAGAAAAGAGCGTGAAGCTAAAAAAATAAATAAAAAATGGTAATATTATATTTAGAAAGCCTTGACATAAGTACTTTTTTAATTTTGGCTTAAACGAAAATTTTAATTAATAATTTTATATATTAAGAGTTTTTATAAAGTCGTTTCAAAGAGAACACGGGAAAGACGTGTATGAAATTAATTGAAATAAAGCCACTTAACAAGTGTTTTCAAAGTAATGAATTTGAATACGACTGGATTCGAATCTGACCTTATCCTGAATAATTTTCAAATTTGCTTTTCTCCTCTCTGTTCTAGTTCTGCATAACCTACTACTGTGGATATGGCGTAAAGCTAAAATAAACTTAGTAAAATATAACATCTTACAAATTATAAAATTACTTCAACATTTACAATAATCAATCAGTCTTTAAAGTATTACAATCAAAATCTTATTCAGTTTCTTTATGTCACGCACTCGATCTCGAGAAGCTACGTATAATTCATCTTCTACTTTGTAAGTAAAGGACAAATTTCACTGAATGATTGACAGATTGCCGAAGTCTGAGACTGATAAGCTTAAATTTAAATAAATGAGCGTGGTTGGGGTCTCTTTGGAACAGGTTTTGTGTAGGAGAGTATCACTTCATTATGAAATACACCTACAGTATCTATGTATCTATATTTCCTTTGTAAACGAGATATTGTACGGTCTTTTACGGTATTTTTTTATATGCAGGGAAGGTAAAGGGAACCTAATATTAATACACTCCATTCTTCACCTTTACAATTTTCCAGATTACCCTCACTTCCAAAGAAACCGAGGATATCAAAATAATTCATTTCACCGATTACGTCTTTAATTAGCACCAATAGTTCCTGAGTTACCAACACTAATAGCCCGCACTTATATATAATACATTCGTGAGAAAATTACATTTATATAACAAATAAAGCTATAGCCATTTCTTATATTCCCTCCTCTGCAATGTCGCGTAACCAGAATTAATTTAGACGAGGCGAACCAAAGTTCAGGGCCTTGGAACTACCAGCGGCGTGGAACTACAATTTAGTTAAACACACATTTGGATTTTGGACACTATCCAAACATTTACATTATAAATACCGTATTGTAGCGAATGAGAGCTTTAGAGATTTTCCTTTACAAATTATTTTATTGAAATTGTTGTTATTATTTGTATTATTATTCATTTTATGTAAATATATATTATGTTAATAGTATTATAGATGTTATTATTGATTATTTAATAATCAATTGTAGTTATTATTAAACCTAAATAAATAATAATTAGCGCTTAATATGTAGTCTCTATAAGCGGAATTTACATCGGATAGAGTTAAAATGTCATCACGTTTCATAAAGCTTCTCTCTGTAAAAGCTTGTTATCTAAATTAAAATAGCACTTATCTTGTTTTAGACCAGAAAACTTATATTTATTTTTAGTTTTTTTCCCCCGTACATAACAGGGTCAGCAGAGGGAATCTGTGAACCTAGTGTTAAGACACTCCAATGTCGGATTTTGTTGAGGTGATTACGAACATTCGTGAGAAAGCAATATTTAATATATATACTAATTTCCCCGATCTGGTAACGAGGAATATCGCGACGTTGAGTTCCACCACTCAAAGTTCTGTATATTCGTAATAGTATTTTTTAGTTCCACCTTCCAGACAATTGGTTTGTCGTACGTGACTTCGTCGTATTTTTATATCATCAATCACACATCATATCTGTCGTATTTTTTTTATTCTTGTGTCTCTGAAATTAACTCCAAGTACAAGATTGTTATGTATATCTGTGATATGCCTAAAAATGATATATTATGTATGCATCAACAAAATCTTTAAAAAATATGTTTTAAGAAAAATATAGACCTCAGAACATAACTACACTCGTAAATGGAAAAAAGTCTGTTTTACAGCATAAGTTTAATAAAGCCATTAAAAACATTTACTGCCATAGTTTTTCGCATATTTATCACTATAATAAAATTATATGACCCTTTTAACCGAAATGTTTAAAGTGAAGTAGAGACGGAAGCTAAGCCTAAAGTGTAAATGAAAAACATATTTTGTAGGGTATAAATTAACTTAATTATTTATTTTTATATAAATCAAATTAAATCAGCTTCACGCTGTTTCCCGCACTCCGCAGGGTAGGCAGAGAGAACCTAGTGTTAAGACACTTTCCCATTTTCCGCCGATTTTTGAAGGCATTGCGTGTTGAGTGGCGGAACTCTACGCCGCGCTTTACCTCTACACCAAAGAAAAGAAATGAAAAATTCATTTTCAAGAAATTTTTATCAATCAATATTATACTACCAAAATAAATAAAAGGTAATGACGACTTTCGTTGATTTTATTATTCACTAATATAATTCACGCTTATTTTGATTTATTATTGGGCGTCTTAATGGCCGCAAGAAAGAATTATTTTCGAAGTTATCAAATTACTTTAGGTTAATGTATTTGTGTACATTTGTATGTTTTAGTATGTAAATTGGGAATAAACTTCTTTTGTTTATTTTAAGGTACGTAGTGTCTTAATGGGATGAGCACTGGGAACCTCGTGATCGTCATCGTAATATTAGGTTCACAGGTTTCCTTTGCTTCTAACTTTAACACACAATATCTCGAAAATTTGAAGTCCCATTTTCCACTCCGTTCCCATTAAAACATTCCGTTCTCTACTTGCAGCCGAATTTTAGAGGAATTGTATGTTGTGTAGCGGAACTCACGCCGCGTTCCTCGTTACCAAAGCGAAGATATTAAATATTTAATTTCTCGAATGGGAATCAAACCCACAACCTATAGCGTTTACAGTCACACGCTTCTGCACCAGACCAGGCCAGACCAGACCAGACCATATACCGCACTAAATCACAAGAAAAATACTTTAAAATTCAAAATGTTGAAACAGCAATTATGTTCTCACTGTAAAGTACTTAAAAGGTTTAGGATTTTAGCTCAGACTGTTAGAATTTAATTCGTCTGCGTCAGTTTTCTTTTTTACTTAAAGCCGTAGGGTGTATAATTTGTGTCTTAAATATATGTATGCTTAGTGCAGGAAAAAAGGCTAGTCCAGTGTGTGACTGTAAACTTGACTGGTTGTGGGTTCGATTCTTACTCCAGAAAATACAATATTTATTTAAATTTATATTTTCATGTCATCGCTCTTCGCGCTCGTGCAGGCAAAGCGCGGTGATGAACTCTGCCACTCAACATATAATTCCTTAAATAATATTTAATGAATATTCATATATAGTTTAAGGGGGTGAAGCCGCGCGCAGGCCGCTTGTATATCGGTATATATATATTTATTTTTAATTATTTATCACTCGTATTATAGCATTCATGATTTTATTAGTTTTTCTACTTGTGATAGTTAAAAATTTATGCATCACCGCTTTTAATTAACGTGTAAAAATTTTAACCAATAAAAATGCCCTTTCACTAAAATTAAATAGTCCATGTGAGGTGAGGGTTGATAAGTGCATATGGTTAATTAATTGAATAATTCATAGTAAAATGCACCCTCCTGTGTGTTATATCAAATTAGGTAAAATAATTATTATAATCTGTACAGCACGGCACAGTGTCTAACTGTAAACGTGACTGTTGTGGGTTCGATTCCCACTTGAAATTTGCTCTGGATATAAGACAAAACGCAGCGTCGATTTCCGCCATTCATTGGAACGGCTCGTACATTGGACGGGAGTGTATCAATAATAGGCTCCTTATGCCTTCCCTGCTATATGCGGGATACAGCCTAATGCAAAAAATAAGAAAATATATATTATGATATGAAGGTAGGCGTGAGTTCGAGCCGATTTATTACACTGTGATAAAAAAAACCCCCACCTTATTTTGGAAAAGTGCTTATAATTAAAAACCACCGAGATAAACAAGGCTGTCGATTAAAAAAACCGCACTCAAATTAATTCATCCTTTCGGGAGCTACGGTGCCACAGACAAATACAAAAAATACAGCGATTGACAGGACAGGCACAGACAGGTGAAACTAATAACACTTTTTGAAAAGGTATTCAATAAACAGAAAATGAACTAATACATTTAATTTAAAGTAAAAGGAAAAAGTAATGAAAAACATATTTCTTCCATTCCATAATAAAATTAAATCTAATGAAAATTATTGCTTAATATTGACATAAACCTTAGTATTTTAATAAGTTAAAGATGTAAGGAATTATATACCATTTAGTTGCAATATTATTTTAAAACTACTATTATTGACGAGCGCATTTACAGACACGACTGGATAAAAATATTAATATTAGATTTACCACCTCTTAAATAAACTTTCAACGTAGTTTGCGTTGAAATCGAACCCACAACCAACGCGTGACAATACGTAACTCCAGCACCTTATTACCCCAAAACATGGTAAAAATACGCTTTTTAAAGAGGGTGAAAGTAGTTATATTGGGGTAAAATGATTAATTTGGTATAATAAAACACTTTGAAATATGATCATCTAGCATGACTTGTAAAGTCAAAATTTTACGAGGTGATATCGTCATTTATCATCACCATCTACTACTTATAATATCATGTAGGATTATTTGATTAAAATAACACTCCAATGAGGCCGTAATTGAGGCCAGTCAATTGGACTATAAGCGTGATGGGTTGTGGGTTCGATTCCCACTCGAGGAAATGAAATATTTAATATTACTATTTTCTTCGCTCTGGTGTGGAGGGAAAGCGTGGTGTTGAGTTCCACTACTCAACACGCAATGCCTCCGGAATTCGGCGGAAAATGAGGAACTGAGTGTCTTAACACTAGGTTCCCATTGCCTACCCTGCTGTCTGTGGGATACAGCGTGACGCAATGAGGCCATCGTAATTTATTTATTATTAATTTTTTTATTTCCTCGCTCTGTTAAAAGGACAAAGTGCGGCGTTGAATTCCGCAGTGCCTAAGGTTGCGTGGAAAGGGGGGGAACGAGGTTCCCTCCCTAACCTAAAGATATCTTTTTAATAAAATTCATTTTATCATCATTCTTTTTCACGAATTTTAAATAGACAAGTCATTAGTAAGAATTAGTTTTAAAGAATTTAACAGTTGTAACGGTGTTAAGGACTAATTAGAAAGTAATTAAAGAACAAAGTTCTAATTGACTTCTGTAATAGCACGTGAAAAGTTAATATTACGCATTTTTTTAATTCAGTGTAATAATTATATGCTTGGAAAAAACAACTTATGGGTATAGGAAGAAGTGTTTGCCGCACTTAGGCAATATTATAAATCTATATTATATAATCTATATTTATAAATCTCAACTCTGAGATCAATTTTGATAGCGATCTTGAGATGCTGTTCTAATTCATAAGTTATAATCTATGAATGAAAACGCCATCTCAACTTCACTCTCGCGAAAAATGGAGCAGAAGCTTTGACTTAAGACACTCTGTTCTTAACTTTCCGCCCAATTTAAAAAAAATTAATGCCCCGTTAATAACAGATATTAATTCCTCTAGTGGGATCGAACCCACAACCATCGCGAGTATATGAACACATGTCAACTGGGCTTCGGCCATGACATCAAAAAATGACCTTTTTGTTCCTACTAATTGTCCTTTTAAACGAACTATCGATAAAAAACTTTATTCTACGAGTATGTACGAGTATGTAATGACGGCGTATACATAAAAACTAATGTGTGGCTGCGCTATACCGATTTTATATTCGTCCCCAACGCAATGCAATTTTACAGAGGAAAATGTTAAATTTTGTTGAAAATTGTTTTGCTATTTCGGTTTAGAGGTGAATGTTGTATCAAAATATACATGTAAAATAATGGTAAATAAAGGAAAATATTTTAAATAAAGGTCTATGACCGCATCAATCGCATATATTTAGTATAATAAGTTTTATTTGGAAACAGCGTGGATCATTCTAAGAACACATCTGCTCCTCCCTAACGAGGATGTAGGCCTATGGATGGATGTAGATAATGGCCTGACAAAATTATGAAAGTTTGAGCGGCGGAACTCAACGCTGCGCTTTGCCTTGTTACAAAAGTCAGAAAATGAAAATATAAAAAATTTTATGTACTCGAGATGGAATCGAAACCACACCTGTCGCGTCTACAGTCGCATGTTTCTACTCCTGCGTCAAGACTAGGTATCCAAACATCAATAAAAAATTGAAAAAAAATATCCACTTTTTATCATCAAGTTACTAGCTTTAATAGATCAACAAAGAAATTTTTAAAAACGTTTTTTTTAACAAGGCATGCTATTAAACGTTTATAGGTAAATGTTAGCTTATTCAAAGAGAATGCATAATAGATTTTAGAAAATTTTACCGCAGAGCTATTTCTTATTTATTCTCCATTTTTTATATTTACTTACTAAATATATTATTCAATAGAAGCTTTGCCTATGTAGAAATGGAACCCACGACCACCTCCTAACTATTATGATCTTAAATAAACGTTTCAAAGATATCAGACCTTTCCTACGCTAACTTAATCGACTATAGCTATTTGAAGATCCATTTACCCTCACAAAGTACACGATTTATGATACGACAAAGAATATAAAGGATTTTTTTTGGAACTTTTCTTCAGTTTGAAGTACCTAGTAGAAATACAAAGTAATTATATTATGCCTTAACAGCATTGATAAAATATAACCAAATGTGAACAATGTGAGGCCAGTTGTGGCGTAGAGACATAAAATGTGACTGTGAAGGCGTAAAATGTGACTGGTAGTGGGTTCGATCCCCATTCGAGGAAATAAAATAATTATTTCAATTTATATTTCAATTTCTTTACACACAAACTTTTAAACTTATAATATAAGAAAAATACGATAAGATTCAAAATTTTCAAATTTTTACTTTTGGTACTAAAGGAATCTTGAAGAAAGAACGTAAATATTACTAATTTACTAGAATTGAACTCCGAACCGCTAATTAAATTTTAACCTTCTGCGGTCTACGTCAAATAGCCTTCGTTAGGTAAGGCAGCCGTGACATTACTATGGTATAATTATTATGATTCTCATAGAAACGAGGTCGAAACTTACTACGAACTTATTATATAACTAAAATATTAATTTATTTACTAATATTTCTTACAATAACTAAAAATAAAAAAATTGGAGAACTTTTTTCTTGAACAGAGAATTTTAGTTTCTTAACAACATATAAAAATATATTTATTTCATTTACGGTACATATAAAAAAAGAAATGCGTTAAACTAACACTAAAATGTCACAAATTAATGTCAGATAGAATTAAATTGAAATTTCTTATAAAGTCTGTAAAAGTATTTAATATTTTTCACTTAGGTATTCATTTGAAACTTGAGACAGTAAGAAACCAATCGTTTGTTTGGTCGTCGTTTTTTTGGTGAGCTTCCCACTGTATATCGCACAGAGAAAGGCAGAGGGAATCCATTCTAAGTCTCTGAGTTCCCCACTAAGCCTGCGTTCCCCATAAAACTCATAAACAAGAATAGCTCATATCGATAATATAATGAAAATCTAATCTATCTATTTCCATCGGAAAGACCTAGATTTAGATCTTTATCTTAAGATATTTTTCAAAATGTTATGTCTTTAAAGTACAATTTTATCGTTCGACATTAATATAAATAATAAATAATTAAAGATATTCATTATTTGAGACATTGAGTTCTCCCACTCCACAAGTAATGAAAATCCTCGAAAATTCGGCGGAAAAGTGGGAAACAGAAGTGCTTGAATTTGATTTTTTTTGAATTGAACACGGTTCTATCACTAGGTTCCCAGGTTCCCTATGCCTACCCTGCTCTGTGTATGATACAGCTGAAGCTAAAAAAAATAAAATATTAAAAACGAAAATGAAAACAAACAATATTCGTACGTAAAAATTCTCATCACGTACAAATTTTACATATTCTAGACATAATCCGTTGTTCTGGGCACTTTTCAATAATACGAATTAACTGGTAGACCTATTTATGTAACGAACTGAAATATACAGTTAGATTCAATTTTATAACAAGTATGCGATTCCCTAGCTGACTTAACTATATGAGTTGAGTTTTCGCTACTAGAAAGTCTTTATGATACATTGAAATATGATAGAAATATTAAACATACAGATATATCGGTATCTGTCTTTTATTTTATTTTTTATGCAAGAAATAAATATACTATAATAAATTCTAATACATAATTCTATTTTTATAATAACTTTGATATTTATTTCTTAATAATATAGGAAACATAACAAGCTACGTGTTAGATGGCGAAACCCAACCCAACGCCTCATTAACAAAGATCGAAGGAAATGAAAATATTAGATAAATATTTCATTCACCTGAGCTGGAATCGAACCCACAACCATCGTGTTTACAGTCGGGATACTTGTGCTACTGCGCCAAAATCAGAGAAATTAATGTAAACAAAATTATAATAAGCTTATCCCTACTAATACTAATATCATAAATACATGAGCTCTATACCGCATGGCTGGAAAGACGGCCTAGTGTCAAGACACTCCGTTCTTCTCTTTCCTACCGAATCCAATGCATCGCGTATTTAATGGCGGAACTCAACGACGGAAAATGAAAAAATGGAGTATGTGGAAAACGAACCGATAACTAAGCTGTTTACATATACACATAACGATACAATATATTAAGAAAATGACTACTAAACTAATTTTAAAAATTAATTCACTTTATTTGTTTAAAACAAAAAATTAAACATGACAAAATTTTAATAAAATTCGATACAAAATCTCGTTCCAAAGATTTAAATTAAATTAAATTTAAAGCTTTTTGTATATTTTATACAAAAAGCTTAGGAAAAACGCCCCTTACGCTAGTTGAATATTTTATCAGGCTACCTTCATTTTTAGCTTAAATAATTTAAAGGAATGTAACGATGGGATTTTAATTATACCATAGAACATAATAATAGTGTTACCAGTGTTTCCATATGTATAGAATATTAATAGAGAAGTTTTTTTTTTCTTTAATCTGTATATATTAAATATAGATTAAAAATATATTAAGATATATATTGATTTCAATGGAAAACAATATTTTACACGATTTATTACGTACGTTTGAGTAAATTGTTTTGTTTTTTTGTTGCCAGATGTTACACAATAATTTAGAGTGTTATTTATTCGTTTGCAATAAAATTACTAAAAGTGAAAAGCTATAAAGTTCTTTCTTTTTGTAGTCAGTTCTCTCTGCCGCGGAGCGCTAAATATTATGGTCTCTACATACATCTTTCGCCTCTTCTATTGTCATCAACAGAGGTTGAGGATCGTGAGGTTCAGGATTGAGCATGAGGGCATGTATGAAGAGTCATACATGCCCTCAGGAGATCCTCATGTTGAAGAATCTTCATATTAAATTGACATTTCTATTTACAAACTTACACACCTATAGATTTGCAAATACATAGGATATGAATACGAGTATTTATTTAACAAAAATATATATTTAAATATATATATGTGATAACTAATAAAAAATATTAATAATAACGATATGGATGAACGATATGAAGACGAAATATGTATATCAGTTTTTGATATGAAAAAAAATATCTAGCATAAAAAAATATATATACAGTCGAATTAATAACCTCCTTACAGAAGTCGGTTGAAAAGATACAAGAACAACCGACTTATCAATTATATAGCAAAACAAATCAAAACATTTATATATCTACCAGGAACAAAGAACACAATTTCAAAACAAAAAACAACACTTATATTGACATTAAATAAAAAGCACTTAGACCCTCTTCAAATATGTTTGAAAGATCAATAAATAACTTTATATTACTATTTTATAGGCTTGTTATGTTTCCCCTAGACGGCCACCTTTACCTTACTATCAAACACAAAGTTATTAAAGCTAACTTTTACCTTTAAGAATGAATAATTATTTATTAATATTTTCGTTTCTTAGCTCTGGCACCAACGCAAAATCCCGGCGTTGAGTTCCTACGCTCAACACGCCTTCAGAATTCGGCAGAAAATGGGAAACGGAGTGTCTTAACACTAGGTTCCCTCTGCCTACATCGCTGAGAGATACAGCGTTAAGCTGATTAATTATTATTTTATAGGCTTATTACGTTTCCCCCAGATGAGCACTTTTACCCTAATTTTTACTATCAAGCAAAAGTTATTAAAAGTACATCCTTTTACCTTTAATATTTCACGTTGAAGTATCTTTATTACGAAACTTAAATTACCCCCGGGATATTTAAAGCTTAACTAAACTTCTTCATTTAACGAAATCCGATATTAAGATTTATTATAGTAATTAATTATTATATTCACTTGTAATTAGAATATACAAGATATATAAGTCTTGTCTTAGAGTTATTATTTTTTTTTAATTTCTTAGCTCTGGTGTCGAGGCAAAACGCGGCGTTGTGTTCCGCTGCTCAACACGCAATGCTGACAGAATTCGGCGGAAACTGGAGGACGGAGTGTCTTTAAGACTAGATTCCTTCTGCCTATCCTGCTATGTACGGGCTACAGCGTGAAGCTGATTTTTGTATTCAACGAATATTTTCACAATAATAAACTAACAAACAAAAACATTAAAATAACTCGAGTGAATCTCACTGTAAATATGAAGCACCACTAGATGTGACTTGCAGAGTGCACTGGAATGACTAAAAAAAATCCACGTAAAATACACTGTAGAGTTAATTAAATGAAACAAACAATTTAAATTTTCCCACTTAATTACAAAATATAGTAAAAACTTATTAAAATAACTTTTAAATTAATAGGTTTTTTTACTTAAATTATTATTAATAATAATAATAATAATATGAAATACGAACCGGATGTAAATGATAATAACGTGAACGTTAAAACTACGTGTTTGTACGTAAAGTCTACGGCACACGATACACCGCTACGGCGGTTACGGCACGACTGAACTTTGAAAGCTTGAACCGAGCTTTGATGTGGATGTATGGAAGTTATATACCTTGGTTAGTTATTTTATTAGTTTATATTATTTTTTGGAGTTATTTTCATATGAACGTGTTTTTTTATTTAAACGGTCGTCTGACTGGGAACGCGGTGGTTGTGGATTCAGTTCTCAACTGGGGGGATGAATTATTTTAATTTTCTCGTTGTGGTTATTATTTTTAGTTTATATATTTAGTTATAGTTTTTATTTTTATTTATTTTATTATCTTTAGAAGAGAAAGAGTGGAATGGAGTGAGTGGATATATTATGTATAGGTTTTTACGTGCATGCGTGCGTACAGCGTCAAATATTTTTTTCTATAATATTTTTGAGTTAAATGATGAATGTTTCGTGACTATATAATGTTGAAATTTCAAGAAAATAATAGTTTTTCTAACTTAAGCTGGCGACCACAGTCGAAAATAGTTTTACAAAATAAAAATAGCTTTTTGTTTTTTGCAGATAAAACGTATAAAAAACAACACATTTCATCTGGAAAAAACATACTCACGTTTTTTCCCGGAAACAGGGTCAACAGTGAGAAAGTGTTAAGAAACTCTGTTCTCTCTTTCCATGGATTTTTCAGATATTCCATCTTGAGTGGCGAAAATCAACGCCGCGCTTTGTCTATCCATATTTATCCATTCCCTGAGAGGAAATTGAACTTACAACTGTTACAAACTGCCCTACTGAGCCTCTATACATGTATAATATAATCCTTGTCTCCTTCCAGCAAACTACATATACCTATTATATATACAAGTAACATCAAAGCGTCTACTTATATCATTAGCCCTCACATTACGCCGGAAAATTAAGAATAACAAAATGTTTTTCTTCTTTTACCGCGCCGTTGAACTTGTCCCTTAATGAAAAATCACATCTTAAGGCGAAATTTTCAAATTAAAATCTTTGTGTGTGTGAAATTTATATTTTCATTTCTTCACTCTGACACTAAAACCCGACATTCGGCGGAAAGAAGGTAACGGTGTATCTTAACATAAGGGTTCCCTTTGACTACCCTGCTATATGCGTGATAAAGCATGAACATAAAAATCTTTGATTTTTTAAAATATAGTTAACTTTGTGTCTAGTTACCTTATATTACACAACGATAAAAGTTTCGATCAGAATTATCTCGGATACTTAGATTGTATCCTTATCATATACAACTTTAAGTTGTTTCTATTGGATTATTTTAATATTAAAAATGTTTCCCTTCCTTATATTGCAATACTTCTGGCGTTAAAAGTCGGGCATCACTAGTGTAAAAACCTTTATGATTTCTATATAAAAAAATCAAAATTCAAAATATTCTTTATTCAAATAAACTTTATAAGCACTTTTGAATCGTCGAATGTACATGTCAACAAAAAGCTGGTATATATAACACCTTTGAAATACACATAATACTACAAGGCTTCACGCTGTATCCCGCAAACAGTAGATTAGGCAGAGGGAACCTAGCTATAAGATACTCTGTTTTCCCCGCACCATAAAAAAAATTAATTACCACGATCGGGAAACGAACCCAAAACCCGTCGCATTTACAGTTTGACTCTAACCTGCTAATTTTATTTACAAGTAACATTGAGAAAAATACCCGAAAATACTCCAAATATGCCCTAAATATTTCGCATTACTTATTTATTTTTACCGGAAATCAAATTTCGCGATGAAGGGCGTCCCTCTAATACCTTCCGGCGTTTCAATAATGTAATAAACTTAGAACATCTTAACCCTATAAATTCACTTTTTGATCGTGGTTTGAGCCTGTGGCGAAGTTTTCTATAGATATTACCATTTTTTGTTTCACGTTTTTTAATATAAAAAGACAAGGATGACAGTCTTGAAGCGACATCTCGTACTAAATTATAGTGATCGCAGGGAATGAAGTTCTCGTAATAAAAACAAAGAATATAGTGTATGTATGTTTGTATTATGGTTTTCCTCTTATTTACTTTCTTGCTTTGTAGAAAAAAAATATCTTTACTATATTTTTTCATGTTGATATATCTCTCTACCGGCTTTAGAGAGGTAATTTAACATAGCACCTTTCACCTATATATAACAAAGTAGAACAACCTAGTTACCCTAAAATATTCCGTTCTCTACTTAAAAAAAAGCGAGTTTAAGTGCCTGAACTTAACGCCGTGTTTTTTTGCGTTCTTGTTACCAGAAATAGGAATTAAAACTAATTATAATTACATATTGTTACAAAACTCTGTTAGTTTATATCATTTCATATTTAAAACAAACTCATTAAAATAATAATAGACTCTTACTACAGTATTGCAGATTTTCCCAGCTCCCGCGGAAACATACTGATGAGTTTGAATTTCATTTAAACTTTGATTGTAACAACTTTTACTCGGAACTGTTTCAGTATATTCTATTCAAATTATTATTTATATTAATTTTGTGGTACACTAATCGAATTTAATTAGTTTTTCAGGTTTTTTTTTTGTACGTATATTTCGTAGTTTTCGAAACATTCGAAAATTGGGCGGAAAATGTGAATTATCTCAACACTAGGTAGATAGATAGGGTCTATCTCACCTGAAAAATTCGGAAGTCATAGTAAAATTCAATAACATATATAAAAGAGTTTGAATATATATATTTATTAAAATATATATATATTCAAATTATTTTAAAAAATGAATTATTATATAAAAAATTAAATTACTCAAGTAGCAAACTAGAAAAGAAATTTCATAATAAATTAACTCATTTAAACCAATATAATAACAAACGACATTAATTACAGCATAACGCAGTATATCCATCACCGTCGCACATATAAACAAATACATACGTTGGAAAGAGATGACACACATCAATTAAACGTAACAGTGACAGTTAACAGAGTCCTCCCCAGCTCTTGACCGTTTTAATTACGCTATACCAGACTCAATCAGAAAAATGGTTAAATAAATAAAAAGTCACAATTAACTTCCATAGTTTAAAGCTTTTTCACGTTACAATGGCCTGCTGTTAAAATTTTTAAATACAAATTCAGGTATTTTCAAGCAAGTTTAAATGAGTTTATATGGAGAATTTTTGACTTTTTAACACACTCATTCGTCATATATTCACATACGTTCATAATGTGTATCCATAAAACAATTATCTATATCTATCTATACATATTATCAAATTGTAACTCATCGTTGTATGTACATTGAAGGTTTATGAAAAATCCTATTATTTTAGGGCATTTAGGTGGGCAATGGTAGCAAAAACAATTATTAAAAAAAATAACAATTATCAATAGAAAAAATCGGAATTATACATTTTACTACCCTATAATGAAAATATTTACACTAAAATCACTGAAGGTTAAACCAGTGCTTAAACATTAAAAGGAGGCAAAAAGTCCTAAAAGATTTGACACTCCAAAATATCATGACATCACATCGTCTGTCTCTACGTAACGTTGCATTATATGGAAAGAACTTTTTTCATAACAAAGATATTATATTAGTTTTTTTTTTACTTTTTTTAGAAAAGTATACATGTAGTATGTATAATTTTAAAAAATAAGTGTACTCAGTACTTTTCCTTTAAAAATATTGGTAAAGATATACGCCGTGGTACATTTTAAACGCAGTGGAAATAAAATATGCAAGTCATTTCTTTTCCCTCTGTTTCGTTAAACAATCTGAGGTGTTGCGGTCCACCACCCAACACGCAAATTTCCAGCTGAAAATAACGTTAGAGTTAGAGTTAGAGAGAACGTTAGTTAAAATAACGTTATTAACTTTCAGAATAAAAGAGGACAAAGCGTCAAACACTACGGTCTCTATAAACCTCTTTAACCCGTTCACCTCTTCCCATATGAATGGATTAAGGCAAAAATTTGAAAAACTCAGTCTCAAAGATCTAAAAAAAAGAAAAAATCCACTTCCATTGTTAGAAGCGCACAAAATCGACAGGTGTTTGTGATAGCGTCCTTCGCCATTCCTTTTATTTATTGGTCCCTTTGTACGAGGCGTGTGGATATGTGATACCAATTATCTCTATTTTCAATTATTTCCAATGATTCATGTAGTTTTTGTGAGAGTGAAAATTGAGGATACTTTTGTCTAGAAGTAATATCTTCTTCCTCCTGACATTAATCCCGGCTATTGCCAGGGTCTGCCCTCCTACTCAACCTAATCCACTTTGCACGGTCTTTTGCGTTCTCTGTGGTTAGACCATTGGCTCTCATGTCCTGCATCACGACATCCAAACAGCGCTTCCTTGGGCGTCCAGGAGATCTCATTCCAGGAACTTTATCTTGAAGTAATATAATGTAATAATACTTAGAAAGACGACGGAAAGAGCTTTTTTATTTTTATTGTCAACCACAATTAAAGAACTATCTATGTAAGATCAGTCTGTTGTCTGTCTGTCGGTCAGTCCATTTATCTCAGGAACGCATTAAGACATTGAAATTCAAAGCATATACTCAGATCTACGGCCCCAAGATTACCTGGTAAAAAAATATATTTATATATTTAATTAAAAAAAGATAGGGTCGTTTTCATCGCAATTTGAAAGTGCGGAACGGAAGTATCTTAATAGTAAAGGAGTGACTTAACACTAGGTCTCTAGGTTCCCTTTACCCTGCTATATGCGGGATACATTGTGAACATTAAAACAATATTATATTTTAACTTCACGAATGTCTATTCTCTCTCTCTTCTGTGTGCATATCTATTATGGTATATTTAAAATATTATAATAATACATTTTTCGTATATATTATACACTTTAAAGTAAATTTTTCCAACATATGAAACTTAGGTTAATAAAATATTTATAAGTTTTTCATATTCCTTGTAAAGTTTTGTGAAAGAACCGTATATAAGAGTAGAAAAGTAAGCTAATGTTATGAAAGAACCAATATTGTATAAGAAAATTTTGTATGCCCTTATAATTTGTTATACTCACATAAAAAAATATCTCATAATATCATAATTTTAATTGACAATAAAAATTGAGCAATAGCATGGCGTTTAGCTCTGCCACTCATCAAAAATTCAAAGGTTCCCTGGGAAACTAGTATACACTTCGTTCATAATAAGATCGTTCCTGTTCCCCCTTTTTCCCTGAATTCTTAAGTGACGGAACATAATGCCGCGTTTTACCTCGTGACTGGGAGGCGAGGAAGTGAGTATTCAATTTTTTGATCCCCTGAGTGGGAATTGAACCCCTAACCTATCGCGTTTAAAGGCGCACGCTTCTGCCCTTGCGCCTCAACGACTGGCCTCATGAGTGACTGGCATGTATATTAAATAAAAATGTTTTCTTTTCTTTATATAAGAATAATAAAAACGACCCAACAGTATTTATACAAATACCTATATATTTCGACGAATTATACAAATTACCTTTACTTTTCTCTAATAACGATAATAAAAGGGGAAAATACGATAAAAAATATTTATTTTTCTTTATTATCAAAACAAATGAATGCTTTATTCAGAGAATCTTCTAATTTACTATTTATACATTTAATTTGTGTACGATTAATTATAATTGTTACTGTAAAAGCGCGAGAGGTTGTGGGTTCGATACCCACTCATGAAAATGAAATATTTAATATTTTAATATCTAAATGGCACAAACAAAAAAATATGTCCTTTTAAAATAGTACTTACATCAAATCTCAATAAAATATATTTTTATTTTTTTTATATAAAATACATTTACAACAATATAATAATTATATAGATATTATAAAAACGGTGAAGCCGTTGTGGTGCATGGGGACAAGCGTGTGATTGTAAGCAAGTCGATTGTGAGTTCGATTCCCACTCGGAGGAATGAAATATTTATAAGTTCCACCACTCAATCCGTTATGCCTTAAAAATTAATTGTTATAAAAAAATAATTGTTATAAAAAAAAATTCCGTTACTGAGTGACAGATAGATAACGCACACACGAAATTACTGCACTTCAGCTTAAAAAAAAATTAACTTCATGCTGTATTCCGCCCTACCACTGCAAAATGGAAATTTGACACTTAGATAATTTAGGAAGGGTTAAAGAGCAAAAAAATTGTACAGTAACGATAAAAATCTGAATATGTCATTTTACGCCTTAAAGATTTTGGCGACGTATTATAATTTAATTTACAATAATATAAATAATTTTACATATATTCATAATAGATACTAAATATAGTTTTACCTTTCAAAAACCTTCATCTTTATCTCGAGGGCATATCCATAGGTTTGCATGTTGTTGATGGAGACCCATATCAATAGAAAAATGACATAGCGAGTTACCCCATAAATTTATAATAATATATCTATAATATATTGTACTTTATTACAGATAAGATTTTCATAGAGGAAGAGAATATTTTAAGTCTTTCTTTTTTGGAAATAGTTGTTTCAGTAGTAACACTAAGATACGAAATTATTACTATGTAGTACAATTGGTGGAATTATTAATAACAGGGTTAATATTAATAAGTAATTTCACCAAATTCCATTTCCAAGAGAGCATAGAAAAAGTCATAACCCTTCCCCGAGTGATAGGTGGTGCGAGATCCAAGCCAAAGCCATTCAAAATTGGCAAGATGACGAAAAGTCAAGTCCTCCCTAAAAAACACGGCGACTCCAGCATGAGAACACAGTATCACGACACCCCCTCTTATATTTACCGGCCAAGCTCAATACATCCCTCTGCCAACCATGCTCCATACAAATAAAGCAAGAAATTGAAAGATATTAAATTATTTAGAATATGAACCCACGATCCACCCAGCATCCTAACCCTCAACAGGAAAGACAAGTCCTAAGGATAATGAACATCGTAATTTATTAAGTTTAATGCTTATAAAGGTCTTCTCTCATAGAGATATTAATGTCTTTACTGCGTCGGATGTACTCGTGTGCGTATCTAATTAGACCTCCAGCGGAGCTAACGATATTATTCAAGCATCCTTATTTGCTTTATCCTCTCTAATTTCCTTTTCCCGCATTTTATATTTTTCCTTTATTATAAAAATAAGTATTGCAATTTATTATTTATTAATTCATTTGTCGATTTGTATTTGTTGAGGTTTTTACTTGGAGGTGAGTTAAAATGGTTTTGTGTGATTGTGATTTTTGCATTGCAGAGGGAAAAGAATCTTAAGACACTCCGTTTTCCGCACATTGTCGAATTTTCGAGGCAGCGTGTTAAGTGGCAAAACTCATCGCCGATCTTTGTCTTGTTACTAGAGAAAGGATATGCAAACGTATATTTAGATAAACGATATTTTGAATTTGAATTAGTAATAAAATTAATTTTGCAAAGCTATCTTCTATGTAATTAAAAATCTACCCCGCTGTCTCCTGCACATAGCACTGCTAAGACACTGTATTCCCATTAAGACATTTCCATTTCCGAATTGCGTCTTGACTGGTGGAACTCAACGCTGCGTTATACCTCGTTGCCAGAGCGAGGAAATAATTATTTTCATAGCTATAATGGTGTCATATCGTATTTATAAAAACTTGGACATTAAAATGTCCAAATGCGATATTAAACGCTGTGACAAATGTGAAAAAGTTAACTAGAGACGTCACACTTAACCTTCGATCGTGATAGATAGCCCTCGTTTGAGCTTTTACATCGATCGTGTCAGCTACTAAATAGATTTAGTAATTTGTGAAACGTCATACAAAAAATATATCATTAGTTTAATATTTCGCTTTTAAGGAAAATATCTGATGGTTTGGAATTTGAGAAATGTCAGTGTAAGTTGTTCTAAAATATTTCGCTGGTAACTAGACATTCCACGGCGTTAAGTTGATTCAATAACAATGCTTTAGAAATGGATGAAAATCTGGGAATAGTGCATGTATCTTAACACTAAGTTTTCTCTGAGCAAATTAATTCTCTAACCAAAGCTACTCTGTACCGTTCGCCATATGACAGAGACAACGTCACGTCAATTCCGTGTCTGGTTAAAACTAAAAATGTGGACGAAATATCTCAACTTCCTAATTAATTATTGGCCTTAACAATATATATTTTAGGAAAAAATATAGATACAGATAGGGCTTTTCTATAGTTGTAAATTCTTTTTTTTCTATTTAGTAAATTCTTCTCTCTGCAAACTTTTTCTTTAAAACAATAATAATGAATATTATTACTAAATAAATGTACCTCTACGCCGCGAACCTGACTTCTAAATTATTTTATTTATTTTCAATTCTCTATTCTGATAATATAGATGAACACATTCGTTGCGAAATCGAAAACTATAAATATAAGCTTGTAAGGATTTTTTGAGTTACTTAATTTTTTTTTCAGATGTTTTCTTAGTTAGAAATAAATGCTCTTGACAGACGGAAAATAAAGTACTCCTATAAATGTTCCTTTCTCACCTTTCTAAGGTACGGAATCCGAACAGAATTATTAACTAAAATTGAATTTATTAATATGTAAAAATTACAACAAAGCATAATTCTATGAACGTGATTCAATGACAAATTATCAAAGAAAATCCACAAACAAAGAAGCCTTCAGTAGAACCCCAAGCAAGAAATGCAAGCGAAGAAAATGAAATACATTTAAAGAAAATTACGTAAATAGAAAGAAATAGTACAAAGATAACGAACACACCCGCGGAATATTAATGACCGAGCGAATGATCAACGGGGCTGGTACTAGCTTTTATTATTACTTCGCTTTCTTTAAATATCATTTCTCTTTATAGGGTAGTCTAGGAAATATATTAATATCAGTTATATAGGTAATAGGTTTATAGGTAATATATGGGTAATATATTACCTATAAACCTATTACCTAATATCTAGGAAATAGCAAGGTACGTAGAGGGAACTTATTGTTCCCTACTATCTGCCGAGTTCTGGAGGCAGTGTGAGTAGTGAAACTCAACGCCACGCTTTGCGTCGTTACCAGAGCAAGAAAATAAAAATATTGTAAATTTCATTCCCCCAAATGGGAATCGAATCCCAACATAATCATATTACTATTTAATTCATATATTTATTTGTTAAGAAAACTGTAACATTGCAGTAAGCAGTAATTTGGAAATGACTAAAGGGAATAACATGTGGTGACGAGGGAAATGGTCACTAAATTTATGTTGAAATCCATCTCACCCTCATAATGGTAAAGTAATTATAACTACGACAGGACTTCACGTCCCATAAGGGTGGATAGAAAGAAGTTTTAAGTATTTTACAAAGATCTTACAGAAATTTGGTAATCAACATTTAAAATACATATATATATATATACGTTTTTAAGGTATATCAATAGACAAAAAAACAAAACCCTAATGGGATCACTATTTTCTATATCCGTCTGTCCAAACCATTTTTTTTATAAGATATCAAGCTGAAATTAACATATAATGTTCCGGTCTTTTAAACCACAGAAAGAAATTAAGCATCTATTTTAATCCTATTAAAAATACGAGCAATTATGCATAATTTTTGCTACATTTTGTATGAAATTCACAACGTAATCAAAAGCGATAGGGGATTTCCCGGTGACCAAGAATTATGAAATTTGGCAAGAAGTAGCAAAACAAATAAAAAAAAGTCAAAATTTATACATATTACATAGATAAAAATATATATTAAAACAAATGTTTCATTTCTCCGCTCTGGTGTCGAGGCAAAGCGTGGCGTTGATCTCCGCCATTCCATTCGGTAGAAAGTGGCGAATGGAGTGTTTTAACACTAGATTCCCTGCCCACCCTGCTGTGTGCGTGATACAGCGTGAAGCTGATTATTTTCTTTTATTTACAGATAATGTTATTCTTACTTGGAATACTATAAAAAATACTTAAATAAAAGCAAAAAATCTACAGCTATATCAGTATCGAAAATTTCTTCATACGATCATAATAAAACGTTCACTTATTCATATGCTCCAATAATTCAATATCCTGCTTTATTATTTCAGCGTGAGTCTTCTCTTGTTCAGATTTTTTTCCTTAAAATAAATCATTAAGGGGTAACATTATTTGCCCTTAACATTATTATCTCTTTTTTCAGCTTCACGCTGTATCCCGCATTTAGGTACAAAAAGTGCTAAGACACTCCGTTCCCGATTCTCAGGCCAATTTTCGAGATATTGTGCCTTGATGGTCGAACTCAACACTGGATCTGGATCAATACTGGATCAGAGAAAAAAATCAGTTCTGCTGAGCGGCGGAATTCAAAAGCTTTACCTTTTTACCGAACCAAGAAAATAAAAATACTTCATTTTCCAAAGAAGGAATCGAACCCACAACAAGGCCTCTACGCAACGTTGGACTCTAACTTATTAGAATTCCTTTACAAAATATGAAAATGTTGCGTGAAACGTGCCCCGACGGGGCTACCTTTTGATTTATTTATCACATTTGTCAGCCTATACGTGTGTAGATGTTTTTTTTAGCTATTAAGATAGTGGTATCAAGATATAATAAATTATAAAAAATGGTTTTTATAAACATAAGTATAATGATGATGGGTGTATTATTATTATTGTAAATAATTTATAATTTTTTTATCGACGCTAAAATTTAAAACATCTGAGTGTCTTGACATTAATTCTCTTTCCTTACTCTGCCATATGCGGAATTAAGCGAGAAAATTAAAAAATACGAAGATTGTCTAATACCTATATCAATATTTATGTTCTCGAAAATCTATCTTAGAAAACAGATTAGCCACACTCGCATACAAAGGTAAGCATAGATAACTTAGTGTTAAGACACTCTACCTTTCGCCCAATTTACGAGATATTACGTGATGACGGAATACAATGACACGCTTTGTCTATCAGAGCAGGAAAATTAAAATAATTAAATGTAATCATTATTCTCACTGCAAATCGAACCTACACCCATCAATTACAGTCACACACCGCACCACTGCACCACAAGGTCCCCAAAAAAACATTTTCCAACAAAAAAATCTAACATATCTTTGTACATAAATAATAATATATGCATATTGCCTATGCTAAATTTCTTGGAGATGAAAAATGCTATAGAGTCCATTACGGGTCACGGGTGAAGGAGTAATAATAGGGAGGTCACCTTACGAAATATGAAGTCATTTTGCCCGAAATTTAGCTTTATTGTATGAAAAAAATATATACTATATTTCTTGTTCTTTTGAATTATCATATTTGGTTATATCATTTTACTTTCGTATGAAAAATGAATATAATATTTGATCTTATAATATAATTTACGTATCTGTTTTCTATAGTAGAATAGGCAGAGGGAACTTCGAGTTTTTTTTGTATTGAGTGGCGGAACTCAACACCGTATGGACAAACTTGACCTTGAATACAATCATCCTCCCGAATGGGAATCGAACACAAAACCATCGCATTTATAGACAGATGCTCTTACGAAAACCAAAGCTGCTTAAAATTAAATATCATTCATGAAAAGACAAAATATACGTAGATTAAACAAAAATTCTAAGTAATTATAATATATGAAACTTTTTGTGAAGTAAGAAGTAACGCTAATTATATTTTTCTACTTAAACCCTCATATCCAGGTCTAGACTTGACTCATGGGTCACGCGTGCTCTATTGTCGTGTCGATCGCACATTAAGGCCGATTCGAGTTTTACACGCCACCTGTATTCAATGGGAAATGACATAGCTTATGTGGAATAACTAGATGGGATATCTATTTTTCATTTATTTTTTTCTTTAAGCTGCCCAGTGCATAGCAAAGTAGGCAAAAGGAACCTAGTGTTAAGACACTTTGTTTCACTTTCAGCCGAATTCTCGAGGCGTTGCATGTTGAGTGGCGGATGGAACTTAACGCCACGGTTTGAGGAAATGAAAATAACTCATTCTCTTGAGTAACGATCGAACCCTCTGACACTGAAGTATTTACACCTTTATTTCCTTATGCACTGTAATATTTGACCTAACTAAAATTCGACGTCTTCTAGAATTTTCTACCTCCTTGCTTATATCCACGCATTAGCCATACAGGCATTACATGGAAATCTTAAAGAAAAAGTAGCCCCCACTATTGTATTCATAATTACCTATTAACAGGACTTTTTAGATTAACCCCACAAATATATGGCATTATTACAAGCGGAAATTGTGCCTCTTTACTTACTAAAGGGTTGGACCGGAACTGTTTTATTGCGATGAACTTGATAATTTTCAACTTCACGCTGTATCCCGCACATTGCAGGATAGGCAGGGAACCAGTGCTAAGACACTGCGTTGGTTTTCCGCTGAATACAGGAGGCATTGCGTGTTGAGTGGCGGGACTAACTTAACATATGAGCGAAGAAATGAAAATACTTATTTCATTTCTTTGAGTGGGGATAGAACCCACTACCAGTCGCGTTTTCAGTCACAGACTTGCCCCTGAGTCACGACTGGCTTCAATATGGCATTATTACAAGCGGAAATTGTACCTCTTTACGTACTAAAGGGTTGGACCGGAATCGTTTTATTGCAATGAATTTGATAATTTTCACGGTACTTTTAAAAATATTTAGTAATGGTGGATAGACATAGAATTTTAAATTACAAATAAATTTTCCGCAAGCTTGGATTATTTTTGTTTTTGTAGTTAAAACATAGTGCGCTAAAATTTTAATGATTCGTTTGTCCCATAGTAAATGAGAATTTACTTATTTTTCCATGGTTAAATCAATGTTTATATTAAAATTATCGATTCCCGATTTGGTCAAAGTAAATAGTAGGGGAATAGGAGTGTCTTACCACTAGGTTCCCAGGTCCCCTCAGCCCACCACGTGCTGGATAGGTACAGCATGAAGCTGAAAACTAATAATAATTGAGTATTCCAATAAGTAAAAGAGCAAGTTTAGTACAAATATAGGGCGTATATTCAAACAATTTAGCATCTATTTCCCAGAGGAGGTCCTCCGTAAATATTGAACTTCGACTTAACAATGTAATATTAGGTACAGTTTGCTAGTTAGTCAAACTAAAACTCACATTGATTGTTAACTATGTTATAACTATAATTGGGTAGGGAATTAAAAGGTTTTTTTAAATAATATAATATTTATTATAAATATTTATAAAGGCTGGCGTCGTGTTCCTTTACTTCCCTTTGACACTTGTTGACACTAGGATCCCTTTGTTTACTCCGGTATGTACAAAAGAAGGTGGTCCTTTATTGTTCAAGCTGTATCTTGCCCATCACTCTATTGCCCACTGTCCACGTAACTCAACGTCGTAATTTAACTGATTACGCCGTAATTTTGTCATGTAAGAGAGAAGAAATGAAAATAATTCCCACGAGTGGGAATCGACTACCTCGCGTTAACAGTCTTCAGAACTAATATTTAGTATAAATATTGGTTCAGAAAACAACACCTTTAGAATTCAGCGGAACAAAAGTGTCTTATTGAGAACGCAGTGTATTAACATTCCGTTCCCAGGTGACCTCCTGTGGGGGATAGAGATAAAGCTGTAAAATAACCTTTAAAAGCTATATTGTACACTCTAAAAATATTCTAGGCTGTAATTCATGTAGCATTTATATTAGACCTAAACTAAAACCTAATCTAGTGAGTAGTAAATGTTTTATTAGCGCCTATCGACTCATCTCGCTTTAATGACAACAACAAAAACTATTTATTTACCACAATATAAGGGTAGTTGTTCACTACGAGTTCACATGTATTTATTTCTATGTAAATGAAGCTAGTTTTGGGTGTCTTTGATGAAATGAAATATTCCATATTTAATTTTTTGCTCTGGTGTCGCTGCAAAACGCAGCGTTGAGTTCCGCCACAGAACACGTAATTCCTCCAGAATTCGCCAGAAAGTAAGGTGTGGAGTGTTTTAATATTAGGCTCAATCTGCTCACCCTGATGCTGTAGGGGATACGCGTGATAGAAAATTAAAAGAGCCTAAGAATATGGAACTTCTAGTTGCAATTGCTGGAATTCTTAAAAGATTATTAGTAACCTTTGAAGACTTCCACTATTCAGATCCTCTCTCAATCAATAGAGCACTCAATGACACTATATTATGATATTGTTACCGAAGCCACTTATTATTACAAAGTTTCATGGTGATACAATTATTAGAAACTGGGTCAAATTCAGTATCTTAGATTTTTTACATATTTATAAGTCGACCTCATAAAAGCCTCTTTTTCTCTCTCATCTTTGAATAAAAGTACTTTCGAAATAATAAAAAAAAAGATGTTATTTCTCTTCCACATTACGCGTCTAATAGGAAGACAACCCAAAATCTAGCAACGCTCTAGTCTGTAATGAAACATTTTTATTACTATCAGTTGCTTCGGACCCATTCGTGTTTTAGTTTTCTTTTGGGAAATACCACGTTATTTGCTATACATGGCCTGTAAATAAACTTATACTACATATATTCGTTTATTAGTTAGAGCTAGTTTTTTTCTAGCTTTATATGTGTACTAGAGAAATAAGTTAATCTTAAAAACTTCGCTAATTAAGGTTCATTTTGATATATTTATTTGAACAACGATACCTGTCTTATAAGGACAGAAAATTAAGATATTTTAAGCATTTCTTAGATGAGAATCGAACCTACAACCAACGAGTCCCGCTGCGCCACGATGTTATACAGTTTCGATGGTATTTTCCTTTACATATTATGCAATTTAATTAATCCCGCACGCCACAGAGTATTATTATAATTCATATCATTTTTCTTCTACCTTCCTTGCTACGTGCGGGATAAAGCGTGAAGCTAAAAAAAAATAAAAATATAATGTAAAAATAAATAGTGTCTACATGTAAACTTTTTAATTAAATTTAAATATCCAGTAACAAAATATACTCCACAGAGTATTTCCTCAAGAAAATCTGAGTAAATTTTTAACAAAGTAACGCGGGAGTAGACGAGCTCTAATATTATTATGAAATCTTTTTGTCTTTTCCATTTATAAATTGTGAAAGAGACAAAGAAGTTATAAAAACACCAACAAAAATGTATATTTTTTATTTACTTTGTAGTCAAAAAATAAAGATTCCTCTGGGGATAGAAATTGGTGCGATTTGGGTATTTTTAAATGACATTTTAACCACCATGATAAATTAAGTATTACATTTGAAAATGTGTAATTTTGATACCATATTATTTTCGTCTTTTTCGTCGTTCATTTCGTCTTTCTCATCTTACATTTTACAGTACAAAAAATATACAAATAAAATCTAAGGTTTCATAAATTATAATATTATTTTTTTATCGAAAACTGTCATCACGTTTTATCTGATTAGTGCCAAATAGCCGTTGCCACGTTCCGTAGCGCAAGGTAGAGGTATTAGGACCTGGTATTAGGAGACACTCCGTTATCATTATGACACTTCCGTTCTCCGTTTCTCCAAATTCTGGAGGCATTGCATATTAAGTAGTAGATCTCAACGCCGCGCTTTACGTCATTACCACTACAGGCATCTGTAGCATTTTTCTTTCCTAAATGTGCAATAACACTTTAAAATACAATCCAAATGTATACAGGGTGGAATTGACAGCGCCACTTTAAATGAAACTACAGTTTTAACTACTCTATAAAAGCTTAATATAATTCGGAAAAAAAATAATTCTCAAAAATGAAAAAGTTTTTTTTTCAAACAAAATAAATAATAAAATTATCGTTTTAAAATAAAACGCCATTTGTAAAGTGTAACATAGGCACGCACACACTGACCTGTCAAAGCGGCAACGTCGCATACGTATGTGTGCGTGTCACGAAATACAGGTATGGATAAAAATCGTGAAATGAAAAAAAAATCCTACGTCCAAACCGTTGAGGTACCTTGATTATTTTTTTTAATTCTGGGTTTGAAATATTTTACCCTATATACAGTTTCAGTAAAAGAAGCCCAGCCTCTTCCACCCTGTATATTAAAAGCTTAACAAGACGCCTATTCTTCGTTAAAATGTGACATCTTTTATTATTCCTTTATTTCCACTAAAGGGACACACAAGTACTTACTTTGCAATTTCAACTATTTTGTATTTAGGTTTTCAGTCCCTTTGCACTCAACAGTAATTACTGGTCATTTTATGTAACAAAATGTAATTTAAAGTTTTCTTAATTTTAATTGGGTTTTCTGCGTATCATTTTGGAGTTAATGATTGTGGTATGGTTTTAACATTGGTATAAGCAATTCTAATGATGGTTAGTTTATATCTATTACATAAGACATTTAGGACCTGATATACTAGAAGTATAACAATATGCACGTTGCTTCGTATTCCATTACGGAAGCTATGGTTGCTACAATTGCAAATTCGATGGTTGTGGGTTCAATCCCCACTAGGGAGAATAAATATTTATTTACCCGCTCTGGTAGAAAAAGAGCAACGTTAAGTTCCGCCACTCAACACGCAACATCTAAAATTAGACGAAAAATGGGGAACAGTCTAAGAGTTAACCCTTCTATATGTGGGCTTTAGAGTGAAACTAAAAAGAAGTTATGCTAATCAAATACTTAAAGAACTTCACAATTAACTACTTCTCACCTGTGCGTGTATCAGCATCAATTATAGCCATTTTCATACAAAAGTCTTTCTTATTAACGTTTATACACAAACACGCTCCTTTATTCATAATTTAGTGTTTTGGGCAATAAACTTTACAAGTTATGGGCTATGCGCCATGCCGTTGCCCTACAATAACCTCTAGGCTAATTTCTTTATTGCTGCTTTTTTGTGTTTCTTTTACTAAGTACCTCATTTGTAAGGTATTATTAATATATTGACACCGTTGAGACGTAATTAGGAAGTATCTAGGTATACTTCTTGAGTGGTTGAAGTTGAAGAAAAGTTATTTTTTTTTATTTTACGTTGTGCTGCCCATAGCATGCTGTTAAGTAATGTTAAGTGGAACTCATCACAGCACTTTACCCCGTTAAGAGAGGATTTTTATTTCAGCTTCACGCTGAATCCCGCACACAGCAGGGTGGGCAGAAGGAAACTAGCCACCTCCCCACTTTCCGCCGATTGTTGAAGGCTTTGCGTGTTGAATGGTGGAACTCCACGCTCTTTGCTCGCCGCAAGAGAGGAAATGAAAATCTTAAATATTTTATTTCTTCAAGCGGGAATCCAACCCACAACCTATCGCGCAGCTGTGCCCCGTCGTCACGACTGACCTCAATTAATGTTTATAAATAAAATATTTCATTTTCTTATATGTTTAGAGAATGTGCATCGCTTAGTTTAATATTTAGCAGCGTTCTGTTTATTATAAGTAGAAATTACAGAACAAAGCAGCTTTTAACCTTTTTTTTTTCTTAATAGAATTCAAACCCACAACCATCATGTAAAAGAAAATTGTAAACAAAAATAACCATTCAACTAACGCAACTAAACGCCGAATATATAAAATAACTCGCCCACGCGCGCAGTATAGTCCCATTTACCGTTTAATGTTGGTTGAAACAAATACATGTAACACGTTAATGCCTCATTGACACGAATGAGGCGGTTATTTGGGTTTTATTTGTACTAGCTACGCCACAGTTTTAGTAATTCTGTTATGGTCAAAATTCATAGTATTTATATAAATAAGTAAATAAGACATTGTCTTAATTTTTATGGAAAAGTATAAAAAATTTAATATAGCTATATAGGTTTGAACCTGCGCCTTATGGAACTAATGTCCAATCAAAAATTGTCTGAGAAAAGTATTTTAGTTTTGTAAGTATGGAGCTTTTTTCCTAAGTGTGGATCTTTTTTAATTTTAAAAATATTTAAAATATTTATATGGATTTGAGATATTGCGTGTTAATTGGAATTGAAAACCGTACTTTTATCTTAATGGAAAAACAAAATTGATTCTACAGAATCGAAAACTTAAACTTAATATGAGGTGGCTATTTTTTTAGAAACCCAAGAATCTTTATTTCAAGAATCTTATTCATTAAACGTTTATCGTTACATAGCTGATCGTGTCCTAGTGGGTTCGATTCACACTCAGAGAAGGAATTTTCATTTCTTTCAATTGTTAACAAGATAAAGCGTTAAAAAATTATGAAACTTACAAAAAAAAGTTTCGGTTATCAGTAAATCAATCCTTAGGTGATTAACCTTGCAAGCTTTTAAATACTACATTTTTTAACTATACTGAAATGAGTAGTTCGCATGTTATGAGCAGTTAAACAAATAAACAGTTTTAAATGGGTAATTTGAAATGTAACGTCTAGTACTTAGTTACAACTTATTGTAGTTACTAAAATTGTAGAATAATTTGTTATCAGATATGTTATTCGTTTAATTTTTATTTTATTATAATAAAGATAGCATTAAAATATAATTTAATTATAATTTTATAGTTTTAGTGGTGTAATGTGAACATTTATATTCATTTACTATAAATTTTATTAAATAAATTAATTAAAATTATATTTAAATTTTTTCATAATTACATTTTTTCATAGAAGTAAGTTCCTATCATAGTGAGGTAATGATCAAGACCGTGTTAGCGGAGCGGTACAGTAGGTACTTGACTGCAAACACGAATGTTGTAAGTTCGATTTCCACGGAGAAATGAATTATTTTCATTTTCTCGCTCTGCTAACAAGACAAATTGCGTGGTTGAGTTTTGCCATTCAATATACAATGCCCTGAAAATTCAGTGGAAAGTGGCAAATCTTAATATTTATTTCTCTCTATCTCTCTCTCTCTCTCTCTCTGCTCTACCATATCCAGAATACAATTTGAAGCTAAAGAAAAAATCATTCTCAAATAATTAAATTCAATCACACATCACTATTTACCCAACACAAAAACCTCTACACAAAACTTTCTCAATAAATCACTATAGTATACTTATCGAAGTTTTAAAACCTCTTGTGGAACTACAAAGATTCCGATCTACATTAAGTTAGGGTCTACTTACTGAGGAGTAGGAGGTAGCCACATCCAACTTGAAATGTTCACATAACAGCGCTTAGTAATGAGATCCCGCTCGTTAGCTTGTATAAGGGAGGATTCAGATGTAGCGTTTTACAATGAAAAAAATACATAAAATAACTTTTTTTTTGTTAGCTTCACGCTGTATCCCGCATAAAGAAGGGAAGGCAGAGGAAACGTAGTGTTAAGACACTCCGTTCCACACTTTCCGACAATTTTTTCGAGGCACTGCGTGTTAAGGGCGGTACACAACGCCGAGCTTAGTGCTGAGTACGAAGAAATTAAAATATTAAAAAAGTATTAATATTTTAAAGCAATAACGTCTATAAAATTATAAATTTATAATATCGTGCGTTTAACAATAAAAAGAAATTATACTGAAAACAAATATTCAGAAAATTAATACTTAAAATTTAACTTAATTACATGCCTATATAATTATATACGGCTTTATAATTAAGTTTAAGTAATATTCGCTTTTAAATTTAATATGAAATTATTTGAGCATACCTATATATATACATATACTTTCAAGATGGTTGGGAGTTCGATTCCCACATTTCTTTCATCGTCGTGGCGCAGCTGTACGGTGTTTAACTCTGAAAATGTCGGTTATGGGTCAACTCCTACTCGGGAGATCTTTTTTCCTCGCTCTGATATCAAGACATAGCGTGGTGACGAGTTCCATCACTCAATAAAGTCTCGAAAATGGGGGTGGAGAGTGTCTTAGCACTAACTGCTATATGAGAAAAAGCGAAGCTAATTTATTTAAATCATATTTTTTACAATAAAACATAAAAAACTAAAACGAATATCTCTAAATAAAATAATTTTCTTAAGAGTATAGAAGTAAGAAACTTTACTGGAAAGCAGCATATAGCAGTTCACTTAGCTCGAGCAGGTCTCGTTGCCAAAATCACGTAGCGGCCAAACTTTTCGTCGCAATAAATCACTGTTTTAAAATATATTTCGAAAAATACTCGAAGCTGCGCCATTATCAACTTCTCGTTTCTTGAAGTCTCTTGAAGTTTTTATTTTTAGTTCTAGTTGTATAGTGTTGGAGAAAAATATCTTATCAATTGTTGTTTTAACAGATTCTGATCTCATATGGTTCATTGTTTACTAAATATTTTCTAAAATTTGTACCTCTCACAATTAGAATCTATCATATTATCCAACTAATAGTATAAATGTAGCAATGTCTGTAAATATGACGGTTGTGGGTTCGATTTCCACTCAGGGAATGAATTAATTTCATTTGATATAGTAACAAGCTAAAAAATAACATTAAATTACACCATTCAACACACAAATGTGGGCGGTGAGTCGGTCACGGAGTATCTTGGCACTACGTTACCTCTGTCTTCTGTGCTATAATTAAAAAAGTGTTTTAAAGACTTAATCTAAAAAAAATGACTCAGAGAAATGTTGAAAGTGCGTAGAAAATTCTTCATAACGTTTAAAAGTTTCATTTGAAAGTGATCTTAGCTGTATTCCCTACGGCAAGGTTAACAATGAAACTTGCTCGGCCAGATCAGTTCACCACCATACGTTTTTAACTACCCTACTTACTTAGTTTTGGTTGGAAAACTTACATATTGTTTGTATAATCATTTCTTTAATATATTGTTTCTATTTTTTTTCTGAGGCCAGTCGTGGCGCAGAGGCACAAAGTTTGGCTAGTAAATGCTACTGGTTGTGGGTTCGATTCCTATTGAAATATTTATTTAAATTTGTATTTATATTTCTTCGCTCAGGTGCCGAGGCAGAGCGTAGCGGTAAGTTCCGCCACTCAACACGTAATGCCTCCAGAATTCGACGGAAAGTGGCAAACGAAGTGTCTTAACACTAAGTTCCCTCTGTCTATCCTGCTGTGTGAGATATAGTGTGAAGCTGACTTAATTTTTTTTTTAACCATAACAATTAACATTTATAAATAAATCCAACAAAATACTCAAAATATTAGGCTGTAGGTTTGATTTCCATTAAAGAAATTATTTTTATATCCTCACTATAGTAATAAGAATCCCAAAAAATATAAGAAAACACTACTGAACAATGTAAAGTCAGTGGAGTGTCTTAACACTACATTCCAACTGCCTTGCTATAAGCGGAATAGAAGGCGAAACTATAGAAAATAATATATTTCTTATATGTAAATATATCAAAGTGCAACCAAATAGAATAGGTTAAGGTGAACTCACTGTAAAGTGTTCACAGCATGTTTACAATGGTTGCATGCACGATTATAGTAGAACCTAGTAGTTTCCTTGAAAACTAAAGTACCTTGTGATATTGTGAAGGCAATCCACTAAACTGACAACTGCTATTAGACTATACTAATAATATTTTAAGTCTGAAGAGTTTGTTTGGATGAACACGCTAATCTCAGGAACTAAATTCAATTTGAAGTTTTTTTTGTATTGGATAGTCTATTTATCGTGAGAGACTATTAAGATATTTTATTCTTATTCGTTTTTATTTATTCTTCCTCTATATTATTTTCATGTACTACCAAGGTATCAAACTAGTCATAGTGCAATGGCACAATCGTGTAACTGTTAACGCGACAGGTTGTTGGTTCGATTCCCATTTGAAGAAAAGAAAAATACTATATTTTTATTCATTCGCTCTGGAAGACAAAGCGTACCGTAGAGTTGTGCTACTCACCACGGAGTACCTCCAAAATTTAGCGGAAAAACGGAAAAGGAGAATGGAACTGTCCTAATAAGAACAGAGTGTCTTAAAGCTAGGTTCCCAGGCACACTTCGCTACCCTGCTATGTGTGAGATACAGCCTGAAGCTAAAAAAACGGTATTCTCTATACTCTTGAATTATTCTGCTTAAGGTTACCTGTAAAACATCTCTAATTAATATTGAAGAAGAATAAATTATACACAAATTCTTAAAAAAGTATATTATACACTCCATTCATTATATTCCAGATTATACAAGGGCCGTTCTGGATAGCATAAAGCAAGGGGTCCAACTTAATTTGTAAGTTAAAGGCAGGCTTAACCCAGTATACTAATACCGGCCAACACTTACAGATAGGACTTTGTGAAGTTAGTACGTATTCAAAGTTAAGGGAACTTGAGATTATAACATACAAAGGTAGATGTAGGTTCGATATTTTTTATATAATTTTTGTTTATCGAGCTGCAGGCTTTGTCCCGTATATATTAGAACAAGCAGACGGTACGTAGTGTTAAACCACTACGTTTCCCGCTTTTCACCCGCTCTAGATATTGCATGTTGAGAAGCGGAACCCAAAGCGGCGATTTGAAATTTCACAAGAAAGAGGGAGGAAAAGAAAATTTTTCTTTTGCCCCACTAGTAATCGAACCCACAGCCATCGCGTTTTTTTTTATTCCTAAGCATTGTTTAGAAATAGCACAGTATTTACGTCCGCCAATCAGCACGTTTTGCCGTGAAATTGACCAAAAAAAGAAAGAGTGTTTTAATACTTCTCTACGCTTATCTTACTATATGTGAGAGACGTACGTAAAGAATATAGAATAGCGAATGCGATGGTTATAGGTTCAATTTCCACTTGATAATAAATTATTTTCATATCTCCCGATCTAGCGACAATGTGGAGTTGAACTTCACCACTCCATACAGTGTCAAATTTGGGCGGAAAGCGGAGAACATAGTGTCCTGGCTGTAGATTCTCCCCACTTACACTTATACGTATTCAGGATGCAGCGTGAAAAATAAAAAAAAACCCATAGCTTCTCATATTGCTTGTAAATTGAAATATGGCAATGATAAATTGAGTAATTAATATGACAATTAACGCCATCATAGTGCAATTAACACGTACGTGATGCAACTCTTGTATTTATAGATATATATTTTTGTAGCTTCTAGCCCTTTCCCGCAAAGCAGGATAGGCAAAGAGCGTAGTGTTAAGGCACTCCGCTGCCCATTTCTTCCCTTTCTTTTCTTAGTGTATGAATAAAATTAAATAAACTGTGATGCTGTGAGTGGATTCAAGTCCAGCTACTTTTAAATTCTAATCCTTTTAATTTTTTTTAAATATTAAACCAAAGATATCAAAATAACAAAGCCAAAGAACAATAAATCCAAATACCCGCACAATTTCAGATGAATCAGAAAAACCCATAGTATCTACAGAAATACGAATAAAAGATACTTTCTCCCGATCAAGAAGCCTAACCGGATAATTAAGGCGTCATTCATTTCATCCGTTTCGCTGGTGACTGTCCTCTCGCGAAAATACTTCTTATATTTTTTTATGGAGAATCCCATTGTAGGGAGAAGGATGCTTAAGGATTTAGAAAAGTAATTATAAGTACTTGGATATATTTTAGTATTGTGATCGCTGAATGCGAGTGTAATCTTTTCTTTTTTTATTTTTTGAAGAAATATTATTGGTTGAGGCCATGATAGCACGGTAAATGTTTTGCTGTAAAAGCGATGGTTGTTGGTTCGATTTCAAGTTGATATTGAATTATTTTAATTTCAAATATAAAAAATTAGTGCTTTATTACTAGGTTCCCCTGTCTATATAGATAGGTAAGTAATCAGTATTCCGCAAATACGAGACTACGTGCGAGATATTGATTACTTACGTTATGAAAAAATATTTAATATATTTTTTCACGTAGTGTTTTAGTGTTCTGCTTATGTGAACTACACACAATTTCAATTCTTTCGCTTTAGTAGCGATACTAATAACTTGGGGAAATATTTTTTTTAAATATATAGTTTCATCCATTTGCTCTAGTACCAAGGCTAAGCGTATATTCTTCCTGCTTCTGTGCTATATGCAAAATACAGAGTAAAGTTAAAAATAAATCACAATTTTCTTCTATCAACGTACTCGTATGCTTAACTCGCATTCGGACCTTATACAGATAACATTTCTTGGTCAGTCCATATTGAATCGGTTTAAATTTTTTAAGACTACAAAGTAGCAGCCGGCGAAATCTTCTTATTCTAGTAAGCTGCTTAGAGGGTAAGTCTTTGACAATCGAATACGAGTGAGATTGGGGAATTTAAATTTTCGCGGAGACGAACGAAAGAGATTAAACGCACACTGTTGGGAGAAAACAGCTAGTGTATTTTTATTAATTTTGACTATTTATTATTTAATAAAATTATTATTTAATAAAAATCGTAGTTGTTATTAAAATTAAAATAGGTTTTGTACTTACAAAATTTTTTTTTCTATTCTTTATAGTTGTAAAGAATAATTATTTCAAATCAGGTAACATTACATCTTCACACGAATATGAACAGATAAAGAATAATGCAGATTTTTCTTTTCTAAATGGCTGCCTTAGTTTTAGAAGATATATCAACCTTTACACTAAACGTGAAATACTGGAAAGAAAATAGCAGTGTAACAGCATTCTTCTTATATAAAATGAAAAATAAGTTCCCTTTAAAATAAGCTTGCTTGGAATAAACTGATCAAATAAAATATGCAATTTTAAATTTCTTAAAGATACAAAGTAACAGTGGCCATCTAGGAAAATCTTCTCATTCGAGTAAGCTGCTTTGGGGGCAGGGCTTTGACAATTCTATGAAAGAGGTTGAAACTGAAATTATAAGTTTATAGAAACTCTGTAAAATGATACTTAAACGCGTAATACAAAATGTATGATTTTGAAGGAAAAAACATAATATATTTCTTAATGTTTATATTATTTTTAATTTGTCTATTTATTATTTATGTATTACTGATGGTTAATAAGTTTGAAATATATGTTAGTTTAAAATATTTTGTTAGAATACAACTTGCTTGTAAAAGTCTATTACGCAATACGAGTATATCGAACATTAGGTGGCGCGTGGGGAACGGAGTGTCTTATCACTAGGTTCCCCATACCTAGCAGCGTTAAAAGAACCAGTACTAAAAATTAAATATAAAATAATATTTTTCCATACAAATAAGTTAAAACAACAAACCAACAGTGCGCGAATTCAACAAATTCCGCAAAGAAACCCGCCCGACTGAATTAATTCGGACACGAATTAATCCGAACACCTTCCGACGGCAAGATTGCGACGCTACGATTGGTCCCAAATTTCAAACACGTTCCATTTATCGGCTGACATTTTTATTTTTACAAAAGGGCTTTATTAAATTCGACTCAGCCATTCCCCTTTTTGATGAGACGATTTCGATTTGAATTTGAATTGTAATCGATAATTTTATTCGATTTGTTGCTAACGGTATTTAATGAAAACTGTTCGTTAAGTTTTAAAATGTCTAATCTTTTTTTTTATATTGACGTAGGGACACTTTTTGTAAGAAAAATATTTATACTACATTCGTAGAGAAAAATATCAAGTAGCTTTATGCTGAATTCTACACATAGCAGAGTAGGCAGAGTAGAAAGAACCTACAGATACACTGTTTCTCAGTTTCCGCCGAACTCTGGAGGCATTACATGTTAAGAACTCGAAGACGCACTTTGCCTTATTACCTGGAGAAAATGAATATGCGAAATACATCATTTCCTCGAGTGGGAATCGAACCCACAAATTACCTTTTTTACAGTTGGAAGTTAATTAGTTTTAGGTATTACAATTCAATAATTGCATGCTATATTTAGTTGTACAATTAATATAAAATAATAAAAAAAACACCAATTTATATGTTTCCACAAACACATCTAACCTAACACACGTTTCAATTTTAGCATTTGCTGAATTCACAGCGCACCTCGATATTGTAGTTTTAAAGTGCTTCAAGTTTCAACAAGAGTATCACTTTTGAATGAATTGTATATTCATATACTTATGAGTGCAAGATATCATCTAAAATGCTCTTTTTAAATAATATATGCGTCTATAGTATATAAGACATCTTTACTATTAAAATTAGGGAATACTATTTATAGCTGGCCTCTCAAGAGGCCATCATGGCGTAGCGGCACAAGGGTGTGACTGTAACGAGACGGTTATAGGTTCGTTGGAATCGTTTACAGCATACATTCATGAATAGTTTAGGTTTATATGGATTACCACAAAAATAACGTGCAAAGGCTGCAAGCTGAAAAATATATAACATTGGCTAGGTTTACAAGGAGTCGCAAATAGTTTTCATCAAAGAAAAATTTTGAAATATACATGTATATTTTACAACATATTTACCAAACCAAACGTGGAATTTCATCAACGATTTTTTATGTTAAAATATCTAGATTACAATATTGGTTTTCCAAGTTTTATCTAAATCTGAAAAAATTTAACTACGTTATACAATTTTTCTTCTTCATGCATTCGCTTCTAAAATAAATTTTGTATATTTTTAAATATCCTATTCATTTTTTTTTTATTTTAGAAGTGCATAAGCATTACTTTTTTAGTTTGAAAATCAAAAATCACTCAGTCGTGCTCAGTGTCACTAAAAGAAATAACGACAATTTTTGCAAATCATTATAGTATTTCCCTTCTGCATATGATGTCTAAGGGGTTTCGTTAAGTCGTTTGTGATACGGACTCGTAAAAATTGATAGATCATTCAACATACTCCATATACAGTGCAACATAAAAAAAAAAGACATTATAAAGCCAAATTTTCACAGATTTATTTTATAAAACATCGAAATTCTCGTCACGCTAGTGAAACTTTTAAAAATCATAAAACCCGTCCTGTACGCTGTACGACCTACACAATAGCTATGTTCCTAGACTTAAAGGACACCTCTCACATTGAAAGCAGCGATCTAAAAATTCCCTTTGTATCGGAACAATGGGACACACGTTACGAATTCTAAAAATCAAACACAGACTGAAGGAAGCCTTTGAATATGCTCTGGCCTTGCTAAGCTTTATAAGCTTTATCCATTGCATCGCCTTGTGCCCGGATCATATTTGGTGGCGTAGAACACAAAGAATGACAGTAAATGCGGCATTTTCAGGGTTCGATTCCAGTCGAGGAATTGGAATATTTAATATTTTCATTTCTTCGCTCTGGTGTCGAGCACGGTAAAGTACGGCGTTGAGTTCCGCTACTCAACGCAATGATTCTAGAATTCAGCGGAGAACAATGAAACGAAACGAAACAATTTTTCGCATCTGTTGTGGCACTATGGAGCAGAGTTTGATTTTATAAAGGAGATAGTTGTAACCACCTCAGAAAATAATATAAAACAGGTGAACACCAGAAAACGGAGACTTGACACTAAGTTTCAAAGAAATCGAACCTGCAATACTCATAAAAACATTTCAACATTAAAACAATAGTTTAGAATACATTATAAAATCTATAATACTTATCTCACAATACCATATATCCGGTTATACTCGTATGATGAACGAAGGTGAATGATGAATAGCTTGTGAGTTGTGACGTCATTGCCCAGAGACCTGTGGCTCTAAGGTCGATCCCACAGGGATTTCATATAATTCTCTAGAAGAGACCTTTTTTAACCATATTTTTTGTACTTACTTTTTAGCGCGAGGTCAACCCTGTCCATGTAATGAGTGACCTAAATGTATAACATTCTATTATGTAACTGTAAAAGTGTTTTTCATTGATAATGTAAGAATAGTAAATGTGACGGTTGTAGGTTCGGTTCCCACTTATTTCTATATCAAGAAAGTGAATACTTTCTTTACTTTAAGTGCGCATACATAAGTGCGCAGGGACAAGGGTGTGACTATAACACGCGGTCGTCGGTTCGATCCCCACTAGGGGGAATGATAATAATTCATTTCTTAATATTCTTATTTTTTCGCTGGCACCAAGGCAAAAAGTCCGGCGTTAAGTTCCGCCACTCAACACGCAACACCTCGAAGAATTCGGCGAAAAGAGAGAAACGGAGCGCCTTAACACTAGGTTCCCTCTGCCTACCCTACCGTGTGCGAGATAAAGCGTGAAACTGACAATAAAAGATATATTTATAAATTCTATCAGTCCATCCAGCACAACTAAATCAGTTTCTTCTATTATCACAAAGAGTTTCCAATCGGCGACGTATTTCCTCGGTCTCGGGCGCACGGACCAGAGACCATTGTACCAGAGCCGCGTCGTGCCATTGAAAGCTATACGCTTTTTAAACCACACTTACAGTAAGTTTTATGGAACAAAAATAAAACTTTTTATTTAACTTTTCACTGTAATCTGCCTACATAAGGGTAGACAAAACCATTTTCGTTCGTTTTTTGCAAAGTTACCTAATACGTTAACGGTAGGTTGTCGGTTTGATTCTCACTCGAGGATAATGAAATGATTAATATTTTCATTGCTTCGCACTGGTACCGCTTCCGTCACTCAAACATGCAATGGCTCTATAATGCGGCGGAAATTGGGAAACGAATGTGGGAAATTAGTGTCTTAACACTTGATTTCCAGGTTTCCGCTGCCAACATACTCGTATATACGCTAATTGACACTTAAGACGAACTACGGCGTAGAGTTCTGTTCGTTCAAAAATATATGGAAATTAGTAAAAAAAATATTTACTTCTAAATCTTAGTAATGATGAACTCTCATGCCCCTCTGAATCCTTTCGTTATGTTAAATACTTTTTAGGGTTAATTTAGTTAACTTAATATTGAAGTGCTCTAGTCCAAATGTTCATTTGCGATAGATGCATAAGCAAAAATATATTATGCTATATTTTATCACACCCAGTGTATAACAAGGCTGTCACTGTGGACTGTGGAGAAGGAAAATTTCCGAAAGGACATTGGAAATCTTACAGCAAGTCATTACAGATATCGACAAGTTTAGAATTAGAATTGTAAGTGTCGTTAATTATAAGATGATTTGAAATCTTTACATTAACATATGCATAGTGCGGCGTTGAGTTCCGCCACTTAACCTGCAATATTTTGAATACAGGCCAAAAACGGAGAAAACAGTGCCAATGAGTTTGTGTAATTCGGCATAATATTCCATTCTCTATTTACAGGAGAACAAGAAATACTTGGCTGTAAAAATAAACAAAACGTCAGAAGTAGTGTTTGCCCTAAACTTAACGTTTTCCTTCAAAGAAATAGTTTTAAGTAAACTTGGTCGTCTTTATAAATCTTCAACGTGGTCAAAAGGAACATTTCATTAATTTAATTAATAATTTAAAAGCAAAACCAACTCTTGTCAATCTAAAGTGTTCAATTAAGAAATGAAAGACATACTTCTACAATATTATAAGAATATACAAAATTCTTTAAGACACAGTTAAAAGTATATAATATAGCTTCATGTTGTATTTCGCATATAGCAGGATAGGCAAGAGGACTCAAGGATTAAGACACTCCGTCATACACTTTCACTTTTCCTGTATATTTTCGTTATCCTAATCAAAATATGAACTAAACACTTAAAAATAACCTTCAAACTGATATGTTTTAATGAAATGAAATAGAAAATATCTCGTCTTACATTTGCATAGGTACATAGGTAATGTAGGAGAGTTTTTCTAAAAATATGTCGACATCAAATTCAAGCTTAGCGGCTTAAAAATGTTCATTAAATTTAACGAACTGGCGCGTGCAGGTATCTCGGATTACGTACAGGTTCGTATCAATGTTTGTTTGTATTTTTTTTCCCATTTAGGCAAGAATTATAACTTTTAAAATTTTAGTTCATATTATACTATTCAGCTTTGAGAGGTGGTTGGGAGAAAATGGTAGCTAATTTGAATATTTTTGCTTAACAATTATTTGAAATTGTATTCAATTGGAAAATGAAGTCAATGCGTATATTTTTAGGAATAGGTTACAGGTCCAGAGTTCGGTGGAAATTACCGAATTTAAATGGAATGGAGTGTTTTAATCGTAGGTTCCCAGGTTCCCTCTGCCTTGCTATGTGCGTAAATTGATGGCAAGCCTCTTTTAATTTTTAATTATAATTCTTGCTATTTCTTATTAAATTTTTATAAGTTCAAAAGATTATACAAAAAGATTAAGATAAGTAAATAACAAAAAAGTATATTTAAAAGATCAATCTCACAAAAAAAAACAAATTCACAACATCAAACAACACTTAAAATGTAAATACTTCCAATCTACACCCAAAACTTGACAAATTGCATTTAAAAAACCAGCTTTAGACCAATAAATGAGTAGATAAGCGAAAAAATTGGTGAACAATTACCCCAAACAAGTAGGGTTTACTACGGACCAAGAATTTACGGAAAAATAGGCTTTATTGTGGGAAAAATAGGATTTTCACCAAAAATTATACAATATCCAGAGGAATTAAAACGTCCTGTAGTAATTCCGGCACTAATGGAGCAAGAAGTGATTAATGCTGCCGACGACATTACTGTTAATGAGAATAAATTGCATCTTTGTACGTAATAGCTCACTTAATTCTTTCGCCACTTTGAAAGCTTTGGCGTTGAGATGGAAAACTATATTATTGCCAATATTTCTGGAGAAAACGCTAGAAAAACTAATTTATAAGTTTCAGGCCGTCTTGATCATCAACAAACTACAGGAAAAAAATATATGTTAGAGAAGCAAACTCTTGTATTTTTGATAAAAACGTATATTAACTTCATACTTTAGTATTTTATCGTTAAACTACCTTACTAGGGGTAGTTTTCACCCGAGTAGGGCGAAGCCCAAAAACAGGATTATGTGTTAACGCTTATGTATATACGTATATCCATCTATTCCTTTGTTCCCTTGTAGCTGTTAAACCAATGAATCGATTTTGATACGTCGTTCGATTGGTCTTGATGGACCAAGTGTTAATTTAGTTGTCGAGTTTTTGTTTTATTTATAATTCATTTGTTATAATTTTGACGCTAGAATATACATAAATATAACTTCAAAATAAATAAAAAAATATATACCTCATAAAATTTAACGGAGTATTAGAGATGTCAGTCTGGCATATGTCTATCAGTCAGTCTGGAGGAGATGGCATATGTCAGTCTGGTACCCATTTTCTTCTAAGTGTACAAATAATACGAAGTTATTTATTAATTACGTAAATTAATAACCTATTTCTAATTATAATCTATCTTTCTATCTCTATCTATCTAATATCTATAATTGATTATATATATACAAAATGTATTATATAGCTGCTATGTACTAAGTATAAACGTGAAGTTGTCTGGCCTTTATTAAGTAGAAAGTTAAAAGGCCCAATGGCTTTTAATTTAGTCTCGTTATACAGTCATAGCTCTTCATTTTAGTCTGATGGAACAAATTCTTTGTCATATTTATATGTTATGCATATCGATACATTTGTGATTTGGCTGGGAAGTATTTAAATGTGGTGGTTGTAGGTTCGAGTCCCATTCCAAATTTATATTCTTTTTTATCTTCACGCTCTATCCTGCACATGGCCACTCCGTTCATTATTAAGACACATCCGTTCCCTATTTTCCGCTGAATTATTTAGGTATTGCTTATTTATTGACGGAAGCGAAAATCAATCATCATCAATCAATTATTAATTATTTCCTCAATTGATAATCGAATCCCCATCTGTCGTGAACTGTCAGTCACATTCGAACTGTGCTACAACGGTATCAAACAAGAAGGCTTCATACAATAATTCGTTTAACTCAACTTCATAAACTACTTACAAAACAATTCAAATGTACCTAGTAATCGAACGTTTTTATGAATTCGAACGATTTTTATGAAAAAGTAAGGGAACAAGCGTGCAAAAAGTTTCCCAATAGAGAAAGTTTCGCTTTCATTGAATAAGGATTATTAACAATCTGTTTACTGTGGAACTTTAAAAGGGCATTCATACTTTATCCAGAATACTTTTGTGTGGCACAAGCTTTAAGGATTTCCAGCGTTAATGAAAATCTCCCTGCATTTTAGAGTAAAATAAAAATGTAGATAAGAAGAGATTAATTACTTTTATATTAAGTAGAGTAGGTTGTTAAGTAAAACTATTATAGGCTATGTAATTTTAGTAACATTATTTTTTATTTAAGCTACCTATATTTGTTCTTTGGTTTCACTATTACAGAGATTTTTTTTAAAGCTTCACACTATATCCCGTAGTGATATGACTCTCCATTCCCCATTTTCTGTTCAATTTTTGAAACACTGTTCGGCTCCGCGCTTTGTCATTTCATCAGAGTTAGGAAAGGATGACGAATTTAGGCAATACAGAATGTGTTTTGACGTCGAATTCTGAAGGCTTTACGTATTGAGTGGCGGAACTCGCCGCACTATTCCTCATTACCAACAAGGCCCAAATGAAAATATTAAAACTTCATTTCTCCCACAACCTATACCATTTACAGTCACCACCACGACTGGCATCTAGGATAAACTGTGAAAGCGAAACAAGAATAATACCTAAAAGTCGAGTTAAAAATGCCTACCTTTTTAGACTTGAAGCGGATTACGTTATTTTTCATACATAATCCAATCAATATAAAACATCGTACCGTAGATCACTTAGATTAGCGCGGATATGTAAAAGCTTTTAGCGTGTTACTATAAATACAAAATCACATTTACTCGTTTTAAGTCTAATATATTATTTAGGGAATTTATTTAAAAAAATATAAATAAAAGTTAGAATACAAATGTATTATGTTATTGTTATGTATTAGATTTTTTTTTTAGTTTTGGTTTATGTACAAGATTTGGTTATGTAAAAAAAGGTAAAAATAGAAGCCTTATAGCATCTGTCACTCACGTCTTCGGACAATTTCGTCTGTCAAGATCACTTATCTCGAGACCGCGTAAAGGCTTCTATGTCCAGATAATCATCAGATCTGAAGAATTATGTAGCTTTTACTGCATTTTGTATTAGTATATACTTTACTATATTATACTTTTATACGCTATCCTTTAACTTTTATAAGCTATAACCTTTAATCCTGAAATTGGTACAGAAGACAGCACCCTCAGTGGGCGAGTCCAACTTGCACTTGACCTAGCTTCACGCTTTTAGCTTCACTCTGTATCCCGCTCATAGCAGGATAGGCAGAGGGAACATGGGAACCTTTACAGTCATACACTATCCCACTGCGCCTTCAATATTCATATGTTTAATGAATACACATACATAATGTATGTTTATAATGTAATTAAACTGAACCAACTGTAGCTTTTATTTGTGGTCGGTCGACCGTCAATCATTTCATTGCAGCGAGCGTAACGTATTATAATTATTAATTAAATTTTAAGCCGATTTGATAGATTTGTGTCACATGCTAGTGCTAAATTAATTTGTAAAGAATGAATAGAAATTATTATGAAAGTGGTAAAAGTTATAAGAGTGATCCTTTAAAAATGTGAAATCAAAAGTTTCACTATTTCCCGTGTAGCAAAATATATGGAATGGGTGGATCTGGAAAAGAAGTGTTAAGACACTCCGATCCCATTAAACACTTCCGTTGCCATCTTTCTACCAAATTCTCAACGAATTTCGTTTTGAGCGTCGGAACGCAAATCCTCGTTACCAGAACGAGTAAAATAAAAATATTGAATATTCCATTCCACTGAGTAGGAATCGAACCCACAAACATTACACTTACAGTCGAACGCATGCGCCCTTATGCAATAACGGCTTAGTAATTATTGATATAATATATCTTTTTAATCATTTTTATCTTCATCTAAGTTGTAGCCATATTATACCCATATAATTTATATGTATCGCTTGGAAGTCATTGTCTGCGCGTACGCCGATGCGGGACAGTGTCGAGGGAACTGTAGACTTAAATGAACGTGTTTTATATATGATTTTTTTTTAATTTTTAACCGATTTCCGTAAAAGGTGGAGTTTATCAATTCGTCTTTATTTTTTGTTATAATTTATTCTGTTTATTTAGTGCTTGTGATGGGTGGAGTTATCTTAATATGGCTAGCGTTAGGTAAGTCTTTTTAATTTTATTTTAATTATTTTTTTTCTTTGTATGTTAAGAAAATGCATATTAAGAAAATTTTAATTATTTTTTGACGAATAAGTTTCGTTTCTTCATAAATATTCCATTTTATACATTTTGTGAATTTTGAATCAAGTGTCATTTTTATTTATTTGCTCTACCAGAGCTGGCTCAAAAAAATGAAAATATTTAAAAAAATCGTCGAAAGCGTATCGTTGAGTTCCGCCACGCAATGCCTCCAGAATTCGGCAGAAAATGGGGAACGGAGTGTCTTAATACTAGGTTCTCTTCTGCCTACGTTATTGTGTGCGGGAAACAGCGTGAAGCTGCTATATTCTTATTGTTCTATATTAAATAATATACATTATTAAATAATAATTACATTATATATAATTTTCAATATAACTCTATCCTATACAGCCACATTTAACCAACTTAGTAATAAATTAATTAAACTATTAATAATATAAGAGGATCAATCATCGTTAATTTGTTTAAGTATTGTTTCCTCTTTAATGTACATAGACTATAGACAGGTCTTATACGACAATCAATATTCAATCAATCACTTTAGTACAATAGGAAAAAACAACAATGAGTGATTGGATATCCTAATAATATAGTATTTTTTTAAGTTTCAGCTATATCCCGTAACTCTATTACATTTTATATCTAAATTCAAAACGTTGCTTATTTATTGGCGGAACTCAACGCCGCATTCGCTTTACCAAAGCGGAGGAATCGAACCCACAACATTTTATTTAGTGGTCTAGGTAGTCTATGGTAGATAAGACTATTTTTCATCAAGAGATATAGAATAAATAAAAAACCTCCGCGTGGAAATGGAGATCGAACGCGCAACCTTTGTTCTACTATCATATAAAACAATAAAAACTAATTAAAAAAAATAGTTTTACCCTGTATCCTGCATATAGCAGAGTAGCCAGACAGTCACTCAGTGTCTTGGTACCTTGTGTCAAGACACTCCGTTCCACACTCTCCGCGGAATTCCCCGCTAATTTCTCCGCAACACCGCGTTATTTGACTTGGTACCAGAGCGAAGATATGAAAATGGGTTATATTCCCCCGAGTGGGGGAACCCAGAGGGGGAATGAGCCCCCTTTAATTTGTCTTAAATGAAGTCACATTGTCAAATCGAAATTATGTCGAAAAACAAACAAATTAACTCTAACGACATTCTACAGATAGTTTTTGATAAAAAAAATCATATATGGACGTACAAATTATACTTAATGACATAGAAAATTATTATTAATTTGGATTCTAATCATCGATTTCCGTGATATATTGGAAAACCCACTTATTATATACTTGTTAGTCACGACAGATGACGAATAAAAGTTATTTAGTGTGTTCTTTAAAGCCTGTGAGCGCGATAGTTGGAGGTTCGATATTTACTCAAAAAGAAATAAGAAAGAAATATATTTATTTACTTCTTTAGTCTTTCAAAGGATAAAGAAAGAAGCTAAAACGTGCTTGCGTTCAAGTAACATCAGGGTGGAGCATGCCTTAAGAAAAACTTTTTCTTTTGCTTATTTTTACCTACAAAATAATAATAATGATTGTAGAAAACTTACAATACTAAATCACAACATTTAGAACGCAAAAAAACTAACTACAAAATAAAAAAAGAAAATTAACTCAAAAATTAATTAACCAATGGACATTGTCCATTCTCCACCATATTTAGAACCAAAAGCTTCTGTAGCATAATAGGACTACCAAATTGTACTCTAATTTCCTCATCTATTATTCATTTATCTATGCAACCTCAGTCCGGGCCTGGTTTCTGTTGCATAATTAATTTTTTCACATCAAAACCCTCTATTGCAGATGTCTCTTTAATTATTCTCAATTGGTGGCAATTGTTAAATAATATGGCTTCTAAGGGAACGGAATTAGTCATTGTTATGGCGGCTATAAAAGTATATTTAGTTAATGCGTGTGCTTATTGTTGTCTTTTTCTAATTACAGAGAAAATAAATTAAATAAGTCTTATATAAAAATGGTAGATTTCCATTTAGTCATTAAAGTGTTATTCTGTGTTTAGAAAAGACACTTGGACACGTGAAGAGGCGCAGGTTCAAATTCCGCTACGTTCAAAATGTGTGCGTTTTCCAAAAAAAAATTAATCTGCTATTTTTTTTTTACTCGACATTGATTGTTTATCTATTATGTATTTTTGTCTGAAATTATGTAGTTTTGTCTTTTTCTTTTTAAGGACAATTTTCAGACAGGTTGTGAGGGCAGATTGTGTTGTGTTCCGCCACTTTAACGCGCACGTTAACGCGGCGTTGTGTTCCGCCACTCAACACGTAATGCCTCCAGGATTCAGAAAAAATGAGCAAACAAAGTGAGAATCGAACCCACAACCGCACCACGACTGGCCACGACATATCAACATATTTTTTTTCTAAAAACGTTTAATAAGTTGCTTGTTTACCATCAAGTGCACAGAATGTAATGTCACTAGTCAATGAACATTAATATCGTTTGTCGGATGATACGCGCGTGTATCAACAATCATAATAGGGTTGACTACTTGGAAAATAACTTAATAAAATAATATTTATATAACATTTGAAGCCCTTTGAGGCCCTTTAAGGCCATTTGAAGCCAGTCGTAATGCAGGGGCATAAGCGTGTGAGCAACGGCAATAGACTATGTTACAATACATTAAGTTCCCAGGTTCCCTTTGCTTATTCTGCTATGTGCAGGATATGTACTTAAGGTCGGGTAATTTGAAAAAAATATATTATAAAATGTGTGATATATGTGAAATAAATTTGAGTATGAATGCATTAGCTTACAGTTCTAAGATAGTTGACTTCTATAAGTTAATATTTTTTTTTATAAAAAGATCACAAAAACAAATTGTATTTTTAATATCATTTTCTTCTTACCAGTACGATAAACATTTGTCAGCCTAGATAAATAAATTACAGCGTTGAGTTCCGTAATAATAAAGCAACTATTGAAAATAACAATAATAATAGATTAACTTCTTTCAAAACAAAAAACAAAAGAAAGCTGGTGAACGGAGTGTCTTAATGTCTTAAAAAGAACGTAAACAATATTTTCAGACACTAACAGAAAATAATTGGTAGCCCCAGCCCCCAAGTCACGAGATGTCCTAAATATTAAAGCATTAAGGCGCGCACGACGCACCAATTGAGCATATTAAACGCTTCTTTTAAAACTAAACTAACCGTCTCTCCTACGAGAGATTTGATAGAGAACAATTAGAGTAACTTTATGTTGTGAGAAAATATTCTTTAGAGGCCGTCGTGATGCTGTAGGTCTGGTCTGATTGGTAAATTCTGGTATTCAACATGTCATGAAATGTCTCGAATTTGCGTGAAGCGGAGTATGGAGGTTTTGCGGAGTTAATGCATGAAGCTGAAATATGTATATCAGTTGATAGAAAAATCTATGGAATTTGCTTTTATATAATACTATTTTCTAGTTTTTATTTGATTTACTAATGTATTAATTGTTCTAATTGGTTTAGTTGAGATTTACCTAATCATTATCTACACACTCATATTAATTTGTCTGTAAACGTCGGTTAACCTATGTACTCGCTTGTTTTCAAACGGTCATAAATTATTATCTAGAATTTATCTAGAAATAGTAAAAGCTAGCGATAACTGAGGTCCTCGTAGCACTATATTGGATTCTAATCTTACTGGGGGGAATAATAATTATTATAATTATTTTCATTTCCTCGATATACTGTCAACAAGACAATGCGCGGCGTTGAGCTCCACCGCTTAACAAGCAAAGTCCCGAAATCGAGCGGCAAGTGGCAAAACTTTGCCTACTCTGTGATATATCTGTTTTAAGCTGTCCAGACCCAATAAAAAATAGTTCTACATACGACCATGGTCATCCTCTTAAATTAAATTTGAAGCCGCAACTATTCAAAGCTGACATTAACATCTGTACCACAATAACCTCTAACTTATATAAACTTATATATTTATATTTATGTTATGTAGTGTTATCTAGTTGGTAAATAGTATGATTAATTAAACGATGTTACGTATACTAAGTAATATATTTGTAGTCGGCACGCAACGCGCCTGGAATGTTTTACTTTATACACATATAAGAAGCCTTCGTGTGACCCAGGGGCACAAGCGAGTGACTGTAAAGACGACAGATGGGGGGTTTGATTTCCATTTGAGGAAATTCAATATTTAATATTTTCATTTCTCCGCTCTGGTAACGAGACCCAGCGAGTTGATTTCCGCTATTCAACACGCAAAGGCCACAGAATTCGGCAGTGGGGAACGGAAAAGTCTTAATGGGAACGGAATGTCCTAACACACCTAGTGTGACCTAGTGTGAATTTTCACGTTCCCTCTATGCCTATCCTGCTATATGCGGAATACAGCGTGAACTTAATTTTATTTTCACACATCCCGAATACTTACAGTATGGAAATATATTCAGAGTCTAGATTTAAAAACACACTCCAATTTCCACTGCATCTCCTCTTCTGAGATGTACCTAAGCATTCTCCTTCTATGTAATACAAAATTCATATGATCCTCAACACAAAATTCTTAGCAATATAATACGAGTGGACAAAAGTTGGCTGTTGATGATGATGATGAACGTTACATAGTTTTTAATATTCCATTTTACTAAAAACTCTGGTTTTATACGACGTAGTTCTAGTTACGAGTATGTTTTAACCAGACCGTGACATCTGTATTGTTAGTAAGTATTCATTACACGAATTAAAACCTTGACCAAATGCAAAAAGTTAGTCTAAACTTAAATAAAAAATATAAATTCAGTCAAATTTTCTTTATTAGATTAGATAACTATAGATTTATGAAGCTAATAAATGGATAGAAATCAAATGATTTTCACGCTGTATCCCGCACATAGCGGGGTAGACAGAAAGAACTTAGTGTTCCCAGTAAGAAACTTTCCGATCAATTTTCGAGACTATGCTTGTTGAGTGGCGGATATCAACGCCACGCTTTGCCTCGTTACCAATGCGAGAAAATCATTGTCCTCGAGTGAGATCGAACCTTGACTTGTCGCGTTTATACTCGCCCCCCAAACTTGTGCCTCTACGCTGCGATTGGTTGCTGGCATTTTATTTGAATTAATTTATTGCATTTTTATTACTCTAAAATAAAAATAATTATGTATATTTAAGCATTTACAAAAAAATTAAGGCTATGAATTACGATTTCTTTTTTATATATGTATATATAAGGTCACCCTATCTCGTACTCTAATATAATGTATCCTCGTTAAATAAAGCTAAAGCTCTAAAGTAAGTGAGGGTAACAGAAAAATAGCATACGGGAAGTCCCCTCAGTGGATTTTGATTTAGTTA